>JAJJWW010008320.1:0-364369 GCA_023531295.1 Papaver armeniacum | reverse complement strand
ATATTTGGTTAATTATTAGTTAGTGTTAATATTAGTTAGTGGGATTAGTGAAATGATTTTGAATAAAGATTTGAGATTAAAAAGTCAGATTTTTAAAAGAAGTAGAATTATTTGATAGAGAAAAGTTAGAGAAGATGAAGAAACAAAACCATGGAAAATAATTATTTTGAGTTCACTAATCTAGACTACTCAAGTGATGATTCAATTGATGATAGCTCATCCGACCTTACATCTCCTTCCTCTCCTAGAGTATATGTCAATCTTCACAATGATCCGGATATGGATTATTTCTTAGATGGTGAATGTATTCTTTCCCCAAAGCCAATCTCAAGATGAAAACGATGGATTTTACCAACCACAACCGAGGAAGACTATTTGGGTACCTGTGTATGCTCTAAACTTAGATAATGTTGGTTGAATTGGTCCAAATTTTCAAAAAAAATGTGAATTTTTATAGATTTGTGCTTGTTCTGCCACTTCTAGTAAGAAAACGAACCGAACTCATCCAAAGTGTAGGTCTATACATGCTAAACACTAGGTTACCGAACTCCATTAATGGAGGTTTTTGAGTTCGGGGTTAGCGGACATGCTAACGAACTCGTAAAAGATTACAATGCACGTTCTGCTTGCCAAATGTAATCAACCTGATAGTAATAGCCTAAGTTAGTTTGTAAACCATCGTGTAACCTAACTTAATAAAATAAGATTGCACATTAATACAAAGTTCTATTGTTCGTAAAATTATACCAACCCACTACCTAACCGAACTTACTACAATAAGATTTTATTTGTGTATACGAAAGTTCGGGTTAGTTGTGAACTCGCTTGACAAACCTAACCTAAGTCTCTAAGCCAGATAAAATTAACATGTAACCGAACTTTAGGTCCATAAGTCTCTAAGCTTGTTCCTAAAATTCATACTAACCAACTAACTAACCGAACTTACGCACAATAAGATTTTATTGTGTACGAAGTTCCTATTAGTTGTGAACTTGCTTGGAAACCGAACTCTAAGTTCGGTTTTCCATAAAATTATCATGTAACCAACTATAGGGTCATAAGTTCGGTTTGTTCGCAAAATTCATACCAACCCACAATCTAAACCAACTTACGTACAATTTATCTTTACGTAAAGTTCGGTTAGTTGTCAACTTGTTTGACCAATCAACTATGAGTCTTGGTTATCCCGATAAAATTATAATGTAACCGAACTTATTTCTGATTGTAATTGATGTTGTTCCATTTCTTTGCAGATTGAATGTCAACCTATACCAATGGATAATCAACCTTCTCCGTTAAGACAAAGATACATCTAACTGGGCTATGTCAATGATTTGCTTTGATGAAACTATTGATGCGAAGAATTGGGGTCAATGCCAAGAAAGCCATGCGTTTAGTTTTGAATGGAAAAGAAATCCAAACTCGTTTTTAAATGGTTTGTGAGAGAAGTGGAGATCCCAAATAAGAATACAAGAAGAAGGGTTAAGTATAAGAAAGACGATTTGAGAATATTAACACAAATAAGCTAAAGAAAAAACTAAATGTCCCTGCTCTGCTTGTATTTAGTAAGTGCAAAAGAAAGGATGGGTTCTATCTATGGATAAGGTGGTAGGCTATCATAATCCACCCTCGTCCTGATGATTCAAGGACATGCAATGGTCGTTAGGTCACCTCAATGGAGAAATAGCTAAATTTAGGAGAACGGGAATTACACCACTTAACATGCTTCGCTTACTAAAGGATGATAACAAGGATAATGTATCATCTTTGACGACCATTTACAATGCAATTGAGACAATTAAAAGGAATGAATGGAAGGATAGAAAAGTGATGCAACAATTGTTTTTAGTAGCTAAAGAGAAAGGCTACAGCGATTCAAAAGAAGGTAGGTCAGGAAGATCAAATAACGCATCTCTTCATTGCGCATCCGAAGAGTATTCAATTGGCTCAATCCTTCCATCAAGTTCTTATAATGGATTGCACTTACAAGACTAACAAATCTGAGATGCCATTGTTGAATATTGTTGGTCGTACCTCGACAGAAGTCACCGTTTACTGGTTGCTTTTTGTTTTCAGAAGATGAGCAAGAACCAAGTTACACTTAGGCGCTACAACAAGTGAAGGCCATATCACAGAGATGATGATATCCCCGCGGTTATAGTGACGGACAACGATGTAGCATTAATGAGCATAATAGAGAGTCTTCCCATTAGCACATAATATACTTTGTACGTCTCCACATTGTACACAATGATGAATAGGTGCCCCAAATTTGTCCACCAAAGAGGAAAGCATTTGAAGAGATTAGTAAGCCACTAAGATGAACAAAGTTTACTTAAAGAGGAATTTATATACAATAATTATAAATCACGCTAAATGGGTTGCTTAAGTCCAGAATGGGAGTCATTGACTTGGTCTCTCACCGGTTGAAGAGGCACAAATTAAATCTTATGCATTTATCTAACATTGTTTAGCCTCAATATCCCGAGGATATTGTAACGTATGTGGTTAAGCAATGGTTGGAGCGATTAAAGCGCTCTGCTTATGCTTATTTATCAACCACCACAAACACTTTTGGGAATCACACAAAAGTTTGTAGAATCGGCTCACCACCGGCTGAAGAAAACTTTTGGATGTGTTTATAATTTTGTGATTGTGTTTTAACGAAATGGAGAATTACTTCAACCGTGAGATTGATAGAATTAAAGGAAGTTTCAAAAAGTCCGATCATGAAGTACAAAAGATTGTAGACAAAGGGTGGTAACATCAATGCTATGAAGACCTGCTGTTTAAGCACTTCATTATAACAGCCTGTCTAACAGTTTTAAGAGGTTAATGGTAGAGGTTCATTTGATTGACATATAAACCAAGCCGCACGAGGTGTGTGTTTGTAACATGATGAAGTCTATGGACCTCTGTTCCACATGGATAGTTAAGATGAACATGGCATAATCCCTCTGGTTGATATAGATCCATATTGGCAACACTTAAGTTTTGTCCCTCCTCCAAAGGGACAATGGAGAAGAGTTTGGTGACAATGATATGGAAGAATTATTCTCAGACGACCAACACAGAACAAACTCAAAACCAAATTTTTGGGATGACATGCGCCAATTGTTTATCCACACACTTCGGAGAATGTGCACCAACTAAAAAGCAAGGGCAAAGGAAGACCTATCACCAAAGAAACAAAAAAACAAGTAAGAGAATATGCAAAGGTGTTGGCTAAGAGGAAAACCGAAAATGGACGCTTTACTAGAGACCCTAGGTATGAGTATACCGCAAGTATCTTTAAGAAGATTCTAAGAAAAGTTCTAGGAATATTGTGAAAAGGGGAAATGAAGTGGAACGGGATATGAAGAAAA
Source organism: Papaver armeniacum (assembly GCA_023531295.1). NCBI lineage: Eukaryota > Viridiplantae > Streptophyta > Magnoliopsida > Ranunculales > Papaveraceae > Papaver > Papaver armeniacum. The sequence continues at coordinate 361,004 of JAJJWW010008320.1, read as the reverse complement.
AAGAACCGATGTTACGCCGCAACCAACCCCACCTACTCCATCGGAACCCAGCCAACCAATTCAATGAGACGTGAATCCATGGCTCCAAATATGCTGCATCCAAGAAAGAAGTCGACTAATTGATGATACATCAACTTTGTTGATAGAAGGTACTTGGAAGAGCTACCTCCATATATTAAAGTACGCTGTCCACCGACGACGCCCCTCCTGGTAATTGCATTCCACGTTGTCGTGCAACAACGGAAATTTTCAAGGTGCAAAGATGTATAATGATAATCAAATCACAATGTCCTGCAAAGGATGTTGATGAAGCTAAAAGACAACCCGAATTTTACAAGTTAATGCTGTCCCGATGGGGATGCTAGTCTCAATGAGCAATTTGTTAGGTATCAAAGGCGTTTCCACTGGGATCCAATCACAAGGGATCATTATATGGCCATTCGATATGTGGCACTTAATCGCCAAGCATTCAACCTGCGTGGTTCACTATTTCTCAAAAGGTGCTAGTTTCACATACACACCCGAAAACAAAATATGTGCTCTAGCAACTTAAACATGTGGAGGGTGCGGTGATCGCGCTTGTTAACAACAACCATTTTATAGGCCTCAGGTTAGAAGACGATTGTCCATCGCCTCGTATATGCTAAAACTTTATTAAAAGGATTTAACCCCGACACAATGTTGGATGGTGCAATAAGTACGAGCAATACATGGAGATGTGAAAGCTTTGAAGGATTGAAAAATCATACACGAGGGTGCAGCTTCCCTTGATGATTAATTGTACCATTAATTAAACTAAGTATGCTTTGAACATCAACCTAAGAATCAAATATTGTGTTTTTTGGAATTATGTCTTATTTTAAGTTATACTTTGGAACATTTTCATAAGAATAAGAGACGAGACTGTTATGAACTCTTTTTTTTTTTCATTGGAACTTAATTACATGATATCGCCGAATGCTGAGACATCAAGACTTAAGTTCTGCTAGGAAATGAGATTAGAGGACATTACCGAACTAAAACTAAAGCTACATAACATTTAATATCCCAAATGCGCAGGAAAAAGTCTTTAAGGAGGGGCGAAATGATATTCATATTTTTTAAATCCTTTCTCTTCCATCTTCGCCATTCGTTTTTTGATGTTAAAATGATTTTAGAGAATCCTTCACCCCTAAGTCGATACCGCCTTACAATACGAAATAAAGCCATGAATTCCACAACTCTAGCTCTAATCTTGTCGAATCTAATGAACAAGGCTATTTGATCACTAAGCGAGGGTTTGTATGTGTGGACAGAATTTCTCATGAATTTTCCCAAATAACTTTGACTCATAATACCATCCATTCTTAGCTCTTCACCCCCTCTTGGATAGTATAGTATGTAGTTTCTGCAAAGAGATAAATCCTCATCTAGAAAAATTTAGGAGTAGTGGCTGCCATTTTTAGAAGATTTTGAGACGAAATGTTATCTATGAGACACATATTTATACCATCAAAAAGTAAACGGCTATAAAAATAGTGGTTGAAATTAGTGCCATTCAAATTTCAAAATACATAGTTCGGTTACATAACAAATGCATCGACAAAAACCGAACTAAAAGGTTCATTTGTTAGGTAAAACATAGGTAACCGAACAATGCAAACCATCAAATTTAAAGAGTTACAGTGTGTTAGGTTTGTTCGGTATTATTTTGGGTGTAATCGAACCCTTATGTTCTAAGTTATTCCGCAGTAATGCGATCAACCGAACTAAGAACAAGAAAATTTGAAAAGTTCAAGTGTGATGTTAGGTTACTCGTATAATAGGTAACCTAATCCTAACTCATAACAAGAAAATTTTAAAAGTTGTTAGTGTAATGTTCGGTTTCACGGTATTATTTTATAACCCGAATCGGTGATCCACCAAAGTTCGGTTCATTCGATGATTTCGAATGTAAACGAACTCACACCAAACTAAATCAAACAAAAGTTATTGGAGACTTTGAAAACCAACGTAACTTTGACTAGTAGGAGCAATTATTGCGAAGTAACTGCTTTTTTTTAAAAACTAGCCGTTGGGTACTTTTTTGCTATAAATAAAGACCTATCTCTACCAAACTTATTCACCCATCACTTTCAATCTTCCTAAATCAGTCACCCATCACTTTAGAACACTAAAAATGGCTCCAACTCCATTCAATAATCTAGAAGATGTTGCTATTGTCAGAGCACACACCACTCTCACAAAGAAATCCGTTGAGGAAGCGCAATTGGTGGCGAGTAATGAAGACCCAACGCAGGGCCTTACCTTGGGCATGATCAAAAACACCAATGCTTGGTGGAAACGTGTGTTTAAGGTTTTCAAAGCACTAAACGGAAATCGTTCAAGGAGGACACTCACGCAGAGATAAGGGAAAGGTACGCTTATTTATACAATGAATGCGTCTTCTGAGAAACGAATTGAAAGCTCGTAAGGACGCTATGCCAAACGAAGACCGCATGAGTAGAGTAAGTTTATGAATCAATAGGGCCGTTCATCAAAAATTATTTATTTGGTTATGATTATTCAACAACGGCCCGACTAATTAAAATAATTGTTTTTCCGTTGTTCTTGGGTGGACTCAACACGAATTAAGGTACGGCCATGAGTTTTACGCACGAGGACTTGCTACACTCTCTTGGAGGAAGTTGAATGGAAATTAAGCCCAATATAATTAAACTCTTTAGGAGAATCCCTGAGCGATGTATTGAACAATTTTATGTGTTTTACTTCTATTTTATTTCAACTACATGTATGTTTTTTCGATTCAATAAAATGAGTGACTTCAAATATTGGTTGAATAACTATAGTTGATTAGATAGCATTACTTCTACCGTTAACCGAACGTTTGAGTTCGGCAACAACATTACACCTGTGAATTTTAAAATTTTCTTGTTATCGGGCTCGGTTAGGTTAATGTTTATGCGTAACCGAACATCGACTTTAAATTTTAAATTTTCTTGTTCTTAGTTCTATTAGATGCATTACTGCTGCGGTTAACCGAACATAAGGTTCGGTTACTCAAAATAATACCAGGAAACGGAACATTACACTTAGAACTTTTAAAATTTTCTTGTTATGAGTTCGGTTAGGGTACCTTTCTCGGAGTGTAACCAACATCACACTTTAAATTTTCAAATTTTCTTGTTCTTAGTTCGGTTAGATCGCATTACTCTGCCAGTTAACCGAGCAGTCGAGTTCGGTTACCTTGCAAAATAATACCGGAAACCAAGACATTATACTATAACTTTTCAATTTTCTTGTTATGAGTTCGGTTAGGTAACCTTTTCTGTGTAAATCATGCGAGTTCGGTTGCCCAAATAACATTGCGAGGTAACCGAATGCGGAGTTCGGTTGTTTTACGAGATTTATTCTATTAACCTAAACTAACTAATTGTTTCTTAAAAATTTGAAGGTAATGAAATACTTAACCGTCAAATAGCCAAACTAATCCCTTAGAACACAAATTAAAACCAAAGTATGAAATCTATTTACTAATCCATATGAAACAAACTACCAAATCCGCCATAAAAAAAAGTATTCCAAATATAAGTAACCGAACAACCAAATCCATAATTAAAAAGTCTTCCAAACATAAGAAACCAAAGTAATAATTCTTGCAATCACTCATTTACCATTTACCACGACCACGACCACTACCCAAACTTTTCTAGTCTTACGTTTAGGAGCTTTAGGTCGTCCTTCGTCACCAGGGAGTGTCATCTCCACCGCTTTGTTGTTCAACCATCCGACTTGAACCTTCCCCTTCTCGGCGACTCCTGTTCATGGCATGGTCCGGCTTGGATCAACTCCGGCTTGTATCGACAAGGTTGGGATTAAAAACATTACTTATTTGGTTTTAGAGGTCTGTTTGTTCTCAGTATCCATCGGCTCTCCCACTCCGGATTTTTGCCATCATTTTCAACAATTTACCCCTTGCCTTCACCTATTCTCATCAAAAACATAAGTAGATATTATTTTTCAATACTTCATAACATTTTGGAAAACAAGAAATAAGAGTAAATTTCTTACCGCCGAATTCCACAAGATCAAGGCCTCATCACCACCTGAGGGGTATGCTTCATAATTTTCTTAGCCTCTTTCTCCACTTTGACTTCGCTTTTGTTTTTTTTCAAGACGGGCTTGTTGGACAGTGTTTATTACGAGGATGAGAAACATGTTCATACCATTCCATATATCCCTGCGTCAGCGGCATTTGGCTCATCAAAACAATCTTGTAAATGTGAACTGGAACAAGATAATTTCCAAAGTTCTTCCAGTGGTCCACCGATGGAGCGGGATCGTATTTGGGGTGAATTTCATCTCGGTGTTCTTAGTTCCTCGCTTTCTTCACCTTGAAGTTGAAGTTTTCCACTTGTGGGACACTTTGGACACAAGAAACTTGTCTTAATACTCTTCGAGGATTATACATTGTACAACCTCCGGGATGAAACAACGGTCCATTGTCTGTACGCCGCAATGGTGAGAAATCAATAACCTCAACATCCTCCCCTCGTCTTCATCCTAATGGAATTCTTGTAAGGATGGAAAACCACATCTTCCACCGTTAACTTATCCAATTTTTCCCTCAACTCCAACACCTTTTTCTTCTTATTCTTTTTTCGTGAGTTCAAAAATTCATATTTACCAAATCTGTAGGCTTCCCATAAGGCCAAGGAGTGTGAGCATGAGACAATTGCAGTTTAGGAAGTGGTCGTACACCCAAACCTACAATAAGAGGCAACAAATAATACATTTGCAATATGATTAGTAACAATACACATTCATTCACTTATATATTGAAACACACAAACGATAATTTAACTGGGTGCACCTAAATAAGGTGTATAAGCCTCCAAAATATAGACTCTTAAGCCTCTAAGCTTTTCGAGTTCCTCTCGAACGAATGAAAGAACCGCAATGCCCAACAATGGCTGTTCACCTCGACTCGGGGATCCAATAGCCGGAGGTAATGAGCATTTACCACGTGACTGAAGTGTCGGGAAGAAAATGGTTCCTAGTTGATATAACAAATGGCAAAATACATGGTGCTTAATCTTCTCTCTGTCATCACCAACTTTCCTCGAGCAACCAATTCTTTGGGCCTGAAAACTCATCAAACAAGGTCTTGAGCTTGATCTTTTTCAACTTCTTCTTGTATGTGCGGTCTGCCTCAAACTCATTATACTCATCACCTTCCTTAGGCTCTTTGTTAGCTCGTCTAAACTCACATTGTTCCTTTTTAGCGCTCCATCCTAGACACCTTTCACCAACTTTTCAAGAAGTTCATAACTCATCGAGGGATCGTAGCCATCTCAAACACTTGTTCCTATAATTGGTAGAAATTGTGATTTTAAAACAATCATCCGAGTAATTGCCATCTCACCAAAAGGTAGATGAAAGGTATCCGTCTCTGGATAAGACCTCTCGGCAAATGCAATAACAGTTACAGCATCAAACTTTTGGTGCGCATGTTGTATCCTGTTCCATAGTACACAGTCAAATACCGCCAACCGGACCTCATCACACTCGTTTTCTATATTCCATACCTTGTTCTTTTGACGTTTCAAAACACGAACAGCATCAGTATGATCCTACAAAAGCAACATCATATCTTATATACTAATATATAGAAAAGAACAATATATGTCAAAATATAATAAAGTGCCTGAGAAAGCTTGATGGTTAAGATTTGAGCCATACCTTTGTCGCAAAGATCTTGGCAGCCCATGAGTTTTTGTAGCCCATCAATACCTCCCTCCATCTCTTGGAGTACCATAAGTTGGATTCTTTGGAGACAAACACAAATTTTCATCTGTGGAATGTATGAATATCTAGCACAAGGCGTTTTGGGAGTCTTTCTAGGTTTCTTTCCACTATTTTCTACATCTTGCCTCTTCCTCTTCGTCTTCCTCTTCATCCAAGTCCTCATCTAATTCAAGATCATCCTTATCTCCATCTTCCTCATCTTTGTCACCCTCATTTTGGTTCACCATCATCATTGTCATCCTCATTTCCTCCTCCTTCACATGGTTCACCATCATTGGCACCCTCATTTATTCCTCCTTCACCTGGTTCACCATCATTGGAACCCTCATTTCCTCATCTTTCATTTGGTTCACCTTCTCCCACCTTGATGTTGTTCTTCACATTGCCCATCGCTTCCATGATCTCTTCATTGCCCATCGCTTCAACAATCTCTTCATTAACTTGTTGGATTATGTTGTCAACATTATCTCTATTAACACCATCTTGGATGACAACATCCGTAATGACCCACCTCTATACTTAGCATTTTTGGTTCCACGATGGCCGGCATCGCAATGTACTTTGCCTCGAGGGTGGGAGTTCTAAGATCTTCCAAAGAAAGGTTTGTTTGATTTTTTGCCTCTTCCACTAATCAAGAAAACAAAAGATATTAGCTTAACAAAATAGGCCAAATCTAATTTTGGGGACCATAGTATAGTTCGGTTAACAAATATTTTTGAGAACAAACCAACTCAACATTGGTAAATTGTAATGAGGAGTTCGGTTTGTCAAAATTTTTGCGAACAAACCAAACTCAACATGTTTGCAACCATCAAGAGTTCGGTTTGTCAAGATTTTTTTGTCAAAATTCGGTTACATTAATTATTTTTTGTAAAGTTCGGTTTACTTTCTAATAGCACAGCTTCTTACATAAAAACTCATAGTAACAAGGCAAAATAGCGGTGTTCGGTTACATGTAGAAAAATAAATTGTTGTAAAACATTTTAAGTTCTTGTTAGAAAATTTTTTTGGCTTCTTTGCGATCTAACCGAACAGCGCTTCATGACCTAGTTTTGATACCTAGAGAACCGAAATCGTTCTTCGTGTTCTTCCTTTCGGGAAGTTCGGTTAACAAAATTGGGTTTTTTTTGAAACTCACCAACCGAACTATGTACTGTAACTTCCAAATGAACCTATTTTGATGATTTGTATTCAATTAAACGAATCAAAATCAAATTAAAAGTAATGGGTTTGTTGCAAAATACTGCGAATCGGTCCCATGGCGTAATCGGGCTTCGACAAGCGTCTATTATACTCGGATTATGGCTTCACTTGGTTGTTCCACTTCTTTTTGAATCTGAAAATCACTCGGCTGATTTGCTAGATGTCCCCTATCGAGGACCTTCTCCTTGAAGTCTTTTGGTTTCTTTCAAGAACCATTGTTATAGTCGATTGATTAATCGGCATGAAATTTTTTGAATCGACGATTAATCGATGGAGTCGATGAAAACGATGTTGTATTTGGGGAAGAAGAGAACCGAATAGGAGAAACAGTTTTGAGGAGAAACTGTTTTTGTTTTTTTTTTTAGTTTTAGGTTTTGTTTTAGATTATTAGGTTAGGGTTAATTTTAATTAGAGTAAGGGCAAATTGGTAATCTCATAATTTTTAGGACATCCCTTAACATTGTAGGGGTAGGGGCCTTATAAAACAATGGTCCCCAAAAAAAGGCTGGTCCCCAAAAAACCGTTCATCTTAAAGTGCAAATTGGGCTCGGGTTATGAAGCCTCAATGTATAATATTCTGGATTCAAACCAGGGTTTTGCAAATTTTATGGAGATAATTTTTGTTGCAATCGTTAGAAATATAGCAATTTGGCCATCAAATTTATTTCATTTTTAATTTTCAATGAAATACTAAGAAATCAAAAAAAAGATAACCACAAAATTAACCTTTTTTTTTTTTTTTTTTTTTTTTTTGTGTGGATGTGTACAACATCATGAAACGAAACAACTCAAACAAGTATGTACAGACATGTTTTAAATGTTCAAACATTTTTGTTTATCATCCTTCAAATAATTTCTTTCAAAGCTCATTTCTTCCCAGATAAAGCACTATAGGATATATGTATAATTTCGCCTTTGCCTTACTCATATCTGCTATTTGCATGGTAGTTCAAACTTCGGATGGCTATGTAATACTACCCAAAATCAAAAATTAAACCAGATATCGTCCAACTTTAATTCTGCAACCAAATGGCCATAGAAAATGAAATGTCGGCGGGAACTGAAGTTATCAGACACAAGACGTGTTGGCTTTCAGTACCGTAGTCGCAGCATCTGAAGAAAACTTTGAATAAATTAAGTTACGTATGTGCACTGAAAGATCCTTTAACTTGTCAAATGACTCAAAATTTCACAGGTTTTATTCCTCGGGATTCCCTATGATAATTCGATTGTAGAAAGGAGAGTTGTACATTGGTCTAGTTTGACTCAAATGAGATGTTAGCGCAGATTGAAGTTGTCAATAACAGAAAAGGATAATGAACCTGATTGGAATATGGAGCCATATAAATAATAAAGTGTGATTGTTTTCATTGATACACACCGCTTAAGTCGACGAATTCCCATTTTTCGAATGCTCCCTTTTTTTTTTTTTTTACGATAAATGTGTGTTTTCTTTGAGTGATGCTACACGGACCGTGTCAAATCCCGTCAGGGAAATGGGCTGAGATCCTCAACGTTCTAAACATCGAGATTAGGAATGGGCAAAGTGGGTCTCATTTCCTATCTCACAAGGTATTTGACATTAGGGCTGTCAATGGGTACCCATTACCTCGAACCCGAACTGGACCCGTTAGATTCGAAAACAGTTGGGTCCTAAAATTGGACCCATTAGCAACTTAGGACCCCGACGGGTAATTGCCGATTAAACCAATATTAACGGGTAATACCGTCGATACCAAGGTAATGGGTACTAGGTTATTTATCCTTTTATTCATCTTTTAATAAAATTACAAGTATTTTGCTAGTTACGGCTTTGATTTTTTTTTTTTTCTTACATTTAATCTTTATTTAGTACATTAATAGAGAAACAATAATAAATTTTTATAAAATTAATTTGGATTCAAGTTAAAAAGAGAGAGATTTTAGGATTTTAAGATTTTCTTTATAGTTTTTTTAATACTCGACGGGTACCCGGAACTTTAAACGGGTCCGGTTCTGGGTTCACAAATTTAGGATCCGGACCCGGAACCGTTAGGCACCGAACCCGAATTTATAAGTAGGGTCTGGGTCCAGGTCTAGTGATACCTGGGAGGACTCGGACCCATTGACAGCCCTAGTATTTGTTGCGGGACTAAGTCCCGGTACACAAATCATTTTCGGTTTTCTTTGCCTTAAAGATGGAGTAGTGCTAGGTTGACCGGGGCTAGGAACCAGGGGAAATCCCATGTTTCATAGCCCCTGGGACCCGCGGGAATTTGGAGGGATGGGCTTATGGGTCCCACCGTGGGTCCCACTGTGGGTCCCCATTTTTTGTGTGTTAGGTATCATTCACGGGATTCATGTCCCGGTGAATGTTGCATATTGTTGTTAAAGATGTCATTATTTGCACACTACTAATCCGAAAATTTCCATGATATTGTACTTAAAATCATTGGCTGGGATTGAAATTGACAGACGACACTCTCCATCAATTGAATGTTGAATCAAGGACGACTGAGTGATTGAATTGACAATTTTCTACAGTGGGTCTATCTCTCTCTCTTTTTGTTCTTTTTCTTTGTTGACAATTTTCTCTGCTACTAGATTTCTTTGTTGTCGGTACTTCCTTGCCTTTTCAAGCATGTCATAGGTGTTCGATTATTTTTTGTCTCGCGTTTTTCGGTGTCTCCAATTGACTAACCACCACCAACTCCAAATCTAAGTCAAGCCCATAACTGAACTTGTATGAACCCTAGTTAGCAATTCGGATACGGAGAGGAGTTCGGAACGGCATACATTCGAACTATACGGATTCGGATAGATCGGATTCGGTCAAAAAGTCGGTCAAGATTCGTTGTTCGGGGTGTAGTTCGGAACGGATACGTACGTGTATAATTCGTTTTAGAAAAGTGAGTTCGGTACTAAAAATTCGGCCTATATCAAACTATAAGAAAGGATATTTTGGTAGAAATTACATACAAATGTCTTGAAATTGAATATATAAAAAATATCTAATGAATAATCAACAACTCCCACATGTCTCAGTGGTTGGAGCTCATGCAAACGTTCTAGGGGGCATGGGTTCGAACCCCACCTCCTTCATTTATTAATTTTTCTTATAAAAAGTTTCAAATCGTTGGATCAACATACAGTGGACCGGTACTGACTCAGCTGAGTCACTACCCGAATCAATGCGGCGAATTATCCGGATTCGCTAATAATTCGCCGAAAATTCGGTCGGTTCATATTATACGCGTACCCAGTTCGGACTTTGAGTAATTCGAATGAATCGGATTCGGTCAGTTCGTACGGATTCGCGAATGATTCGGGAATAATTCGCCGAATTGCTAACTAGAGTATGAACAAACTAAATGGTACGATTTATCCCCCTGGCGAGATTGGGGTATACCGTGGTTAATTGGGGTATACCCAATAAGACAAAATAGTGTCATTTTGAAGTAAAGAAGTCAAATTGTGAATTTGAATAATGAAATTTTTGATTGAACTTTGGGAAGTTTTTTGATGAAAAAAATTTGTTTTGAAAAAATCTTTTGGAACGGAAATGAAAGCACACTACCCAAACACTTCTAATGAGGGGATTGCAAAGCGGTTGTATGAAATAATACTCAAAATTAGATCAAAAATCAACACTTTCGGTTAAAGTATGAAAAGCTCGAAAGGTCGATTTATAAAGATCATGCCGACTTCATTTTTTAACACACAGGAGACGACAGAAAAAATTTATTAGTCGGCAAGGTCATAAAAAACCCAGCCGGCTGTTGAAAATACCTGGGGTTGTTAAAAGTACTCTGTGTTGAGAGAAAAATGTGTTAGTCGGCAAGGTCTTGAAAATACTACGCCCATTTACGTTAAAAATTTTTAGTAGTCGGCAAGGTCTTCAAAAATACCTGCCATTGTTGAAAAATTTGTTAGTCGGCAAGATCTTCAAAAAATACCCTGTCGGCTGTTGAAAAAATTTACAGTCGCCATGGCTGTTATGAAAAGTCGGCAAGATATGCATGTTACGACCTTGCCGACCAAAAACACATAAATTACAATTTTCGATTTTTAACCTAATATAACAATCAAATCACACAACACAATGATGGGTTTGAGTTTAAACATCACTTATAGTCTTCTTTTCGCCGGTAGAGTCAACAATTTTTTTGGAAAATCAAAGTTGAAGATTTTTATATGGCTTTGGTTGATGGAAGATGCGAATGAAGAAGAAGAAGAGAAGATTAAGAGTTGTTTAGTTTTTTAATTTTAGGGTTAATGAAATTAAGAAATGGGTTTATTTTTAAGATTTAATTAGTTCAAGGGTATTAAAGTAAAATCACCCTTTTATGAAAATGCCGACTAGGTCCCCTTAAAATTGGGTATACCCCAATTAATCTGGGTATACCCCAATCTCGCCAGGTTTATCTCCTTGGGTATAAATTAGTATTGGTTTTTGAAATATCTCTATCTCTACGTGACTATATTCTAGATCATGGACCGAGTAAACTGGTGTTTCCATTTTATGGGGAGAGTTTTTATTGCAATTGAGCTAGTAATGAATTCCTTAATGCACATTATTTAGTCTTCAACTTTTCTCTAATCCAATACAATTAGTTGAATGCCTGATTAAATAGTAGCATTAGTCTAGCTGTAAAATACCCATGTAAATTTTCACCATCTGTACCGAGTATTTATTCAGCTTTTCCGGCTATCATAACCGGAAAAGATGGTTAGATTGGTAACTTGAATCGGTTAAAGAACCAAATTGTATTGTATACATAAAAACCGGTTCATAAAAGATCTAAGTCTTTGATTAGCTCATCCATGTTCATAACATCATGATTTCATAAAAATAAAGTTAAATCTGTGTGTTTATATTTCTCTGGTAATGTTTATTCAACATGTTTACTGTTGATTCAACATGTTCTCTCCAGTTTGGCTATATATTATCTCTCTTTATTTCAGAACTCTGCTTCCGTGGAGAAGCAGATGGAATCTATCATGAGACAGTTTTTGCGGGGCACTGTTAACAAGAAAGCAAAAAAAAAGGATGAGTAAGTTTCAAAAAACTAAATTTTCCCAAAGAAGAAGGTGGAGTGAGTATCAAAAAACTGAGGATAATGAGTAAATCTCTGCATGCCAAATGGGTCTGAAGGTATGGCAATGAGGCAAATGCACCGTGGAGGAGAGTGGTTAACCACAAATTTGATGGTAATGAAAGATCTTTTCTCCCTAATAAATCAACTAAACTTATTGGCAAGAGCCTTTGGGATGGTATTTTGAAGTGGAGAGATCAAGTATAGTTGAATACTACCTTTCATGTGAGCAAGGATGATAGGTGCATTTTCTGGAAAGAAAAATGGCTGAATGGCCATTCTTTCATGAGTTTATTTCCAACTCTTTTTCATTTAAGCAGGTTGCAGGAGGCCACTACTCAAGAGATGCTGGGAGAACAAAATAATTTGGAATTTTTCTTTTTTTAGACTTTTAATAGATGACGAAATATAAGATATTTCTTATATGTTGGACGTGCTATCAATTTTTAGAAATGGTAATGTAATGACCCGAATCTCCATCGATACTGTTCCCACTTAGCCACTGCGGTTATCCTGTAGTGAGGGGTTTTCAACGGGCATCGCTGCGATAATCCGGCAGCAACTTCCTGGGAGGCATGAATCGCGGTTATCCCAGGTAGTTTGGGGTTTTCAACGGCATCACTAGCGGTAATCAGGGCAACAACTTCACGGGGAGGTCGCAATCTGCGGTTATCCGATAGTGTGGGGTTTTCAGCGGGCATCGTGCGCGGAACTGGCTGAAAGAATTTACTGTAGAGGTGACCTATCCAAGGATTGCTCCCGCACGAGCACGCTTAACTGAAGAGTTTTATACCAACTCTGGAGCCAATTTTTCTGAAAAGGCCTCGGTTGTAGGAAAGGATAAATCATCACTTATATTCTATTCGGTCAACCACTGCCAATTATCGGGGTATTACAATATCGCCACCTTAAATTGGAGCCCTCCTCGGCTCCAGAATATATTCGCAAGCCCAGATCTCCGACGTTCCCTACCCCTCATGAGAAGCACCTGGACCAACACTGTCTAGTGTACCTTTCCACCCTCGGCACCTGACCCGTCGTTCCTAATGATACCATTTGTAATGACCCGACGTTCCACTAATATTGTCCCCACTTAGCCAATGTGATAAAAATAATCCGGCAGTGTGGGGTTTTCAACGAGAATGTGGCCCGTCATCGCTGAAAATCCTCATCGGATTAAAATAATCATGCATCCTCTTGTCATGGTAAAAATGTCGATCTCGCCAAGTATAGTAAACTCAGCGCAATTGTACGGAGCTAGTTTGTTAATATTCACTTGGTTCTCTTCACCTCTCTAACTTACACATAAGTAGGTTCTTGTCTATGATTTTTCCTAATGGAAAATGTGATATCTAGCTATCCCAGATATAGTTTCAAATACTTCGCCCTTGTTACCGTTGTGTAACAGAAAGAGGAGTTTCGGATCAAGATCAACCACACTAAGATGACTAACATGAATCAAATTAAAGGTTAAAAGGGAGTGAAAAGAGAAAACAAAAAACAACTGTACAACATTTTGTAGGGAGTACTGCCAGTCATCATTGCACCGAAGGTCATCAATGGATGATCAACAATAGACATAATTATATAAGCATGTTGCACATCCATTAATGATTTGCTTAAATTTTAATTGAACTGAAAAGCTTATATGGTACTTCAAATCCAATTTTTTTGACAGGGAATGCTTGAACTGTAATATTTCAACTAAATTCTATGAGCTAGACTGGAACTCGAGAAAATCAATGTCACTAATCGTCGCACCAGGGGTTTGTTTTAACAGAAAAATATTTGGAGAATTTGTTCCATTGATTTGGCTGATGATAGCAGCTGAAGCTCCTAATCGCAATTAAAATATAAAAGCCAACAATCAGATCCCTACTCTATCAGTAAAGAGCTCCATTCACACACACACCTGGTTTTGCTGTAACTACTGTACATTACTTCATAATCAAACTTTCGGACATTTTGCTGTAATGACCACGACTTTTACGTAGTGCAACAACTTTGAAATCACTTTTAGTCCGAAACTGAAGAGTTTCGGACCCATCCCAAGATTGCTCCCGCCCGAGCACGCTTAACTGAAGAGTTTTATACCAACTCTGGAGCTAATTGTGCTGAAAAGGCCTCGGTTGTAGGAAAGGACAAATCATCACTTATTTTCTATTCGGTCAACCACTGCCGAATATCGGGTATTACAATATCACCACCTTAAATTGGATCCCTCCTCGGGTCCTTAATATATTCGCACTCCCAGATCTTCGACATTCCCTACCCCTCATAAGAAGCACCTGGACCAACACTGTCCAGCGTACCTTTCCACCCTCGGCAGCTGACCAGTCAGGGTACTGATACCATTTGTAACGACCCGACCTTCCACTAATATTGTCTCAACTTAGCCAATGTGATAAAAATAATCCGGCAATGTGGGGTTTTCAACGGGTAGGTGGCCCGTCGTCGCTGAAAATCATCATCATATTAAAATAATCATGCATTCTCTTTTCGTGGTAAAAATGTCGATCTCGCCACGTGGATCTTCTAGTCATAACTTCATGTGGGTCTAAAGGTTTTGGTATGATCCCGGTTTGTAATTTCAACATAAAATTCGCCTCATTCTATCTTGAATTTCATCTTCATCCATTTGAGGCAGAAACTCCGTATACATTTCTTCTTATTCTTCATACAACATTTCATCCATATCTTCCTCAAAAGGACCAAAATCAGGATTCAAGGTTGAAAATCAAAATCAATTGAAATTAAGAAAAGATTTATCGAATGAAAGATTGTTATGAATTTTTGAGATCAAACTCGAGTTGTATTTATGGAGGTAGAAACTACCCGTTTTGCTGACCGGTAAAAAGTAGTCGTTCCCGGTCTTAGTTCAACCGCTAGCGGTTTTACCACGAACGCCAACGTTTCTTCTACACACGCCAGCGGCTCCACTTCGTCCTGACGCTTGATGATCAACTGCCCACTTCTTTTCCCATAGTGCAAAATCACGCTTGCCCATCCACCTGGCTGAACAAATATTTTGTTTTGTATATTGCCATAAGAATTTCCCTAATTAATCTATCTATAATATAATACCTCTACATAATTAGTCGATATTGTACTCATTATTCATCCTTCAAGCTAAGAATTAATTATTCTTTAAAGTAATAATATATTAATTAATAATAAAATAATACTTTATTATATCGATAATAATATAATATCTCTTTAATATAATAAGTTCCCTTGATCCGAAACATATTATTATATAGAAGTTATATTGGACAAAAGAATAATTTGGTGACATAGAAGAGGGAGAAAACCGCTTGCACATTATCATACCGTCGAAATAGAAAAAGATCATCCATCATAAATACAAAAACAAATAAAAAAACATTAAAAAAACAATTTATGGATTAAAAGTTCTTATCTTTTGCTGTGTCTGTTTTTTTTTGGATGTGTAGAGCGTGTAGGGGTATCAAGAGCTTTCACTTTAGATGGGGTAGGAAGATAAAATCTAAGGCTACAGAGATATAGGGGTACAATTAGTAGTTTTGTGGGTATATAGAAAACCCCCCACAAAAAACATTCTGAAACACCATGATATGCCCCTATTTAAACTTTCACATAAAATCTAAGCCGTAGATTAGTACACATAACACGTCGGTGTATCTCTTTCCCCGACATGACCTCGCTCTATCACAATAACTAGTGCACTAGGCATGTGGATGGAAGGGGAGTAATTTTTATCTGCATAATATTTTTGGAACCAGCAATTGACTAACCACAAGGTCCACAACAAACTAAACACGCACATCTCGATGTCCAGATGATGTACGATTTTGATTTAGAATTTGGGAATAAATACACACATCAGTTGTAAGTTCTTTTCTTGCTGATAGTTTCTCTTTTATTTCTCATGATGCTCATGTTTTTGTTGCCATATAAAACATTATACATTATATATTTCTCTGCCTTACGCATATCTACTATTTGTATTCTGGTTCGAATGGTATTACCTTGATTTAATTCTGCAAATAAATGACCATTTTTAAATAGAAAGATAATATCAAATGAAATTAAATGTTGGTGGATATTGAAGTTATCAAAGTTAAAATACATATATGAAGTGAAAGATAGTAAGAAACAGATTTGTTCACCGTATCGGTCAAAGGGGTGTCCGACCTGTTCTTAATATAGTGTTAACTACTTAGGCTTGTTGAACGCGACCTGTCCCATTGTTGGGTTCCATGAGTGGAAGAAAGGTGTCCGACAATGGGTTTAGAGGCTAATGTGCGAGTATAAAGAATTGGAGAATAGATCATTATTATTAAGAGTTGATCCCCATGATTAGGCGTTTGCATTTTGCTGATTTCACAATTGAGTTAAAGGTTCATGCGTTTTAAATTTTTATGTCGGTTTGGGATGGTCAATAAATGTGAATTCTCGTGACTTTTACTCCCTTCAATTTTTATATCATGACTTATAATTTAAGATTTTTTACCGTTGTCATTGTCGCAGAGGAAGGCCTAGGAAAGTGGACGAAAAACCGGTCAGAAGTTGATTACTATATTCGTTTTAATTTTAATAGAAATTCAAATTTAGGCATATAGGTTATAAAGAAACTGTGCAGTCAATGTGAGTAGTGCATGACTGAAGAGGAGCAATAGTGTTGTTGCAAGGGAGAAGACCAGCTATATGCACAAAGCAACAACAATTTCAAATTGTGCGAGATAATTAGTAAATGATGGCAAACAAACTGAGGGAAGTTTTGTTGTTGTAAGAAGGCCAATAATTAGTAAATGATGGCAAACATATTTCCCTAAAAGCAATGATAACTATTATTATTTTGTATCAATATAACTATGATGCTTTTGTAATGAGAAATGTCAAGCATACGCATTTTTGTTTTCTGAAATTTTCGTGCAGAACCGTAAGGTTCAAGCAGGCGCATCGGCGCGTGCATGTTATTATACGTAGTAGGTTATATAGAAACTGTGCAGCCAATGTGGGTAGTGCTTGGATATACAAGGTTACAGTCCATAACTCCATATGCGGTCCTCAGTTTGGGGTGCGCCATGCGCTAATAATATATAAGAGTTGAATGGTGTAAATGTTGTACATCTTCTAAATTTGACAGATGTTATTAAAAAGATGAAGTACTTTGAAACTCTTTATATACATTACCTGACCGATAACCAAGAAAAAAAGAAGAAGAAAATAACTCTGGGGATAAGCTACTCCTAAATTGGGATTTCTCGTATTTACGGCTCTTTCTGTACAATAATGCCAGACAAAGACTAAGTCATTCATATTCAACCATAGGAGATGTCAAGTAAGTCTTCCCATCACCAACCACACCTTTCCTATAACTAATGCACATTATTGTTCTTGCTAGACATGGTATAGATACTTATTTATCATACTGTTTTTGTTAATAAATTCCCATATATTTCTCATGCTCCTCGTTTTCTTTTCCTACATATAAAGGCATTATAGACTTATGTGTTTCTTTGCCATGCTCATCTCATTATTTGCATACTACTAGTCCTAAAGGTTCCAAGATATTGAAATTAGATCGTTTGCACGAACTTGGTATGAGATATGAGATGTTGGTGGAGAATGAAACTTTCAACTAAAAGAAATTTACAGATATATTAGTTGAAAGCTTGAATCTGACCTTGACAAAGTAGTTTCAAGCTTAATCAAAATATTTGGGAAGTAAAAACAACAAAAACAACATACAGTTTAATACTCTTATGGACCATATCACCATGGTCATACATTCCTGTCACCATGTGATGTATTTGGTCATATATATTCATCTACCAAAGCTGAACTTCTTTTTTTTTTTGGTTAAAGATAGCACAGCAAATTAATGTGGATTCAATATTGAAATGTATGTTCTGAAATAGGCGAGCTCTTGATAATCTAACATTATGATGTTCATTTCTTTCCTCTTGTTTTTGTTGCTTGTCCTAATTTTGTCATTTTTAGTGACAGTAAGCATGACTCGGTGTTCTTTCTTAACTGTTGTATTGACTGTGTATATGAAAATGTGTCTGCCTTACAGTCTTTTATTTGTGTATGCTATTAGTCATTGTATCCGTACAGATTGTGTGTTGTCTATGACAGCCTGTACTGAGGTTTGTTTTGTATAAGAAGAGCTTTCTCTTCTCTGTGTTGAATCAATGAGAAAGGATTTTAGATTTTCATTTCAGTCAACTATGGTATCAGATAGAGAAATAGAGTTTCTCTGGTAGGATCTTGGTCACCGTCTTCTTGCTTCCTTGCCAATCTTTCATCAGATTATCTTTCTTCTTCAACCATCATCAATCTCAGGTGTTCTTTCTTATAATTCATCTTTCTCTTCTTGTTTTTGGTCTTGATCTTATTTGTTGTTTTTTAGATCTACTTTCTTTTCTTCTTTGCAAATCTTGCATGATTCAAGAATTTCCATCCAACTCCATGGAAAATCCTACTGCTTTTTCAATCTCCAAAGTTCCATTAAATCAATTAACAAGTATTATTCAACTTAAACTCAGAGATGATAATTTCTTGATCTGGAAATCTCTTGTTCTTCCTGTCATTCGTAAATTCAAGATAATGAAATATCTTGATGGATCTCTTTCTTGTCCTGCTCAATTTATCTCTCCAAGAAATGAAATCAATAGAATTGAAAATCCACTTTACACCGACCGGATGGATGATGATGCAACTATTATTCTGTGGCTCAATTCTACAATCTCCGATTCGGTAATTGCATACTTTGCTTCGGTTTCTTCTTCGTTTGAACTGTGGAAATATATTAATGATCGCTTTGCTCGAGTTTCTTCTACACATTCGATTCAATTACGAACTACACTTCTTTCTCTCAAACAAGGTACATGGACTCAGGAGCCAATCATCATCTAACTGGTGATGCTAGTCATTTGGATGCTTCAACTTCAACATCTTACACTAGTAATGACTTAGTTACTACAGCTAATGGTGAAGGTATGTTTGTTTCTGTTCATGGTTCTAGCACTTTAACTTTTCCTTCCAAAACCTTCCACTTAAATAGAATTCTTCATGTTCCTAAAGCCTCTCACAACCTCATTTCAGTTCATAAGTTTGCTAGAGACAATTATTGTTCTCTAACTTTTACCTCCACTGATTTTTGCATAAAGGATCTCGAGATCGTGGAGGATTCTCTTCAAAGGGCCCAGTGAAAATGGTCTCTACCCAATACAAAGTTCTACTTCTTTCAAAATAGCCTTTTCCAGTGTTGCTGCTTCATCTGAAGATTGGCATAAAAGATTAGCACATCCTTCTTTTGAGTCTTTTAGTAAAGTCTCGTAGAACAATAAAGCTCAATGTCATGTCAAAGCCTATTATGTGCAAAGTGATCGTCAATTGGGAAGGTCTCATAAACTTCCTTTTCAATTGTCTTCTTATGTTTCTTTATTTCCATTACAGTTGTTGCATCTTGATGTTTGGGGCCCTGCTCCAATTAACTCTGTAAATGGTTACAAGTTCTATGTCAATATTGTTGATGACTTTGCTAAGTTTTGTTGGGTTTTTCCACTCACTGCAAAATCAGATTTCACTTCTATTTTTCTCCAATTTAAAACCACTATGGAAAACCAACTTTCTACTACCATCAAAGTTATTAGAACAGATGGTGCTTTGGTGAATTTGTAAATCATGAACTTGACTCTTTTCTTTCTTCTTATGGCATTCTTCATGAACTTACATGTCCTCATAAACCAGAACAAAATGGTGTAGCTGAATCTAAACACGAGCATTTACTTGATATCACCAGAACTTTTCTTATCCAAGCTGGATTACCTCTTTCATATTGGTTTGATGCTTTGGCCACTGCCAATTACACCATCAATAGATTCCCAACCAAATCTTTACACTCACTTTCTCCTTTTGAGAAATTGTTTAACAAGCCACCTGATTATCACTTTCTAAAATCTTTTGGATGCCTTTGTTTTCCCTGGCTTAAGCCCTATTTCTCTAATAAACTGCAACCTAGGAGTACTAAGTGCATTTTTCTGGGTTACAGTTCTCAAAGTAAGGGCTATAGGTGTTTGGATCCTATTTCACATAAAGTCTTTATCTCCAGACATGTTGTTTTCAATGAATATGTCTTTCCATACACTTGTATTACCTCCACTACTACTCTCACTCAAGTTCTCTCTAATTTTGATATGTCTCTTACCCTACTAGATGTATCTCCATCTCTTTCACTATCTCCACCACTTTCTACTCCTTCTGTCACTTCAGACATTTCTTCTGCACCTTCCATTCTTCCCAATCCTACATCACCTCAGGGAACCTTGATCACTAACACTCATACCATGACAACAAGAGCCAGGAACAACATCTACAAGCCTAAGGTTCTTTTATCAACTAAGCATACTCTACCAGCTGCTTATATGGCAATTATTGCTCCTCCAACACCAACATGCTACTCTCAAGCAAAAAAAATTCCAGTTTGGTGTGGTGCTATGGGTGAAGAACATACTGCTCTACTTAATGCTGATACTTGGACGAAAGTGCCACCACATCCTTCACAGAATTTTGTGGGCTGCAAATGGGTTTATAAAGTGAAGCATAAGGTTGATGGCACTATTGAGAGACATAAAGCCAGGCTTGTTGCTAAAGGGTATAATCAACTTGAGGGTCTTGATTATACAGATACTTTCAGTCATGTGGTAAAGCCAACTACTATCATAATTGTTCTTGCTTTAGCTGTGAACTTTAATTGGGATATTAAGCAACTTGACATAAGCAATGCTTTTCTTCATGGAGACCTCAAAGAACATGTGTATATGGTTCAACCTCCAGACTATGAAGACAAATATCATCCTGAATATGTTTGCAAGCTCAGCAAATCCTTATATGGTTTAAAACAAGCCCCAAGGGCTTGGTATGAGAAACTTGCAGATGCTCTCATTTCTCTCGACTTCAAACCCTAATTAGCTGATCCTTCTTTATTTGTTCAGAAGTTAGGGTCCAAGCTTACTATCATGCTTGTTTATGTGGATGATATCATTATTACGGAATGATGTCTCTCAACGCAACAAGATCATTCTTCATCTTGAAACCTCTTTTCCCTGTCAAAGATCTTGGTGCTCTGTTTTTCTTGGGATTGCAAGTAACCGAGAAATACCAAAGGTTTGTTTCTTAGTCAAACAAAATATGCCATTGATCTCGCTTTGAGAAATGCAATCTTGTTGGAATCAAGCCTCGCACATCTCCTTGTCCTGCAAATTTCAAACTTTCTGCTTCAGATGGAGATCTTCTTCCTAATCCTACTGAATACAGGTCTCTTGTTGGCTCTCTGCAATACTTAACTTGGACAAGACCTGATATCATTTTTGCAGTCAATCAGATTTGTCAGTTTGTGCATGCTCCCACTACTGCACACTTCAAGCTTCTAAGAGGATTCTCAGATATATTAAAGGCACTCTTGGCCATGGTCTTCTATTCTCTCCAGGTTTTAATGCTTTACAAGGATACACTGATGCTGACTGAGCTGGGAATCCAGATGATAGAAGGTCTGTGAGTGGTTATTGTATTTTCTTTGGAGGTAATCCAATTTCTTGGTCATCCAAGAAGCAACCTACCATTTCAGTAGTACGGATGCAGAGTATAGATCTCTTGCATCCACTTTGCCGAGGTACTTTGGATCTGTCATATTCTAAAGGATCTCTATATTCTTGTTCCTATTCCTCCTTCCATAGCCTGTGACAACAAAAGCTCAATTGCCTTAGCTTCCAATCCAGTTTTCCACAGCAGAATCAAGCATCTTGCTCTTGATTTTCACTTTGTGAGAGAATTAGTTCAGTCCAAAAATTTGCAGGTTGTGTATATTTCCACTCTTCAACAAGCAGCAGATATTTTCACTAAAGGTCTAAGTACTCCTCGCTTTAAGTTTTTAAAACACAAGCTAAAGGTGCTCCGGCCACTTCAACTTGAGTGGGGCTAGTGACAGTAAGCATGACTCAGGTGTTCTTTCTTAACTGTTGTATTGACTGTGTCTGAAAATGTGTCTGCCCCGAGTCTTTTATTTGTGTGTGCTATTAGTCATTGTATACGTATAGATTGTGTGTTGTCTATGACAGCCTGTACTGAGGTTTGTTTTGTATAAGAAGAGCTTTCTCTTCTCTGTGTTGAATCAATGAGAAAGTATTTTAGATTTTCATTTCAGTCAACTAATTTTCACTCTTTGAACCAGCTTCGGTCGATGTAATCTTTTACATAGGACCTAGACCGTAGAGTTGCGGGTGCACAACTCTCTAGTGTATATTTATGTAATCTGTTCCACTGATGTGGCCTCGCAGTATTGCAATAACAAGTGCGCTAGGCATGGGAATTTTACAGGGTTTACAACGTTTACAATGTTAGCAGTACTTTCTTGCCTTTTCAAACATACAATGGATGTCCGATTATTTTTTTTTCCCACTTTCAGTGTCTCTGGTACACCACCAACTCCAAATTTTCAGTCAAGCCGACAAATGAACTTTGTATGAACAAACTAAACGGAACGGTACGTTTTATCTGAAGGTATGAATTGGTTTTGGGTGATGGAATCTCAGTGTCTCATGACAGACTGTATTCTCTGGATCGACGAGTAAACCAGATTTATTTTTTATGAAGAGAGTTTTGTTGCAATAGCTAGACTTGCTTGTGATTTTTGGAAAATTCGATCCAAACTAAGAAAGCACCAAAGGATACAAACACATGAAATTCTTTTTGTTGGTTCTTCTTTGTGACACAATAATTAAAACATTCTTAATTTGAATGCTCAATTTTTTTTTCATCATGTCATTTTTGTTGACAATTCCTCACATATTTCTCATCGTCTAACTTTTCTCATGATGCTCATTTTTTCCTCCATATGAAGTATTTGCAGACTTGTGTTTTTGTTGGCTAACAAGTTTCATAATTCGGGTTCTACCAGTCTGGATGGTTCTAAAATACTATATCTGAATCAACTGCAGAAAATTGACAAAGACATGAGATGTTGGTGTAGTGTAGTATGATAAGAGAAGAAAGCAATACGGAGATTGCTGGTGCTGAGAAGAGAAGAAAAGGATGACAAAACAGAAAGAATAATAAGGTTTAGAGATGAGAAGGATAGAAAGCTCTGAAAGAGTTGTATTGAATAAACTTTGATAATAATAATGTATCTCACAAGAACGTAATAAGCCTGTTCATATAGGCATGAAAAGAACCTAAAATTAGTAAAACTCTAAAAGAAGAAATAAGGAAACTCTAAAAGAAGAAGTTTTAAACTTGATAAACAAGTAAACCAGAAATAGATGCAATGAATCAACTGTAACAGTTGATAGTGTGTAAAGGGATCAACTGTCAGTGTTGATTCAGACCAATTGGATCAACTGGGACAGTTGATACATTGATGTTCTACATCATGGTGGAGATTAAAATTTTTAACTAAAAGATACATCAAGAAAATTAGCTCTATGCGCATATACACCTCCAGCACACCATGGAATGTTTTTCCAATGTATTTTTTTGTGGTAAAGTCCAACATCTTTGTTGGGCAAAAAAATAAAACCACAATTTCATTGAATATATGTTCAAATGCATGCATGTGTATTTTTTCCGGCGTTTTGTATCACGTGGGATGTAATGTTCCTTATTTAAGTTGCATTTTCTCTAGACCAGCTTTGGGTTATGTAATAAAAAATCTACCCTTCCTATACGTCTCTAAAATTTGTCCACTTTGTACGATCAAACTATTGTTAACGCACGCACGAAACTCTTGTATACATGTATAGGATCGCTAGACACTACCTTACAATTGTTGACACTATTTTTTTCTTTAAATCAAACGATAATGAAGTTGAAACTAATATTTTTTGTTCAGTTTTTGAGAATCATCAAGTGGTCTGATGGTTTTCAAGCTCCCTTTCATAGAGGAGGTTGGGGCTCAGGTCCATTTAATATAGCATAAATCCTAGATTAATGTACCTTGGTGTAGTTTTAGCTATGAACCATTGTTCTAACTTATCAACCTAGGTTGGGGATCGAACCCCAATAAAAGAATCAAAGAACCTCCTACAAAAGGAGCTTTTAATGAAAGATTAGGTAGTAATCTTCACCACGGTGTTGGTAAACTTCCACAGTAGTCGATTTGCCTGCGGTTTCTTGGATACTAGATGCAAATGTTTGCGAAGCAAGAACTGATAAATATGAAAAAAATTGAATGCCAAATATAACAAGACTCAAATAAACAGGGTATGATAAGAATTTATCTAAAATTAATCCTAAAAACCTTGGTATCTAGAGAGGAGGAGGTCTACTAATTGCAGATGGAGTTGGGGGGGCTGGGCTGTCTCAGCTTTGCGTTTGTCAAAACAAAACTTTATTTCAAAATAAATGTCTTAAGAAAACTAAATCACCCAAGAAGAGTTACAACAGACCCCAAGAGATGCACCTTTCTGGAACCAGAAAAAATTGCAACGCAGAATTCGTGAGATCCCAAGAGATGCACTCATGACACTAAATTTCGTTATTCATGCAAACTATGCAACAACAATCAAATACCTCGTGACTAGTTCTATTGATAAATTAAGAGACACTGCAGCCTAAAAACATACAGGGTAATCTACTTTCATTCCAGCCATAAGATTTTACGCGTAACATTATCAGTTCCATGAGCTAAACAAGGGTTGTTTTCTCCATGTACACCTGCTAAAACAACCTGAAGTGTGACAACCATAATATGAGTGAGTTACTACATTGGAGACTCAATTACACCCAATTAGCCATTAAGTATATTAAGTTAGTAACCAGTTTTCCATTTCATGTGTACAAAATTAGAGGAGGCTAGGTTAAAAGGAGATGCAAGATTGCAATGCCTAGTCAAAAAGTGAAGGTCATTTACACTTGCACAACAGTCTATCACTTAGATGTTTAATCTCCATGGCTGGCAGTTGTATCTGGACAGAAAAAAAAAAGGATCTTTTCTGTTTGCGTAGATATCAAATAAATGCATCGAGTAACTTCTAGCCAGCCTCTTGCAGTCATCGCCCGCTTTAGAATCTAATGTCTCCAGCTTTTGCACAGATTTCCTTAGGTCACCATTGCAGTCCATGTCCATTAGAAACTTGGCCAAAGTAGTACACCTGTTAATAGAAAATATCAATCTACGCCAAAAATGTATGAAAACCAAAAACCAAGAATAGATGCTAATACTGTTGATTCTTTTCATTTCCATTTTGTACTTTGAAATAACTATGAACATTTTGCCAAGCTGACTTTCCTGCCCTGTGGACGTGCAGCCACGAGCAAGATATTTCCATATTCACATGACAACTATAGATATGACATCCGGGGAAGGTAGCAAATCTTTTGTCTGACAATCATGGACAAGCCGACCACTAAACTTTCTTGTTCCACCCAACTCTGTTGATAGTTGATAAACAAAGTTTACAATCAGTGCAGATACCAAAATTTTATATTGATGAGTGTGCGGTAGCGTCGAATCCAATTGATATTATTACTTACAGGATAATCTAACTATATCTCCTAACTGTATTGAGAATTTACAACTACAAGTTTCCAGTAGAGATAAAATGTGCTATATCATGTCTGGGATATGAGAAAATGTATGATATGGTCATTCCCCCCTGACACATTTTGATTCCTAAAAATAAAGATAAGTCATCAGACGTTATGATATACAAGTAATAATGCTCTAAGCACCGCCAAAGTGATAGCATACCTTTCTTAGGTAAAGCAAATAACATAGGAATTGCATCATTCATATGATATGGCTATTAAATAACCTATGAATATCGCAGCAGATATGAAAAGAGTCCATGCAGTAGATAGAGCAATTGAACATAGACAGAGTATGAACTTAAACCAACAGGTTTACAGATTCTTACAACAGTAAACAAGCACTGTCTTGTAACCGCAAAAAAAGAAGAAGAAAAAGTTCATGAAGTTTAGATATACCTGAGCGTGTCTTCTACAATGAACAACCCCTTGGGTGAAATTTCTCCTTCGGATATTTCTTGTCGATAGAGAGCACAAACAGCTTTCACACAGATCACAACCTGACTGTGCTCTGACTGAAACCACCAAAAACACGAGCATATGAGATCTGTTGAAGGTGAAACTGCAGTTCCCCCAGGAACACCACAGAAGTTTTATCCAGAGAAAATTTTGTCAAACAGACCGATCAGAGGAGTGCCAAAGAATATGATCCAGAAACAAAATTCAAACCACCCTTTTTTTAAATTCTCATCATCAGCCCAAACATTCCCAGTGATCTTCCAAATATTACTAGCGCAGTAGAGAGGTAAACACAAGGATTCCATATTTTCTTATACCATGTAAGTTTAGGAAACTTAACTCCGACTATATCAATTGTAGCAGGGGAAATTGCCATGGATGAGAACCCCAACGGAAAATACCATGGGCATGGGGCTTTTCTTTTGTTTTTTCCTTTCTCTTGTTTGTTCTACGTAAGGTCGCATAGACAAAAATAAGAATATTAGAGGTGCATCTAATCTTCAAGCGATAATAATACGAATTGGACATAGATACGAATTTGTTAATTGCAGTGCTTTTCACAAAGATTGCTGGTTTTAGTACCATCACTCAACCTAAAGTTCTTGCATCTCCATGACCCACTTTTTCCTTGAGTTACTCCATTAGTTCGACAACAACGCTCTTCATCTGGAGGCAGATTCTTCCTCTTCATCTCTGACCAAATTTTTGTAATGTTTATCACAATAATGCAATTCATTATCAGCACTATTAAATTTTCTACTGCAAATCTCATCTTCACTACCAGCGGCAACCTGCATTTTTTAGAGGAACAACAAAAAGAAATCTGATGTTGCCCTAGAATCTACGAACATCTTCAAGTACCGGTTAGGTGCATTTTGTCAGTTATACCCTTACAATTATTGCCTATTCTAGTGTGTCCTTGGAGGGGCTTGTTGGTCATAAATTTCCATCCAGGTAACATCGTAAAAATATATTTTAAGTTTTTAACCATTCGATATTAAAAATGGACCGACCAAGTGGGTCCTTATTGCGCACGCCTACTAGGGTGTAGGTATTACTAGGCGTGAGTTTATGCACTAGTGAGTCATAATGGCGCACAACACGTATCAATTTGTGGTGACAGCTGTTCAACAGGCAGCAAGATTGCTCGCTCAGGAGTTTTTGCGGTAGGGACCAGATTGAATACTAAAGAAAGTCATCGAAGGTCTTATCTCAGGAGATGATTGTTACAGTAAGTAATTTAATATTGACTGATTGTAAATACGTATACAACATACTTCATTTCCCAACAACATGGTGATAATTCTGTCAAACCAATCTCGCTGGCAATGATATAATTTTATTTGTAAGAGCAGGCATTACGGTGCATTCTATCCCTTCCCTATCCCTCGTATGTAGGAAAAAACTAAAAACCATCTACTATGGGCTCCCAGATGCTAGATCCTACATGTGTAGGGATATCCCTCACACGACTATTCAAATTGTCGTATTTATTTATTCTTTACGATTAACATTTTACACGGTTCTTTGAAAATCAACTTCTTCCGGTTTTTAAAGTTTTACCTTAAAACTTTCTTTTTCCACTCTTTTTATTTTACTAAAATTCCTTTTTACCTATTATATCTCCTTTTTACCTATTATATATATTTTTTTATTCAAAAATATCTTTTTACCTAGACCAATATATTTCCATTGGAAAAAAAAACTGGAAAAAAAATACTATTACTTTGGCACTATTCGTGTAGGGAAGGGAAAGAAGGCGTATGCCTTGCGCGTAGGTGTGACTGGCATGGTTTGTCATTAACACGAAGTGCGGCTAGCATGGTTGGCATGCCTTGGCGCGGTAGGTGTGCTGGCATGGTTTTCCATTGACACGAGGATGCGTGGTTGCCTTCCCTACATACGAGGGATAGGGAAGGGATACCAAGCACCATAGTGCTTGGCTAAGTGAAGAACTTGTTTTACTAAACTGGTGTCACTGATTGTTTTCTATTTTTGCGTTACATCAGTTTCACCCATTCTTTTGCATGTTTCAATGATGCATTCATTGTAAGTAAAACCTTTCTTTTAAACATGGCTTCGGATGAACACCACTCATAGTGTATATTGTTGTAAAACTGATGGGAAACAATGAAAAGTCAAACACTCCCAGGCACGTAATCGTTGTCTTTCAAATAGTATTTCAGACTGTATTCTCTGGATCGACAAGTAAACCAGGTTTTCCAGATTTTATGAAGTGAGTTTTGTTGCAGTTGCTAGACTTGCTAGTGATTTTGGAAAGTCAAACCTCTAACTAGATAAGAGGAACATATCATCAAAATATTGGATTAAAATTCATTATCAAAATATTAATCCGCTAGCAAGTTATTTCCGAACTCATTTTTGGCAGGAATGTAGAGTCCTATAAGAGGAACGTATCATCAAAATATTGGATTAAAATTCATTATCGTTTGAGTTTTGTGAAGAAAAACAACACGTATCATGTATACAGTTCGCATATAAAGGTTTCCACGGATTATAAAAAATAAATATGATATATCATTTTTAATATTTTTTATACTCTATACATGGTCCATATACTACTTCCAAACTTCTTATCCCGTTAATTGTATTTTCAAATAAAAATACGGTTATCTGGATATGAAACATATCAATAATAATGTTAGAGCTTTGGTTATCTATTCACCTGTTCTCTTCAAACCTGGCATTAAGGGTCACTTTAAAACAATCTTGGTAAAGGGGCGGTAGGAATCGGTAGAGGGGCGGCAACTTAATAAGACAAAAAAGGTCATTAGAAGTAAATTCAAGTGCCCCTTATCAATAAAATCCTGGAAATGACTAATTAACCCTTATTGTTAATAATCAAGTTTAGTAATGATAATCAAGATTAGTGTAAATAATCAAGATTAATTTTGATAATTAATTTTCACTTATTATAGAATCAAAAATCAGATGTTTAGAGTTATAAGAAAAAAAAAAAAATTGAGGAGAAGAAAAAAAAACTTTTGTGATATTTGTGAAACCCTAGATTTTGATTCACTCCACCAAAATGAGTGATTCCAAAGACCCGGTATACTTCTAAATTAGTTTTCATTAGCCTTTTCTCGCTCAAAATTATCTAAAGTACATAACAAAATCAAAACTTTTGAATTTTCTTTAAGAACTTACGGTTGCAATTTTGCTCGTGACCAAATCAGTAACTCTTAGTTACGGTTCGTAAGTTATCGAATACCAACCGTAACTGGTTAAATTTGGGGAAGATCCAATCGTAAAACCAGTTACGGTTGGTAATTAAATTTGGACAACAACCGTAACTAAATTACGGTTGGTAACTAATGAATCGAGACCAACCGTGAACTACCCTACGGTTGGTGTGTAACTTAACTTTTGAACCGTAAATCATTATTTGATAATTTCTTAAGACACAGGAATATTTACGGTTGGTATGGTTGTTTGAGTAACAAATCAGTAACTCAATTACGGTTGATAATTGAACTATTACCAACCGTATGTTCTTCAAAATCTCCAGTTACGGTTCGTAATTGAGTTATTACCAACCGTAACTGGCATAAACCCAGAAATTTCAATTTCAATTTTCATACAAAACTCTAATTTTTGATACAAAATTAACTTAAATCCAACACGATAAACTAAACCCTAACTGGGTTTTTTCCAAACATTTTTCAAATCGTCGATTAATCGAAGACGATGAAATTTTCGGTTTTAATGGAGGTTAGGATTGATGGAGGAGAAGAGAAGATGAAGAAGATGAAAAAAAAAAAAAAATTTAATTTTTTTAGATTCATTAGGTTTAAAAAAATTGATTTGATTTTGGTTAATTTAAGGCGAAAAGGGTAATCTAGTCAATCTACATCCCTATAGGACACCCCCTAACTAATAAGAGGGACATTGCTATCACACTTGCCGCCCCTCTACCAATTCATGCCGCCCCTTTACCAAGCTTGCTTTAAAAGGCTTATGGTCAATTGGAATTTTATTTTCTCATAACATTGTAATCTTTTTGTTTTTCTCCTCTCTTCTCTTTTACTATTTTTAAAAGAGTTCTGTAGTTTCTTTCCCTTCTTGATAAATTTATTCTTTATCAAAAGAAAATTAAATAAAAATTACTGATATATGGCATCCTTAGTTTGCATGTTGTCACGATTTTTTTCTTTAGGTAGCTAGAAATTCCGATTTGAAACATAAAAAAGAAAAGGTAATAAAAGGACATGTTTCTTCATAATCTCCACTAAACAGACTTCATGTTATTCATACCTATAAATTCCAACGTCTTTTGGTTGGTCTTAATTCTTCTTCCATCATATATATATAAAGCTTTTTTGAGAATGCATCTTTTTCATCTTACACATCTCTAGTATGTATGAGTTCCGAAAGGCTTCGATATATCAACCAAGTTAACTCAGAAAAGTCACTTGTGCAAATTGATATAAAAATGAGTTGTCGGTGGAAACTGATCAAAATAGTACCGGATAATAGTCATCTTGCAGGACGGGACATAATTGGGTTTGTTATAGCAAATGGCTCAAGCTAGCACCATCAATCAAGAATTGAAAGTGGAAATGAAATCAAACTTAACAAGCACACACAACACAAGGATTATAATGGTTCGATCAAGATGATTTACATCAATTTTGAAGACGACAAAATTGATTTCAATATGTATCAAACAAGGTTACAAGAGTATAATTCAAACCCCCACTCAAGATCCAGCCTCCACTGACTCCTTCTCCCTCTTAGTTACAGTAGTTTCTCTTACATTAAAGAGAAGAGAAAAGTATGTGAATCTCCGGATGCCTTGGGTCACAAAACATCTAATAAAATGGCCATTGAGTATGAAATGTTGGTGGAATTGAAGTTATCAATCACAAGACTTCTTATATCTTAGATGAGAATTATTATTAACTGGCCAACCTTTAAAGCAAAATTCTACAAGTATACAACTAATAGTCATATACAGGCTATCAGCTAAACTAGGGCATCAAAGGCAATCCAGAAATGAGTCAACAAGGATCTTGGTCATGATCCATAATCGGGGGTTCGGAAAGTGGGTCATTTGTCCAAATATTTTTAAAACATGGTTCAAATGGACGAGTAAAAAATTAGTATGGGTGAAATGGACACTAAAAAATAGCAAGGATGAAACTGGATTCATCCCGACTTAAACTTAAAAAATAGCAAAGATGAAACCGGATGCATCCTCATGTAAATTAAAAATACGAAAAAAGTATTTAAAAATGGGTAGGATGAAACTGTTTACATCCTGCTTATTTTTACATTTTTGTCTATTTAAACAATATCAAAATCTAAATGTCTTTTTCACTTAGAAATTGTTGATTTTGGTCTTTTTAGCCAATTTTGTGCTTTTTTTTATATTAAAGAGGGAGAAAAATAACAGGAAAAAAGAAAAATGGTTTCCCAAAGTGTAGTGCTCTTTCAGAAAGTGTAGTGTAGATTTCAGATTTTTTTTTCCTCTGGAAACACCAGGCCAACATTTCGCCAGAGCATACATAGTTTTGGGAAAAACACCAAGACAACTAGAAGGCGTGAGCATAAACCAGACAGTAAAGGCCACTTTCAGTGGAGAAACAAGTGACCAGCAGATTCATTTGTGTTGCCGCAGAGAATGCAAATACCATCCAGTGTCATACCCTTTCTCATCACCATATCAGAAGTAATAAGCCTACCATGTAACTTAGCACCAAAAGAAGAAAACAACCTTTGGAGGAAACCAAGAGTTCCAAATAAAAGAATTGAGGGAACTAGTTGGCGCCTACATTCCTTAACCTTCTGTTAAAATCATTGATCCAATTACCTTTTGCTGAAATATGAGCTGCAACACTAGTATATTTATCTTTGCTCCTTCGATTGGGTTTTAGGTTCTTAGTTCAAATTTTTTTATATTTTTGAAACAACTCTTTTTTTTAAGCTAATATCCAAGTACATAGTCCTGAAATGGACCGAAGGTGAGATTCCATTGCAGCGAACTGAAAGCATAGGGTCACTACCATAAATGTTATCCGGCAATGCTCCCTTTATTTTGTTCATCAAAATGACAGACAGAGATGAAGTTATGTCGAGGATTTTTCTACACAAGTAAGCAATCTTGCAATTTTTAGTACTACTCATACTAGACTTGGTCTTTCTAGCAGACATTGCAACACAGTTAACTACTTTGTTAATAGTAGTTCAATTAACAAAATTAAGAGACGTTATAATACGAACAAAAGAAGTAATCTAGCTTTTATATAGTAATTAGATTTTACGCAAAACATTATTAGTTCCACGAGCTAAACATGGGTTGTTTTTTCTCCATGTACACCTATTAAAACAACCTTAAGTGTGACTACTATAATATCAGTTACTACATTCGAGAGTCAATACACATCCAATGTTCCATTTGGTGTGTTAACCAGCAGATGCATAAGGTTACCAAGATAATTTTTTAAATCAACATAACAGTCAATATCTTCAGATTCGCCAAGAGTACCATTAGGCATATTAACCAGTATTCCATATCATATGAAAAACAAAATTAGAGGAGGTTAAAAGAAGATGCAAGATTGCAATACCTAGTGCAAGATTGCAATATCACTTTGCAGTTTGATCTCCATGGCTGTCAGTTGTAGCCAGCCTCTTGCAAAGAGTGCATGCAGTACCTAGTCAGTTGTAGCCAGCCTCTTGCAATACCTACTATTAACAAGCCAATGTATTGTAATTGCAAAAAATAGCAATTTCATGCAGTTACAAGTATAATAGAAAAGGATCCTCTTCAAATGAAGAAAGCATATCAGCCTCAGATTTCCATTTCATTTCATCGTTATTCCAATTCCAATTTTCCATACCCAGCATATCCATAATGTCACCAAGAGAATTTTCTGAATCAAAACAACCATCAAAAACTTCAGATTCGCCAAGAGTATCATCAATGAACCGGTCATCTTCCGCTCTTTTAACAATTTTCCTCTTCCTCCTAATATTGCCGGTACCACCTTCTACAATTGTAACAGCTAGATAGAAAATTCTCAATTAGATGCAATGATTCCTCTGGGGGTCTTAACAACTATGAAATTTCTCAATTATCGTAGTTTGAACATATAATTAAGCAACAAAAATGAGAAATAACAACAACAGCAACGGTAAGAACAGATGAAACTATAAAATTGTTCATTTAGTTATCAAAACAAACAAGAAACAACATAACAAAACATTAAAGTGAAGATATAAGAATTACTCACAGGTATCATCACTGGTAGCTGGTTGCATACTCCCTGTTACATGAAGGGACCGGTTATCTTCCCCCGATACCTTCTTCCTTCTCCGTTTTAAGCCTCTACACTTTATAGGACCAGTAGCACTACAACCTACAGCTTCCCCGTCCCGACTTTTCTTCTTACGATGGTTCTGATAATACTTTGCATAATAACTGTAATGTTTTTCACAATATTTGGTCTTAGGAACAGTATCATTATCAGCAGCAACAGCAGCACCAGGACTTATCCTAAAATTCTTGCATCTCCATCCCAATGAACCATTAGTTTGACAACAACGCTGTTCATCTGGAGGTAGCTTCATCTTCTCCATCTCCTCCTTCATCTTGGTCCCAACATTGGCAGAACCACCTTCTATAAATGTATCAGCTGGATTGAAAATTCCTAATTAGTTAGACAGTTGATGCAATGATTCTTACTCTTCCTTTAGGGGGACTTAAATCAATAGAAGAAACTATGAAATTATTCAATCCGTTATCTTAATTTAAGCATTTAAGCAGTCGAAGACGAACAATAACAGCATAAATAAATCACTAAATGAAGATATTGCGTAAGAGTTATTCACAGCTGGTATGATTAGTAGCAGTATGTGGTTGAATTCATTTTAAACATGTAAGCAGACGAATCAAACAGTAAAAACAACCATAACAAGAATAGATGAAACAAATCACTAAAGTGAAGTTATAAAAAAAGAATTACTCACAGGGATCAACAATTGTGGCCCCTAGTTTTGAATTTCTGTTTCATCTTCCTCCTCCGTTACCTTCTTCTTCAATCCCCTAGTTACATCTTCTATAGGACCAGAACCTGCACCTTTACCATCTCTATATCTCTTCCTCCTCCTCTTATTAAGATTCTCATAATACTTTCCACGAGAAATGTAATGCTTTTCACAAAATCTAGTCTTAGGAACAGTGTCAAAATCAACAGCAGCACCATGACCCATCTTAAAATTCTTGCATCTCCATCGTCCACCTCTACCTGTTAGACCACAACGCTGTTCATCTGGAGGCGGCTTCAACTTTTCCATCTCCTTCTTCTTCTTCTTCCCGATATCGGCAGAATCAATTTCTATAATTTTATCGGCTGGATTCAAAATTCCCAATTAGTTAGACAGTGCAATGATTTGGGGGACTTAAATCAACGGATGAAACTAAGAAATTTCTAAATTAGTTACCTTTAATTAAAACATTGAAGCAATCGAAAGAATAACAATATAAAAATTAAAGATAAATTGAGAAATGTGTTAGAACATCTAATTTGTAATAGTCTAGAATGTTCTAGACAAGTGAAGAAAAATGTTGAAAATGAACACTCTAAAACGTGCTAGAGTTGGCTAAATTAGTGAAGTCATTTGATCAAGTCAAATAATGTATGTCCTAGCCTAAATGTTACTACTGGATTGTTCTAGAGAATGGAAGGTCAGTCAAAGTACTGAACCTAAAAGAATTGTTAGTGGCTAGAGCCTAGAGTGTTCCAGAGAGTGTAATTGTAAGAGTTAGTCAACGAACCGGTCATCTTCCGCTCTTTTAACAATTTTCCTCTTCCTCCTAATATTGCCAGTACCACCTTCTACAATTGCAACAGCTGGATACAAAATTCCCAATTAGTTAGACAAATGAATGCAATGATTCCTATGGGGGACTTAACAACTACGAAATTTCCCAATTATCGTAGTTTGAACATATAAGCAACCAAAATGAACAATAACAACAACAGCAACCGCAAGAACAGATGCAACAATGAAATTTGTTCAATTAGTTATCCGAATTCTAAACATGTAAGCAAATGAATCCAACAACAACATAAAAAATCACTAAAATGAAGATATAGGAATTACTCACAGGTATCATCAATTGTAGCCCCTAGCTTTTGAATTTCTGTTTCATCATCTTCCTCCGGTACCTTCTTCCTACTCTGTTCCGAGCCCTTAGTTTCTTCTATAGGACCTGTACCTGCACCTTCACCACCTCTAAATCTCTTCCTTGTCCTATTATAAAGATTCTCAAAATACTTTGCCCGATAATTGTAATGCTTTTCACAATATCTTGTCTTAGGAACAGTATCATCATCAGCAGCACCATGACCCATCCTAAAATCCTTGCATCTCCATCCAGCTCTACCATTAGCTTGACAACAACGCTGTTCGTCTGGAGGCAGTTTTTGAATTTCTGTTTCATCATCTTCCTCCGCTACCTTCTTCCTCCCTTCACCTGCACCATCTCTAAATCTCTTCTTCTTCTGATATATCTCTGCATAATACTTTGTATAATAACTGTCATGCTTTTCACAATATCTACTCTTAGGAACAGTATCATCATCAGCAGCACCATGACCCATCCTAAAATTTTTGCATCTCCATCCTCTACCACCGGTTAGACGACAACGCTGTTCATCTGGAGGCAGCTTCATCTCTTCCATCTCCTTCTTCTTCCCAATATCGGCAGAACCAATTTCCATAATTGTATCGGCTGGATTCAAAATTCCCAATTAGTTAGACAATGCAATGATTAGGGGGACTTAAATCAACAAATGAAACTAGGAAATTTCTCAATTACTTACCTTAATTGAAACATTTAAGCAAACGAAACGAATAGCAATATAAGAAATCACTAAATCAAAGATAAATTGAGAAATGCATGTAAGAATTACTCACATGTATCATCTCCACTTCTCCTTTGACAGCAACGCTGTTCGTCTGGGGGCAGCTTCTTCCTCTCCAACTCCAAATCTTTGTAATCTTTGTAATGTTTTTCACAATAATGCAATTCATTATCAGCACTTGCATTCTTGCATCTCCATTTCCCAAATTTTCTACTGCAACTCTCTGGATTAATTTTTCTACTGCAAATCTCTTCTTCTTCACTACCAGCGCCAGCCATCTTCGTAGTTTTCGCCATCACAACAACAACATCAAAATCTGATATTGCCCTAGATATTATTAAGTTGGTGGGTGGGGTTTTGTCTATTGTACCCTTGCAATTATTGCCTTGTCTAGAGTGTGCTTTTAAGGGTGTTTTGGTCATAAACCTCTAGAAGCCGATGTACTGTTGGGGATAATATAGTAAAAAAAAATGAAATTTTCCATTAAATATAAAAAAATGGATCGACCAGGTGGGTCCGATTCACCTAGTAGTTTAATAGTATTATTACTAGGCGTGAGTATACACGTAGGTAATTTGGATGGAGGGGAAGAAGAGCCACCTGGTTAAGATCTCTCGGTGGGTGCAATCTTGGCTAGAGATTAGAGTCAGGGACGGAGGGATGTAGGGATGTAGGGATAAATGGGGTCCGTCGACCCCACTTGATTCTGAAATCCCACAAATATAGGCTTATAAATTTTGTAATTTACATGTTTTGTGGGGTAAATATGCACTATAAAATTGAAAATTTATTTTTAATGGGATAAAAATTATAAAACTCACATGAAATCAATACAAATAAATCAAATGTGTGACGTAAAAACAAAAAAACAATCTAAATTAGTATATCTAATTTAACGAAAATATTTTAAGATTTGATTTTCATTTAGTTAGTACTAAAAAAGTCAATAAAAATGCCAAAAAAAAATCGGGCGGCCTCCGACCGCATACTAGCCAGTATGTACATAATTTTACCATAAAAATTTGCCCCCAGTTGGGAAAAGTCTGGCTTGGTCACTGATTAGAGTTCATCACCAAATACATGGTAAGGAAAATTAAAAGTTGTATGCATGATTGTGGGGGTGACGAGCGAATACTGAACTATTTTCAAGTTGAGTTCAGAAAAGTAAAGACTGCCATCCAACCTAATGTTTGCTGGGATGATGAGTATCGAATTTGGTGATGTGGAGTTTCGAGTATGGTCTTAGAATTTGTTCTGTAAAATATCGGGAAGTTGCTTCTTATAATCATCTTCTTTTTTCCCCTTAAAACACATTAGAACTAGATGACCGCTGCCACGGTGGGAAGGCCGACCGAAGAAAAAAGGAAACACACCTGCAATTGGACTGTAAAAGAAAATTTATGGCTAAAGTGAAAATATCATTTTTCTTGAAACGGATAGAGTACATCGTTTTATTAGTTGCAAAAGAAAATTAGTTGATGCATAAAACCAAAATATGGTTACATAAAGTATTATGCATCCTTTTGTGGTAGTTTGCACAATTGATCTCCATTTTATTTTCAAAATTGTGCCTAAAATGATAAATATTTTTCCAAATTTTTCGTAAAAACTCTAAATTTAATATTGTTGTTTATACTCATTGCGTAGATTTTTTTAAAACATTTCCAACGAGATAAAATTTGTAAAATTCTAAGGCACGGATTTTTAGATATGTTATATTAAAGTTTGGTTGTCAATTATACCCCTCAAGAAATAGGATACATAAGGAATTATAATAAAATTTGGCTCTTATATCTAGTTGCCCATCTTTTTTGGTTTATTTACGAAAATGTCTAGTATCTTACTGCCCTTCCTCTTTGGTTTATTTACGAAAATGTCTAATATCTTAGTGCCCTTCCTCTTAAGTTTATTTACGAAAATATCTAAATGAAAAAAAGAAAATTTTGATTTAGAGGGGCAGTGTCGTCCTTTCATCGTTGAACCAAATCCAATCTTTTGTGTCTAATTGGAAAAAAATGTCACGCTTCACATTAACACAAAGTCACCATATATAGAGTCCTCCCTCGCTTCGCTCGGTCGGCCTAATAAATCTTTGTGATGCCAAGAGTGAAGGTGGCTTGGTTTTTAGAAACACGGAACAGTACAATAATGCTCTAATATACTCCCTCCGTTCCTTTTTAATAGACTGGTTTTGTTTTTAGAGAAAATTAAGGAAATTAAGAGAACTAATCATTGAAAGTGGTCCTCATGACACTTGTCAGTAAAAGAAGTGAAGTAAAATGGTCCCCACGACACTTGTTAAAGTGAAATGGTCCACATGACACTTGTCATCAAAAGAAGTTAAGAGAAAAGTGGTCTCAGAAAACTAAAGTAACATTTGACTTTCCCAATTAGGAAACAGCCTATTTTTTTGAAACATATATTTTATAGAAACCAACCTATTAAAAATGAACTGAGGGAGTATAAGTATTCGATGGGTGAAAATCTTTAAGGATATGTACTCTCCTCACTGTGAATTTCTTCATTTACAAGATAAACAAAGCAACTCGTCTTGAGTTTCGAAAGGCATTGAACAAGGCATGCAAATACTAAAACAATATCATTTTCTGGGATATTAGGCCATCCTCCGGTTCCTAACCCATTTTATGCAGAGGCGGCAAGGTTTGTCTATTTTGCCAGACGTCATGGAGCAAAATCCAAAACGATGGAATGTTCAACTCATCCGAGCTTGGTTTCCAAAAGAAACTGCAGATCTGATTTCAAGAAATGTATCTAGTCCAAACAGGTGAAGACATGTTAGTCTGGACTCCCAGTAGAACGAATTCTCTTTCACTGTCAAATCTAGCCACATTCCAAGAATTCTACGGAAGAAAGTCTGAACACAAATGCTTCCGGTAGGGTTAGAGAGGAGCAATTGTTGGAAAATTGGCAGTAAAATAGGATGAAGAAAAGAATGTTGTATTAGGGTTCAAGGCTCTTATGAAAGATTCTTTTCAACAATTATTCGACCATTTCCCAATTTAATTGGCGAGTACAAACAGGTCAATTGAATATTGCCGTCAAGATACTTGAAGCCCCACAACGGTTGTTGGATTCAAAGCTTGTACGACCTTGATCCAACCAAGAACACACTGGTTTTGTTTCTGATGATGCTTGTAAGAAAGAAAACAGAGAGAGTTGAGAGATGTGTTTTGAATGAAAACAAGTCTCCTATTTAAAGAGGAAATCACACAATTTGGAGATGACTCTTCATCTCCACAAACATCTTTTCAGAGTGAACATGCGCGTCTCTTCCTTCAATGCGTCCATTGGTGAAACGAGTTTTCTGTTCAGGTTTTCTAACTGACAATAGAAACGTTAGAACAAAAAATTTCCAAGGGTTTTCTGTTCAGGTCGAACCCCGGAAGCTGTCTAAATGCCTTCAATTCAAGGGTTTGTTGAACATATCCAACAACAATATCTCTCTTTCATCTACTGATTAGTTGTGATCATTTTAGAGCTACTTAGTCATGCTTAAACATTAAAGTTTACTCATTTAGCAAGCAATTGATATAGAAAGATGGATCACATCACAAGCTGGTTGATTTGAGAAATAAATACAATCCTGACAAGGACCAGCTCAATACCTGGGTTCTTACTACCTGTATGATGATTGTAACCTGGCATCTCTTGGAAGATAAATAAACAGTTAATAAATGTATTCCCGCTATGCTCCCTTTATTTTGCTCATAAAATGACACATAGGGATGAAGTTAGCTCCAAGATTTCTACATAAGTATACAATCTTGCAATTTATATCCCTACTCTTACCAGACCTTGTCTCTCTAGCAAATTTTGCAACACAGTCAATTTATGTTCCATTAACGTTATAATAAGAAAATAAATGAGGTAATCTAGCTTTAATACAGTAATTAGATATTACCCAAGACATTATTCACTACGGGAAAAATCATCATTTACAACACTGTATTAGGGTTGTAGTACCCCTACTACAACGCTTTTTTGTGTATTGTGTAGGTGGGGTATTGTAGAATGTCCAAGCTGTTCTACAATACTTGACTAAGTGTTGTTAAGGGTGATGTAATTCATGGTTCGACAATATTTTGCCAAAGTTGTGATTCTCTTTCGATTTTTTTGAAAGCCTAACACAACCCTTGCTTGTTGTTGTAGGAGTATCTTGGACAACACAAGTAGTGTATCGTCAAAATATGTAACACAACACTTGTATATGTTGAAGGTCTATCTTAGACAGCCTAGGATGTGTATCGTAGAAATATGTAACACAACACTTGTATAAGTTGAAGGACTATCTTAGACAACCTAGGATGTGTATTGTAGAAATATGTAACACAACACTTGTATAAGTTGAAGGACTATCTTAGACAACCTAGGATTTATATCGTAGAAATATCTAACACAACACTTATATAAGTTGAAGGACTATCTTAGACAACCCAGATGTGTATTGTAGAAAGATGTAACACCTCTTATTACTATGATGAATAAGATTTGCACGACACTTGTTAGTGTTGTAGAACTATGTTGGACAAAACCTAATTATGTCGTAAAGACATTCTTTCACAACCATTGGTTTGTGTAGTTGGAATATGGAACACAACTCTTATTAGAAGTTGTGTGCATAAAACTATTTTGAAAAAAAAAATATAGCTGAAACCAAATTGCCGAAAGTATTTCACATTCACATTAAGCTGCCAGTATAACACATTTACATTCATGCAAGTTAACCTACCACTCCAATTGCATTACCTAGCTAACTTCAAATCACCTTGTATGAAAGCGTGTTGTGCAACAAAAGAAAAGAAAATGATAAGAGTTTTTTACATGACCAAGCATATAATGGACATAACACAAACCCTGCTCAAGAACCATTTTTCAAGCTTGTTTGCAAAGAAGCTCATCAAGATTCCCAATGTTAACCCGAACAGGCTTAACTAGTAAATCTACAGCAATTTTACGCACTTCCTTGGGCCAAGCCGCAGCAGTACATCAGCGTCTGGAGGCGAGGAGGTATCTCATTAACAATTTTCCGAATCTGTTGCTCAAAATCCATGTCCAACATCCCGTCTCGCCTCATCAAGATGTCAAGACAGATGCTCCCATTTCGTTAATATTAGGGTGGAATACCTTTTTCCCGAAGGCAACAGCAAGAACATATATAAGTTAAACAAATAAGTCTTGATTACGAATATACACTTTAATATACACCTTAATCATTAAAGGATAACCATTCCAAGGCCTCCAAGAATGATGATATGAACAAGTAAAGAATCAACTCGTTGTGGCTTACTTCCATACATCACTAATACCGGTCATGAACATGTAATATAACAAGAACACTTCAATTTTTACTAAGACCCGGAAACGTTTAAAATTTTAAGACAAAAAAAAATCCTTTTGCATAAGAAAATAAATCAATATTACACAATGCTATTTAGAAGAGTTACCTTTATTGGGACGCATGGATCAAACCCAATTCTTGGGATAAACCAGCACAAGATATTAGCATCAACCTCCATGGCAGAAAAATCAATCCATTGATCAATATGAGCCTACACCAGGCAAGTTAACAAAATGAGATCAAGAATGAAACAATTGGAAAATTTTACCAATTGTACTACAACCCTGAAAGAGAGAATAATAAAATATGGCCTTTAATAAATAATAACATTGTGTACTTTTCCAAGTTCATGCTTAGCAGATGTCAATACCATAGGTTACAATTATGGATTGTTAGACTCAATCCATGGAACAATCAATAAAAAAGACATTCACTACTTAAGCTCATATGCACCTACAAAAAACCAAAACATAGAACTCCTATATGTGTGCGAAGGAAGAACATAGTACAACTACAAATGATGTGATATACAACATTTTAAAATGCTGAAAGATATCAACCGCACTGCCAAAATCTACTCAAAGAATTATACCAACTAACATAGCCAAGAATACAAACAAAAGAAGTATGCGGGCGAGCAACAAACCTGCTGATGCATCGGTGCTCCACCATATGCAGTTGATCATCTAGAAATTATAAGAAGCCTAAAATATGAAATTAGAATACTGAAATCCCATTTCACCTTGCCGTAGGACACAGCTCGCCGACGAAGGGCCTTTGTATACTTAGGGCCGGATGTTGAGAGCTCCTGGTTATAGTCTTCGACGGATCTCTCCCAATTTCCAAGTTTAGACCAACAAACCGCTCTATTACAATGGAGAACAGAGTTGGAAGTGTCCGACTTAATATCTTCTCCATAATCCGAACAGCTTCAAATACTTGCTGCATTGAAGAGATCATTCACATGGGCGCGAGCTCTTGCCACTAGCCTCACAATGTTAAGCATCACCGCAACTTCAAGATTTCGATGATCGATGAGCCTGTACCTTCTCAAAGCAAAATTCGAAGCTACATTCTCAAACCTAAGAAAAATATTCAATTCAAGACCCTTAGAATATATTTCAGACAACCATGTTTGAATCATGATTCATGAGTCAAACACGAGTTTTCACCAACACAGATACATAAACAAAATCCGAGTACTCGGAGAAATTTGAATTTCGAAACTACTTTCAAACTTATGCAAGTATGAAATGCAGACAGATATACATTACACAAAGAAGAGCATCAAGACGACGCCTTTCCGATCTCATATTTTAGATTTTTACCTCTAATCTTCCAAAGTCTCATTAGTAATAACTCAAACAAGACTCGATCTACTACCGGGTTCATAAAACAAAAAGAAAACTATAGTATATTAGCTCACCAACCCAAAGGCCATCTCAACTTGTGCACGAACAAAGAAGATGTAAGCATTTGATAGCATCCCGAAGAACTTGGTCTCATGAAGGAAGCCGGTGATGGTTCGAATTTAGGTATTTTTCCTAGGCAAGAATCTCGCATAATCTAGTTGACGGAGCTTTAGAAGGGCTTCACTCTGCAGCAAGGAGTCAGAAAATTCCATTCTAACCATTTCAGGCCATCTGATTTTATCCATAATAAATCAAATCAACGAAAGCAGATTATGACAGACATTAAGTCCACAATACGATTTTTACCTTAGGAGAAGATTCTCGCTCCAAAGAATGATGGCGCATCACATTCCCTCGCACGTTCTTCCAATCACCACCCTTCGCGAGTCAAGACATCTATTTAAATGCCTCTCTACTCGCTTGCAACTTTGCAACTCGGTTGGATCAGATGCTGCCCTTGAAAAGAAATGTGCTTCCCGGCAATCTCAACATGACCTAACCTGTAAGAAGATCAAATGTACTTCAAAATCATGAACTTGATCCCTGAACATCTTTATTCCTAAGGAATCAAAGTCACCAAAACAAGCTAATAAATAGGAACTAATGAATTAGATAGATGGCCCTTTACAAGTAGGTACAAATGAAGATAACAAAGAAAGTTGAATCTTGCTCGTGGGCTACAAAAGTTACTCATGAATCTAAACTAATGAAGCAACCATAAGGCAAAAATGCAGGACATTCAATGGATCCTGTTCATCGGAAAACCTCGAAAGCTCAGAGATGAAAAAACAAAGGACCCATGAATTATTTTCTTTTATTTTTTTTGACTAACAAGGACCCATGAATATTTCCTAAACTAGTATTAGGATGTAAACACAGAACCACTATCAACATAGAAAAAGCAAAATTTATCTAAATCTTACATAAAAATAAGCGAGAAAAATAAGAACTATCTTAGGTAAATCGATCTAAACAACCTAAAATTGCAACAAGAAAAACTCACAAACATAATGTATACAAAAATAAGCACATTATCTACAATAATAATTCTAGTTCTGATACTCACTTAAGATGCAAAGAAGCCAATCTCTCGATGCGCTCTACAATATCCGTGGATCCAATCGAACCGCTTCTTCACACTCTCTTACGGCCTCCATAAATCGTCCAAGACCTATTACTCATGTAAGCTGCATTTTTCATGCGAAATAGCAATAGCTTTATCATACAAATATAGAGCATCTAAGAAATTCCCTCTTTTATACTTGTCATTTCCAGCTCTTTTCAACTCTTCCGGATCCACCAAATTCCCCGGTTTCCCAAAGAACACTCAAAACTTCGTTCAAATTTCCTCCGTATTTTGCTCAGTGTATATACATCACTAATAACAATCATTAAACAGAAACTCAAACAAAGAACTTAGCAATTTTCACCTAGCAAGACAACTCTCTAGTTACCCTCCTCTCCTCCTTCAATTTCAAGAATACCTAATTCAAAGAAATTTATCAAAGAACATCAAATGGGTTTGGCTCATAATTCCTTCTCCCACCACCACCGCTACTACCACCACCAGCACCCCATCTACCTCCTCCTCCTCCTCCACTACCACCACCTCTAGGTCTAACTCAAAGCGGTACACAAAG
Organism: Papaver armeniacum; assembly: GCA_023531295.1. Lineage (NCBI taxonomy): Eukaryota > Viridiplantae > Streptophyta > Magnoliopsida > Ranunculales > Papaveraceae > Papaver > Papaver armeniacum. The sequence continues at coordinate 316,604 of JAJJWW010008320.1, read as the reverse complement.
AACATCAAGCTTTGATCTAAAAGGATTCCGGACTCGTACTCAATCACTTCACTACCAAACTTTCATTCCACCACCACCACGACCTCCTCTAATTTTTTTTCAAATCAAACATTCACATCTCTAATCCTTCCCTAAAACCTCAATTTCAATTTCAAATCACTTGATTCAATTACATCCAAGAACCCTAATATCTATTTTGGGAAAGAACAAACCTTAGCTTCTCTAATCTTCATTAAAACTCACTAATTCTTCCTCATCATACTATATTCACCAAACCCATCTTTAATTTCTCAATTTCTAATTCAATTAACGATTCACAAAGAAAACCCTAGTTCTCGATTCATAACAGGACTCAATCTTCTTCTTCATAATTAGCAGAAACACCAATTCCTTCTTATTTTATACATCCTCGCGATTTAATTTTCCTCAAGACATACCTCAATTTCACCTCTCGATTTTCAACTGAAGAAGAGCAGAGAAGAAGAATGAAAAAGAAGAAAGAAGAAGAGAGAATAAGAAGAAGAGAAAATGAGTTTCAACGAAGCCATTGCAATTTGAAAGAACCGATCTACAACTTCCGTAAGTTTTTTTTACATAAGAGAGTGATCGAGAAATAGATTCTGTGGCGAGTTAGGGTTTTCTTTTGCAAGGGAGGTGGAAGATAAGGTTAGAGACGAAGATAAAAGAAGAAAACGAAGAAATTGGGAAAAAATTTCTTTTGATCTTCGATATACCTATCTTTGAACGGTCCGATTTGATTTAAAGATGGTCATACTGGATTAAGGATACCTTTGGACGGTAGAGATTTGATTTAAGACTGTCATACGATCAATGAAAGTGTGTTTTCTTTGTGCTTTCTTTGTGCTTTCTCTATGTGATTCCGGGTTAAATTTCGACTAGTCACATAGGTTATGAAGTTATTTCACTAGTCATACAGTCATGAAGTAGCTTCACCACACACCGCAAGACTCGGTTAGAAGGATACACCATTGAAATCGATAAATATGAAGCTTTTTGTGTTTTCTTTTGTTTTCGTTGTGCTTTCTCTTGTGTTTTTGTGCTTTCTTTTTTTGCTTCCTATTTGAAATTCAACTAGTAACATAGGTCATGAAGTAATTTCGAATAGTCATATAGTTCATGAAGTAGCTTCAGCTTCACACTTCAAACCTAGCATGATACATCATCGAAATCGATAAATATGAAGCTCGTTGTCGATTCGAACTTCAAATTCGGTATAACGACAAACAAACTATGAATCATGAAGCTTCAAGGGGGTTCTGACTTCAAACTTAGCATGATACATCATCGAAATCGATAAATATGAAGCTCAGAGTCGATTCGAACTTCAAACTTGGTATAATGGCATATAATCTATGGACCGCGAAGCTCTGAGAGGGTTCTGACTTCAAACTTAGCATGATAAATCATCGAAAATTGATGAATATGAAGCTTAGTATCGAATCGAACTTCAAATGTGGTATAACAACATAGAAACTATGAACCAAGAAGCTCGAAGAGGGTTCTGACTTCAAACTTGGTATAATAGCATACAATCTATGAACCAAGAAGCTCTGAGAGAAATCGACTTCAAACTTAGCATGATACATATTGTATGCAAATCAGGCTCAGAGATCGAAACCTGACCACGAGTTGACTACTATAAGTCAGAAACTTGGTAAGAACGAATAAACCATCCATTTACGTAAGATTCCTTCAAATATTCTACGAAACCTTTAAAAAACCCTATTTCGCATATTGTATGTGTACTGGGCTCCAAGATCGAAACCTGACCGCGAGTTGACTACTATAAGTCAGAAACTTGGTAAGAACGACGAATTCATCCATTTACAGGTAAGATTCCTTCGAGATATTCTACGAAACCTTAAAAAAAACCTATTTCTCGCATATTGTATGCGTACTGTGATCCGAGATCAAAACTTGTCCATGAGTTGACTACTTTAAGTCGAAACTTGGTAAGAACGATGAATTCATCCATTTACAGTAAGATTCCTTCGAGATATTCTACGAAACCTTAAAAAAACCTATTTCTTCGCATATTGTATGCGTACCAGGATCCCAGATCGAAACCTGGCCACGAGTTGACTACTCTAAGTCAGAAACTAGGTAAGAACGACGAATTCATCCATTTTCAGGTAAGATTCCTTTGAGATATTCAACGAAACCTTAAAAAAACCTTATTTCCGCATATTGTATGCGTACTAGGATCCGAGATCGAAACCTGGCTGCGAGTTGACTACTCTAATTCATAAATTCGGTAAGAACGACGAATCCATCCATTTACAGGTAAGATTTCTTCTAGATATTCTACGAAACCTTGAACAAACACTATTTGTGCATAAATGTATGCATACCAGTCTCTTAAATCGAAACCTGTCCGCAAGTTGACTACTCTAAGTCAGAAACTTGGTAAGAACGAAGAAACCATCCATTTACAGGTAAGATTCCTTCGAGATATTCTACGAAACCTTAAAAAAACCCTATTTCTGCATATTGTATGCGTACAGGATCCAAGATCGAAACCTGGCCGTGAGTTGACTACTCTAAGTCAAAAACTTGGTAAGAACGACGAATTCATCCATTTACGTAAGATTCCTTCGAGATATTCTATGAAACCTTAAAAAAAACCATAATTCTGCATAAATGTATGCATACAATGGTCCGAGATCGAAACCTGGCCGCGAGTTGACTACTCTAAGTCAGAAACTTGATAAGAACGAAGAATCCATCCATTTACAGGTAAGATTTCTTCGAGATATTCTACGAAACCTTAAAAAAACCATATTTCTGCATAAATGTATGTGCACTAGGATCCGAGATCGAAACCTGGCCGTGAGTTGACTAGTATAAGTCAGAAACTTGATAAAAACGACGAATCCATCCATTTACAGGTAAGATTCCTTCAAGATATTCTACGAAACCTTTAAAATAAAACTTATTTATGCATATTGTATGCGTACAGGGATCCGAGATCGAAACCTGGCCGTGAGTTGACTACTCTAAGTCAAAAACTTGGTAAAAACGACGAATCCATCCATTTACAGGTAAGATTCCTTCAAGATATTCTACGAAACCTTATTTATGCATATTCTATGCATACCATGGTCCGAGATCGAAACCTGGCCGCGAGTTGACTACTCTAAGTCAGAAACTTGATAAGAACGAAGAATCCATCCATTTACAGGTAAGATTTCTTCGAGATATTCTACGAAACCTTAAAAAAAAACCTATTTCTTCATATTGTATCCGTACTATTTCTTCATATTGATCCGGATCGAAACCTGGGCCGTGAGTTGACTACTCTAAGTCGAAACTTGGTAAGAACGATTTAATTCATCCATTTACAGGTAAGATTCCTTCGAGATATTCTACGAAACCTTAAAAAACCATATTTCTGATATTGTATGCGTACTAGATCCGAGATCGAAACCTGTCCGTGAGTTGACTACTCTAAATCGAAATATGGTAAGAACGACGAATTCATCCATTTACAGTAAGATTCCTTCTGATATTTCTACGAAACCTTAAACAAACCTTATTTATGCATATTCTATGCATACCATGGTCCGAGATCGAAACCTGGCCGCGAGTTGACTACTCTAAGTCAGAAACTTGATAAGAACGAAGAATCCATCCATTTACAGGTAAGATTTCTTCGAGATATTCTACGAAACCTTAAAAAAACCTATTTCGCATATTGTATGCGTACTGGATCCGGGATCGAAACCCGGCCGTGAGTTGACTACTCTAAGTCGAAAACTTGGTAAGAACGACGAATTCATCCATTTACAGTAAGATTCCTTCGAGATATTCTACGAAACCTTAAAAAAACATATTTCTGCATATTGTATGCGTACTAGGATCCGAGATCGAAACCTGGCCGTGAGTTGACTACTATAAGTCAGAAACTTGGTAAGAACAACGAATCCATCCATTTACAGGTAAGATTCCTCCAAAATATTCTATTAAACCTTAAACAAACCCTATTTCTGCATATTGTACGCATACCAGATCCGAGATCGAAACCTTGCCGCGAGTGGACTAGTCTAAGTCAGAAACTTGGTAAGAACGATGAATGCATCCATTTACATGTAAGATTCCTTCTTCCTTAGGAATATTCTATGAAACCTTAAACAAACCCTATTTCTGCACATTGTACGCATACCAGCCCGCTCGAGATCGAAACTCGGCCGTGAGTGGACTAGTCTAAGTCAAAGATAGTTTATTGTTTTTACGATATTGAATTTTTACCGTCATTGTCACTTTTGTTGTATTTCCTTTACTACACTAGTATTTTTCTTGTAAAATAGACAGCTAATAACGGCTCCATTTGGGTTCTACGGTGTTTTAGAAGAAATTCTATTGTTGGACTACAATCATATGTTTTAAATTGCAATATTCAAATGTGATTGGGCTCACACCAGCTTTGGTGTGAAGGTAGAAGATGGCTTTACATTAGTCAATTTAAAACATCATAAGAACCAATACCGTAACGATCATTCATTTTAGCAAAACAAGCGCGACAAGTTTTCTATTCTCGAGAGTCAAATACATCTAACTGGTATGTGATGCATTACAGAGAAGCTTCCTTACGCTGTTTACGGCTCATCACTTGAGCATTACTTTTTGAGCATTATATTTTGTTTTACAACACTTATGAAGGGTTGTCATAAAGTTAGTGTATAGTTAGTGTATTAAAGAACCACAAACTTGACAGAACATGTGATAGTGTAGGATGGTTAGTGGTGTAGACTTCCACACTTGAGGCTCAGGATCGAATCCCCCAACCTCATTTTTTCCAACATTATATATTTTTACTTCAACAACACTTATAAGTGTTGCTGTAGCTTTCTATTTAAAAAAAAGAAAAAAATCAAAACTTGTGAACTGAAAGGGTGGTTGATGAGTTAGAGTTCCATGCAGTAGTTTCATGTTCGAATCTCACCTCTAACATATTTTTCATTGTCATATTTTTGTGTTCTTCAACAACACTTGTGAGAATTGTGATAGGCTAAGTCACTACATATATGGAACATTATATATTTTCACTTCAATCATATTTTTGTGTTCTTCAACAACACTTGTTAGATATGATAGGCTAAGTCACTACATAAATGGAACATTATATATTTTTACTTCAACAACACTTATAAGTGTTGTTGTAGCTTTCTATTTAAAAAAAAAAAGAAAAAAAATCAAAACTTGTGAACTGAAAGGGTGGTTGATGAGCTTGACTTCCATGCAGTTGGTTCATGTTCGAATCTCCCCTCTAACATATTTTTCATTATCATATTTTTGTGTTCTTCAACAACACTTGTGAGAATTGTGATAGGCTAAGTCACTACATATATGGAACATTATATATTTTTACTTCAACAACACTTATAAGTGTTGTTGTAGGTTTCTATTTAAAAAAAGAAAAAAATCAAAACTTGTGAACTGAAAGGGTGGTTGATGAGCTAGACTTCCATGTAGTAGGTTCATGTTCGAATCTCGCCTCTAACATATTTTTCATTATCATGTTTTTGTGTTCTTCAACAACACTTGTGAGTGTTGTGATAGGCTAAGTCACTACATATATGGAACAACGTTGTTATAGCTAAATGTCGTCACAACTGTTTTGCTTAAGGAGTTGTCGTTTGTTTTCTTAGCGCAACCCCTTGTTTCCTAAGGGTTGGCAGTGATGATATACGACAACTCTTCCTTTGAAACCAGTTGTAAAACATAGGACTTTCTACAATACTTAGCGAAGCGTTGTAAATTTCCAGTTGTAGATGTATATTTTTCCTGTAGTGATTAGTTTCACAAGCTAAACGTGGGTTGTTTTTTCTCCATGTACACCTACTAAAACAACCTGAACTGTGACTACCATGACATCAGATCTACATTCGAGAGTTAATACACATCAATGCACCATTTGGTATATTAGCAAGTATTCCGTTTCATACGCCTACAAAATTAGAGGATGTTATAAGAAGATGCAAGATTGCAATATCTAGTGCAAAAAGTAAAGGCCACTTACACAACTATATATCACTTCCCAGCTTGATCTCCATGGCTGTCTGGAACATTGAACAATCTAATGTATTGTAATTGCAAAAATAGTAATTTTTCATGCACTTACTATAAGTATAATAGAAGAGGATCCTCCTCAAATGAAGAAAGCATATCAGCCTGAGGTTTCCATTTCATTTCGTCGTTGTTCCAATTCCAATTTTACATCCCCAGCATATCCATAAAACCAAGAGAATTTCCTGAATCAACATAGCCATCAGAATGTCCGCCAAGAGTATCATCAACGAACCGGTTATCTTCCGGTCTTTCAACATTTTCCCTTTTCCTCCTAATATTGCCAGCACCACCTTCTGCAATTGCAACAGCTGTATACAAAATTCCAATAAGTTATCATAATTTTTAGCATGTAAGCAACCAAAATAAGCAACAACATAAAAAACCACTAAAAGGAAAATATAAGAATTACTCACAGGTATCATAAATTGTAGCCCCTTGTTTTTGAATTTCTGTTTCATCTTCTTCCTCCTCTATAGAACCTTCAGCATCTTTATTTTTCTTCTTCCGCATCTGATTACGGTTTGCAAAATAATAGTAATGTTTTTCACAATGTCAACTCTTAGTAACAGTATCATCGTCACCACGACCCATCTTAAAATTCCTGCATCTCCATCCTCTTCCACGAGTATGAGAACAACGATGTTCATCTGGAGGCAGCAGCTTGTTCTCCATTTCCTTCTTCTTCTTCAATTTATTTGAAGTGACCCAAGAAGGATTTTCTGTTAAAAGATCTGTAAAATCCCGTTGTGTTCTTTCGACATTTTCCCTCTTCGTCCCAAGACCACTTTCTTCCGACCATATATTTAATATACCGGCCAAAAAAATTAAACCTTTTATAATAAAGTGGCCTTTGCCGCCTTTCTGTTAGTTTATACATCTGGGCCCACCAGATTGGTCTACGCGATTGACTAAGTCAATTGTTCATGGTATAATGACTATCATATCCTTATGAGTTATCAAAGAAACCGACCGTATATTGTTCTTCTTCTTTAGGCATTCTGTTCTTGCCATTAACATCAAAACCAAACCAGAAAAAACCAGTCAAGAGAAATCTTTGAGATTAGGGTACCATTAAAAAATAAAGTTGTTGTTTGATTATTCATAGGATTTAATGATTGTTGGAAACAAAGCACAAAAACAGATTACAGAATAAAGAATCTCAAACAGCTGAGTCGCGGACTAGGTCGCTATCTTTAAGGTGTTTCGCGACTCTGTCTCTTGATTGTGCTAGCAGTCAATTCTTTGTCGAAAACCCTATGGGATAAAACAGATGATACTCTCTTGTTCGATTTCTCTGCACTATGAGAAATAGAACCAACAACTACTCTTTCTTCACTTGGTCAGAACTCAAAATATATGAAAAACAATTGTTTTTCATCTTCTCCAGAAACTGTTCTTTTATATCTCAAAAAGAAATCAATACGGTTTTTAATGAAAATAAATTTCGTAATTTGTGCTCACTGAAAATCCTCCATAACTGTCATAAAACGGTAACAATATAATTACCAAAAATTAATAGAGTTAATTAGAGAATATTAAGTAGAAAAACCGTTTTGGAAATCAAGAGTTAAAACCTGCAAAAAATCAGTTTTTCCCGGATTGTATTAAGTAACATAGATATATATATATATATAATATAGCTAGTCAAATGTGTGGGGTGAGACTTGAACCCAAGTCTATAGTGTGGGAGCCCAAAATAATACCACCACAATATCTCTCTAAGTTTGATACAATATTACAAAACTATGTTTTTAAATTTATATCCCAATAATGATATACCAAGAGTATTACAAGTGTTTGTGTTTGACTATAGTGCACAAAATTTGAAATTAAAGGAAGATGAAGAAGGAACTTTTAATTTGAAGCAATATGGGTCTTCAAATGGAGTAAGTACATCAAACCCAATGTTTATTTATCTTCGTATTGCTCATATTGGATGGTTAATTGTATTAATTTGTTACATGGAGTAAAAATTGAATTTAGGGTTCTTCAAAATTGGGGGTTTACTGATTTAAAATGGCGTTTCCGTCAATGATAGTGATTTCGAGTGGTGATGGTGTTGGTATTAGGGTTTAATTTAATTTTATGTCTATGATTGAGTAACTCTGTTTTTTTTAATTAGGGTTTAATTTAATTTGTTAATTTAGATTTAAATTTCGGTTGCAGCGGGTTTTCTTAATATTTCTGAAGATGGAAGGTAAAGATTGAATTTTTGTTGAATTCTTATGGAGGTGGAAGACATGGAATGATTGAAGATGTGTATGTTCTGTATAAAGGGGATGAGAGAAAATAATTATTGGGTTTCTAAAAAATTCATTAACAAGGTTTTGATGTTCTCCATTAAATTTGGTGTTGTTGTCTTTGTTTATAGTCTGTGGAACATCTATATTTTCTGTTTGTCAATTACTTCTATCAACATTTGATGATGGATTTTCATCCCTAATCAATAGTGGTGGTGAATCAGTTAGGAAGAAGATGAACATAATTATATCCACAACCCATTGAGTTAGAATATGAGTTGTGAATGATTCATTAAACTAACTCAGACCCAGTTAGACGATTTGAGGGGTTTAAATGTATTTTCAGTCGATTTGATAACTGACACTTAAGAGATAACTGCCGTTACCCGTTTTTTGAAAAAAACGGGATGGAAAATGTCAATCTCGGCCACTTTATATAAACATTCATAAAATCGGCCACTTTCTGAAATACATTACAAAAACATGGCCACTTTATTAAAAAGCCCTAATTGTATCAGCTGGAATAAAAATTCCTAATTAGTTAGACAATGCAATGATTAGGGGACCTAATTCAACAGATGACACTACGAAATATCTAAATTAGTTATCTTAATAGAAACATTTAATTTAAGCAATCGAAAACAAATAAAATAGAGAATCACTCACAAGTATCTGGTTGAACTCCTCCTGTTTCATCATCATCTACTTTCTTAAGCTTCTCATATATGTTGGCATTATAGTTGCAGTGCTTTTCACAAAGATTGCTGGTTTTAGTACCATCACTCAACCTAAAATTCTTGCATCTCCATGAACCACTTTTTCCTTGAGTTGTTCCATTAGTTCTACAACAACGCTCTTCATCTAGAGGCAGATTCTTCCTCCTCTCCATCTCCAAAAGGACAAAAACTTTGTAATGTTTATCACAATAATGCAATTCATTATCATCACCTGCATTCTTGGCATCTTTTTTTTTTTTGAAAAAGGCAAAGGATATATTAAAAAAGAAAAAAAAGAGTGCCAAGATAGCACCCTCCAAAGATACACGAAGATAGGCGACTAGAGAGTTTACATTTGACTACTCCCTAAACAAATTCACCCAGTCGAAAACAAAATCATCAAATTTGATCTCCTTAAACGACTCAACATTAACAGTCCAACTAAAAAGCAACAACTTGATATCTATAATATGAGAAATTAAAGTTTTTCTTCTTTGTTTCTGCGCTATTAAGATGTCGTTCCTTTCTAACCACACCGACCACCATATCGCAAAAGGTAAACAATACCTCAAGAAAATGGGAGGTTTAGTAGAAAACTTCAATTTCCACTTCCAAAGGAATTCCATAACTGTCGTAGGATGAACCCAACCAATACCCAGCTGATGTAAAAAGTGTTCCCAAATCTGCCATACAAAAGAGCAATGAAGAAACAAATGCTCTACTGACTCCTCACTAATATTACAAAACGCGCACACATTCACCACTGTCATACCCCTTCTTGACAACATGGAAAGAGTAGGGACAGCCCTATTTGCAGCAGCCCATACCAAGAAGCTAATTTTAGGAGGAATTGTCTTATTCCAAATATAATCAGAAGGAAAATTTGGAGGTATAACTTGTCCCTGATCATGCATGAGCCAAGCATAGAAAGAACTAACAGAAAATGTACCTTTTGGATTAGAAGTCCACTCCCGTTTGTCGTCATCTACAGCAAGCTCTCCTCGACTCTCTAAAATTCTTGAAAACTCCACGGCCTCTTGAATTTCCTGATCCTTAAGCCTTCTACAAGGATCAATGTTCCAACATTGCCCATTTCCACTGTCATTGTTCATGTCTTTAACCGAAGCTTCTTTCCTCCTACTAACTTTCCACAATCTTGGAAACAACTCTTTAAGAGTTTTTTCATGACACCAAACATCATTCCAAAAATTCGTTTTGTTGCCTCGTCCCACTGAAATTTTTGATCCCTTTCTAAGGAGCATAGACTGATTAAGAATACCACGCCATAATCCCAATCCGTAAGTTCTCTTTGAATCCTTTGGTAACCAAACCTCTTCAACACCGCCAAATTTCTCATATATAAGTTTTCTCCATAAACTAGTCTTCTCCTCTCCATATCTCCACAACCATTTAGTTAATAAAGCGTCATTTGTTGTCTTCAAATTTCTTATACCCAGGCCACCTTCACTCTTTGGTACACAAACCTTTTTCCAAGACCTCCAATGTAATATTTTCTTAGTGATAGTGTCACCCCACAGAAAGTTCCGCATGAGTCTTTCTAACTTCTTTGCTACTGACACCGGAATCTGAAAAAGAGAAAGATAATACAACGGAATAGACGTCAACGTACTGTTGATGAGTTCTACTCTTCCGGCTTTTGAGAGATACCTTTTCTTCCATGGCGCAAGTCTTACTATCACTCTCTCAATTATTGTATCCCATACACCAATCAATCTTGTGGAAGCACCAATAGGAATTCCTAGATAAGAAAAAGGAAACTCGCCAACCACACACCTCGCTAAACCAGCACACTATTGAATGATATCTTGATGTGTCTCTATACCCATCATAGAACTCTTGTTCAGATTAACTTTCAATCCTGTCTTATCTTTAAAACTCTCTAAAACTTCTAAGACTTTCCGAACCTCTTCTGCCTTTGCATCTAAAAAAACAATTGTATCGTCGGCAAATTGAAGATGTGAAATTTCCATACCGTTTTCCTTGACATAAAATCCTTTGAGAAAACCATCTGCTTTTACATTAATCATGAGCTTGTTAAAACACTTCAACCACTAATAAAAATAAGAACGACGAAAGTGGATCTCCCTGTCGGAGCCCGCGAGAAGACTTAAAAAATCCTTTTGCTGCCCCATTAATAATTACTGAGAACCTTGCAGAAGAGATACAATGTCGTATCCATCTTCTCCATTTCCACCCGAACCCCATCTTCCTAAGAACAGCCTCCACTGCCCCCCAAAGAACATGATCATATGCTTTTTCCATATCCAGTTTACAGAAAATTCCTTCTTTTCCTTCTCTCTTTCTCGAATCAATTAGCTTATTAGCGATCAAGATCCCATCTAGAATTTGTCTATCGGCTAAAAAAGCTCCCTGGGATTGGGATATCAGATTTGGCATTACCAACTTTAATCTATTCGCAAGAACTTTAGATAAAATTTTATAAATGGTACTAACCAAGCTAATAGGCCGAAAGTCCTTCAACTCAACTGCATCATTCTTCTTAGGAATCAAGGAGAGAAAGGTGCAATTTAAGCGCCAATCTACAAACCCTTTCTCGTTAAATTCCTCCACCACTTTCATGAAGTCGTCCTTTATCACCTCCCAAGATACTCGGTAAAATTCTATTGGAAACCCGTCGGGCCCTGGGGACTTACTGAGCTTGAAAGATTTCATAGTCGAAAGAATCTCTTCTTCTGAAATAGCTCTTTCCAACAAAATGTTTTCCGTCGCAGAAATTTTTGAAAAAGAAAGCTCATCCAAGTTCACATACTCCACCTGATCCTTAGAATAAAGCTTTTCATACAAATCAATGACCTCTTTTTTGATGAGATCCTGACAAACCACCTCATTTGAGCCAATCTTTAACTTGAAAATCGCATTTTTCCTTCTATTCCACTGGCCACTTTGTAAGATCTTTGTGTTTATGTCGCCTTCCACATGCCAACGAATTTTAGCCCTTAACTTCCATCTCTTAGCAATCAGTACTAACACTTCAGTGTAAGCCTGACGATGACTCGCCCTCTCTACAAACTCTACATCTGAAATAGGAACTGCTGCTTCTTCCTTTTTGTCCAAAACATCAATCAGAATTTCTAATTCCCTCAACTTCCTATCCAGGTTACCAAAAGCCTCTTTACTCCAGCATTTTAGAATTGACTTTAACATTTGCAACTTCTTAGCAAAAATAAAGCTCGGCGACCCTTCAAAAACATGTTATTCTACCAAAAAAGGCATCATTTCTTTGAAGCTCGGATGCTCAAACCAGAATGTATCAACCTTGAACGGAAACGGACCAAAGACAATACCACCACTTCTTAGTCACAGAGGCGAGTGATCCGAAACTGTCCTAGTGAGAAGACATTGCGCCATCAAAGGGAATTTGTCCTCCCATTCACCACTAACCACAAATCTATCCAACTTGCACAAAATAGGATTAAACTGCATATTTGTCCACGTATACAACCCTCCATTCAGCGGTAAATCCAGGGTCGGACCAATAGGGGAAGCAGGGAAAGCCCCACTTCGGGGCAACAAGGCCAGGGGGCAACAAAATAGTTGTTATGCTATTTGGGTTTTTGTTAAAAATAAAAATATTTTAGAGGCTTGTTCATAATTGTGTTGTATACCGGAATATTGAATAGTCAGTGCTAAAATGGAAGTGTTTTACCCATTCCATCAGATAATCATTACCATTACCGGCGGGATTATAAAAGAAAAAAAAACAATCAGAGCTATTAGGATTTAGGAGTGAAGTTGTAAAGGTTTTTTAATTCTCATCTTCAATACCTCATTCTTCTTTTGTATGCTTGTATATATTCTTTCTCTTGATAGTTCGCTATTGTTATTGTTCGATCATTGTAGAAAAGAATGGCCATTGATGTAATTATGGGGGCAACAAAAAAATTGTACGCTTTAGGGCAAAAACAACTCAGGAACGGCCCTGGTAAATCACACAGCTCGTGTCTTCGTAAGAAAAAATCAAAGCGCCTCATATTCACATGGGAATCACTTGGAGTATTTTTTTCTGATGGGACTCTAATAACATTAAAATCACCACCTATACACCAAGGTAATTCAGGCCACTTCACTCTCACTTCATCAAGCTCAGACCAAATTAACATTCTTTCTGCATCTCCCGTTGGACCATACACATTTGTAAGAACACAATCAAAACCATGACAAATTCTCGTGCCTCTGATGGAAAGACAATGAGTTTGAGCAAAATTCTCGTGCATTCTTGGCATCTCCATTTGTTAACTTTTCTATTGCAAATCCCTTCTTCTTCAGTACCAGCAGCGCCAGCCGCCTTCTTAGTCTTCGCCATTACAACAACAAGTCAACAACAACAAAAATCTGATGCTGCCCTAGATTCTAAATCTACAAACATTTCTAAAGCCTCCCTCAAGTACTAGTTACGTGGGGTTTTGTCAATTATACCCTTACAATTATTGCCTTGCGTAGAGTGTCGTTCAAGGGGCTTTTTGAGCATGAATTTGTAGAAATCTATTTATTCGATGTAATAAAGTGAAAAAAGATTTTACTATCCAATATCACCAACCCGGTGGGTCTGGTTCACCTAGCTAGTGGTGTATACGTATTACTTAGTAGGCGTGAGTTTATGCACTCGCAATTGCCGACAACACTCTATACGCAGATAATTGAGATGGAGGGGAAGAGTGGTTTGGTCAATGATCTTTGGCTGGCTGCAATCTAAGGCTTGTATGTGGAATCTGCATAATAAAATTACCTATGAGGGTGCACAGACCAACCCGTACAACCTAAAGACTAGTGTTCATCAAAAAACACGTACATGATAACTCGAGGAGAATTAAAAGTTATATGCATTATTGTGGGGATGGTGTGAGAATCCTGAACTATTTTCGAGTTGAGTTCAGAAAAGTATAGACCGACATGCCAACTATTTTTTTTTTTTTTTTTTTTTTTTGGAGTTACTATATTCCAGATTTGGTTGATCTAATCTCCTATGAATTGAATGCCATCCTAATAGTTCTACAAGAGCTGTATATATATCAGCCAACCTTAAAAAGCAAAAAAATTCTGAAGTATGCAACTAATAATCATATACATGGGATATCAGCCAAACTGGGATATCAAAGGCAATCTAGAAATGAGTCAACGTGGATTTTGGTCATGGTTCATATTCGGGGTGGGGTGGCACTAGAGGTGTAAACGTGTCGTCAAGACAAACCTCAAAGACACGAAGTCACGTGCTTAGCGTGCTTGCGGTCTTTGGTCAATGGGTCTTAGAGATTCGAGATTCTTTGTCTTGTCTCTGTGCTAAATGGCGTGCCGTGCTGTGCTGTGCCAGAAAAATAAACGTGACGTGCCGTGCTGTGCTAGCACACTTATTTTATGTTCTCCAAAATAAATATTTTTGAGATATTTTAGTTAGTACATGTATTATTATAGAAATAAATTAGCATACCAAAGATAAAATGTCAGAAATTGGCTAAAACAATGATTTTTTGTGAAATATGCATCAAATGTGATGTATTGTGTAGTATTTTACGCATGACGTGGCGTGCTTTCTTCGCGTGCTTTGCTGGGATGGGCCGTGTGCTAACATGTGCCGCGTGCTGTGCTGGGCCGTGTGCCTATTTTGTCCGGCACAGCACAGCACATTAAACAAACGTGTTGTGCCGTGCTGTGCTCGAATTTTAACGTGCTGTGTGTTGTGCCATAAACATGCTTGCCCGTCCCAATTTACACCTCTAGGTGGCACAGGAGCCTAGCAAGGCAGGGGCAAGGGGATAAGTCGCCTAAGCTTTTCTACCCGTAAATCCCCTTGAAATTTGTGTTTGTATTTCTTTTGCTTATCCCAGTAATGTTGGCTCTGCCATCGGTTTGGCATGAAGGAGGTGAGATTAATTAGGGATGAGTCATTCTACGTCTCCCTAGTATCTATGCACAGGTTGTCTCACGAAATATCAGAAATTGGACAACACATTGCACACGTATTAAAATGTTGTAAGGCATGTCATAGATGTTCAAATTTGCTTATTATCCGACTTATTTTATCATGTTAATTATGCTGATACATTTCTCAGGTCTTCTTGATGGTCTTTATGTTCATCCTACATATATAAAGATTTATAGAATGTATCTTTTTCATCTTACACATCTCGAAAGGCCTCAATATTGATCCAAACTTAACCCGTAATCAAAGCATTTTGCACAAATTTGGTGTAGAAGTGAGATGTTGGTGGAGATTGAACAAAGTAGTATCGATAGGCACACAAAATAGTTGAGGATAAAAAGAATATTTGAATAGTGATTACAGAAATTTAAATCTGCTTATTCGATGATTCTGTGTTGATAATCAATTTGTAATATAAATTAGTCTTTTTGAACAAAATGTCATATTTAAGTTATTCTAGTACAAATCAATTTCGATGATCATTTCAACTTACAGTTGCACCAACAGTGTTTAATTGTGGACAAGTAAACAAAATCGCTATTTATACTTTTTTTTCGAAAATAGAAAGGTTATATTAAGAAAAGAAACAGGCAGAGCCTGCAGTTTCAAGAGTTACAGATTAATAGCCTTAAGCCTAAATTACATGTGCAGAACAGCTTCCCAATTGTGGAGCACCGAATTTGCATCAACAAAGCTAAAAACATCCGTATCACAATTCCAAAGCACTAGAGTCTTCTTAACCAAAACGATTATCTCTTCCACTGATCTCTTCCTATGTCCAAACACTCTATTGTTCCGTTCAGTCCATAAGTTCCAAACGATGGCGAAGTGTGTCATATCCCATAATTCTTTACATCTGCCCTTTAAAACGTTCCACTTCCATGCAATGAAAACTTGCAGAATAGATAACGGCATAGGCCATGATATGTGAAATGATTTGATAAAGAAATCCCATACCTTAAAAGAGAATTCACAGTGGATCAACATGTGGTCTGCTGTCTCTTGAACGTCGTTGCAAAATACACATATGTCGGATTCAAGTTGGACACCTCGCTGTCTGAGCATAGTCCGAGTAGGTATAGAATCATTGAAAGCCGCCCACAATAAGAAGCTTACCTTGTTTGGAATCCCTTTTAACCAAAGAATGTTCTTATAGCTGCATTCTTCCACATTACCTGCTAGAGCTTCATAGCACATTTTTGAACAGGTTTTCCACAAACTTAACCTCATCCTCGCCTTCTACAAGAACAGGTACAGATCCTAAATCACGTTGTAGTAGATCCCACTCCATCTTTTCATTTTGATTAAGAGCCTTTTTGAAATTTCCTACCCAACGTCCATTAGTGATCATCTCAGCTATGGAAACTTGTTTATTTCTGCAGGCCTTGAAAATAACCGGAAACAAGTCCTTGAGACATCCCCTGTCAACCCAATGATCGTGCCAGAACCTAATATTTCTACCACTGTTTATTTTATACGTTACAAATTTCTGAATTTCAGGAACTATCTTTGTAACATTCCTCCATAAACTTCTTCCTTGAACGAGAGAGTCATCAGCCGGCAAAGCAATTTCTTCATTCACCTTACATTTTTGTTTGCTATTCTTCTCCACAAAGCACCTCGTTGGGTCGAATACCGCCAAACCCACTTAGCGAGGAGAGATTTATTGGTTAGTCTTAGGTTTTTAACCCCTAACCCTCCACTCTGTTTAGAGGTGCTAACCTTTGGCCAATTCACCCAAGACATCTTTTTTTTTCCTTCAACAGCACCCCAAAGAAAGTTACGCATCAACTTTATCATCTTCTTCTCAATACACACAGGCAGATGAAAGAGAGACAAAAAATAGATTGGCAAACTTGAGAGGCAGCTCTTTATGAGCGCTAACCTACCCGCTTTGTTGAGAAATTTCTTTTTCCAAGAAGCTAGCCTCACTTCCATTCTTTCTAAAACAGACTCCCAAATAGAAGTGTTTCTGGAACAAGCACCAATCGGAAGGCCTAAATACTTAATAGGAAGAACTTCTGTTTTACAACCCAACTCTTTTGCTAAAAGAGATATAACATGATCAGCACCTATACTGACCATAGTGCTTTTCTCGAAATTCAACTTCAAACCTGTCAGTTGTTCAAAAATAGTGAGAATGATGAATAGTCTAGTTACCTCCTCTTCTTTAGCGTCGATAAAAATAAGGGTATCATCCGCAAATTGAAGATGTGAGATTACTGCACCAGTATCTGCTACTTGAAAGCCATGAAGTTGACCTCTGTGAACAGCATCATTCAAAAGTTTTGAGAGCACCTCCACCACTAACAGGAAAAGATAAGGAGAAATAGAGTCACCTTGCCTTAAACCTTTAGATGGCTTGAATCTTTCCGTGGACGATCCATTAACCGTAACATAGAGATGAGCGTAAGAAATACACCATTGCATCCAGAAATCCATTTATTTCCGAACCCATGTCTACCGAGAATGTTAAAGAGAGCATTCCAATTGACATTATCAAAAGCTTTCTCCATGTCAATTTTACAAATAATACCTGGATTCTTGGATTTTAGCCTCACTGTCAACACACTCACTCGCGATAAGAACTCCATCTAGAATTTGCTTATCTTTTATGAAAGCCCCTTGGTAGTCGGAAATAAGACTTGGCATTACTACCTTAAGTCTCTCTGCGAGAACTTTAGATAAAATCTTGTATGCACTACTTACAAGACTTAAAGGTCTGAAGTCTTTTGGAGTGCATGAATCTTCTTTTTTCTAATTAAAGTTATGAAAGAGCAATTAAGCCTCCAATCCATAGACCCATACCTCGTGAAAGTCATTAAGCATGCTCATGAAGTTCTCTTTAATAATGCTCCAAAGAACTTCTATAGAATTCAAATTAAAAACCCGTCAGCCCAAAGATTTGTTACACCCCATCTTCTTGATAACCTCCCTGCACTCGTCTTCCGTAAAATTCCTTTCTATCCACACCTTCCTGGTATCATCAATCTTAGCAAAATGAAGAATATCCAATGAAACATTAAAGTTGTTATGGGAGGAAAACAAGTTAACATAGAAGTTTTGATTTCTTCCTTTATCACATTCTCGATCAAAACAATCTACCCCATCAACTTGAAGCTTAGCGATAGTATTTCTTTTCTTCCTTGCACTAGCGATTCTATGGAAATAACTAGTATTAGCATCCCCCATCTCGAACCCATTTTGCTTCGCTCTAAGTTGCCATTTCCGTGCTTCCGAACCTCTACGTTTTTCAACTTGATTTTACTTTGAAGCCTTGTCTCGCATCGTTCAGTTGTAAAACTCCTTGCTCCTCTAATAAATTCAGCTTCATTAATTTTGTTTGTTAAATACTTCTTCTCTCCCTTACTGACTGAATTCGCACAAACCCCAAGGTTTGATAAAGAATTTCGATTTTGTAATTTCGAAAAAGATAGAACTTGCACCGCCCGAGAACTCCATAGAATCCCACCAAGTCTTCACACTCTTTGAAAAAATCCTTGTGTTCAATCCAGCTTCTTTTCTAGCTTAAAATACGGTTTGTTACCTCCGAGAAGGACAAGTAGTAACCACAATAGGGTTATGATCGAAATTGTCCTTGTTAGAGCAATCAGAAAGCATTAGGAAAAGCCTCACAAACTCTATACTTGAACAAAAATCTGTCCAATCTGCAAAGAAGAGGATGTTGATGGTTGTTAGACCATGTAAAAGAACCCCCAATCAATGGTTGATCCACCGTTCCTGTTGTAAGATGAAATTATTGAGAAAGGTCAGTGTTTCTACTATCACCGAACCTCTATTTCTTTTTCTTTCGTCCGATCTTACGTAATTGAAATCACCGCGAAACAAATAGGACCAGCCCACCATCTTCTAATTTCCTTCATATCCTCCCAAAATTCAGCTCTAGGATTATACTCACAGGGACCTGTAAGCATTATTGATAGCCCACTTGTAGCCGTTAACCCTAGTAGACAAAACAACAAGCTTTATGTTGTTGTATCAAATCCTCTCATCCTCCTTCAAGAATTTGCAATTATCCCATATAGATAAGAGACCACCACCGGCTCCTATCAAGGAATATAAACCCAATCAAAGTTTTCGTCATACCATAACCGTCTTATAAACCAAATTTTGAGAATTTCATAATTTTGGTTTCTTGGACCAAACAAATCGCACATCTTTGATTAGCAATAGTATTCTTAAGAGCAAGAATTTTATCAAAATCGTTCAAGCCTCTAACATTCCAGCTTAAGAATCTTAAACTCCATTGGCGGACTCTAACTCCCTTGCATTACTTCTTTCGTCGGATTCGTTGGATGAGCATCATTGTTGTTAACACACACAATTTCTTCTTCTCGCATCCCCTGTGCATTCTAACTCTCTCCTTATACTTCACAACCAACTGGGTCATATTGTCCTTCAAAGACCTGATATTGTCATCGCTTATGTGCCCGTAACTACAGGCCAGATGAACCAGAGAGTCTACAGTTTTGTCTACTATCTCCTTGCTATCATCATGTTTAGTCTCATACAAATTCTCTACCACTGCATTCTCCCTCAAATTCCTTGTTTCACAATCATCCAATGAGTTGTGTTCATCTTCCTCTAGGTTAACGCTAACACACGGTCTCCGGGATGTATCGTCGGGACTCGGGGAAGAAAACCTTTGATCCCGATGCGAAACGGGTTGTGAATCGTGTCCATTAGATGCCGATGTTGAGTGTCCGGTTCTCGCGGACTTATGAACGTATATCCAGCTCCCCCGTTCGTCCTCCCGAATAATTTGACCCGACCCATCTCTTATGTGTTCAAAGAATCTCGTCGGTGAGGCAACCCTAAACACCGTTGCATCCCGACCCTCTTTTCCTAATTTAAATTATTCATCTTAGGAGTATCCGATCGTGAATCATAATCATTCAAAGATGACATAAAATCCCTCATATTTAAGTCAAAATCTTGGACTTTCCTTATGTATTCGATTCTGTTTCCACCGCCTTAGGAGAATAGTTATAATACCATTCCGCGGTCAAAGCCACCTTCTCGCCATCTATTTTTGTTAAGAAAAGCAGTAGGGATATCATCAAAACCTCCATTAACAAATGCCTATCCCGATGAAGTGCACCTTGTTTTGACAGGTTGATGGACAGTGTCTCGGTTGATATTGAGCTCAAACCCCCTAACTCATTGCCGATCATTGCAAAAGTATCAGAATTCCACCATTTAATTGGGAGACCCCTTATTTTAATCCATTTGACTTTTTGATCAAAGCTTTCCACAGGATAAATTCTTTGATGTGCGATATTCCACTTCCATGATTTCTCTCGCCATAGAGTTATCCTTGCTCCGCAAGCTTTGCAAATCCTTGCCTTTATCCTTCTCATTACAAGCTTTGACAAATGTTTAGTTTCACCAAACCATCTCGCAAATCTTAATAATTAGGCCATTGCTTTCCCAAATGATTGGTTGCCATAGTTTATTCCATTCCTCCTCTTCCAAGATGATTTTAGCAAGTGAGCATGTTAACTTCCTCAAATGACAAATATCTTTTAGTCTCAAGTTTTCTTTTGATATTTCCCGCAAGTTTCTTCCATGGAGTTACATGAGAAATTTTAACAAGTCCCCATCTCTCTTTTTGATTCAAATGAGACATTAATGGAGGATATCTTTCTTCCGATTGAAGTGATCCTACCGACTCATTAATGTTTCTCTTACC
This sequence comes from Papaver armeniacum, assembly GCA_023531295.1. NCBI lineage: Eukaryota > Viridiplantae > Streptophyta > Magnoliopsida > Ranunculales > Papaveraceae > Papaver > Papaver armeniacum. Next base: position 295,886 of record JAJJWW010008320.1, on the reverse strand, counting down.
ATGAAAGTTCTCCAAGACTTCGCTTAACATACTCCAACAAATCATGTTGTTTCCACTTTGGGAAAACAAATGCTAAATTTTTTACCTTCCCCACCTCTTCGAATCTTGAAAATCTTAAGTATTCTCCCCGCTTCATTGTTCTAATAAAGCTAAGTAAACGTCTTCACCAAGTCTTTCCCGACCATTTGCTTTTGTCTTCACCAACAAAGCAAGAGCTTCTAAAGTCTTAATCATCCAAGATACCATTCTAAAATCAAAAGCCAACCATGCACTAAATCCTCCTGTGCCTCTTTCAGAAATCTTCATCACCTTTGTAGATCCAAAAAACTCTATATCCATAATAAAAGTTTTCCTCTCGAGCTGAATTGTTTTTTGGCAAATTCCATCCTCTCTAGTGCTTGATCTACTCCTTGTCTCGCATCGACCCCTCCTTTGGTGAATATTTTTCCATAGCTTTCCTCATACGATCGCTTCTTTGCTTTGATCTCCCGAATCATAAGTAAATAAAACAAAAATACATAAACAATGACAAAATAAAAGGAACTCGCTACCCAATAAATCCCGGCCCCAAGGGGAAGGATCAAAGATCCGTCCTTGGACGGCGGAGAAGTTCAGAAATAGCACACTTTTACAATGATTTAATCACTAGGATCAAAACTTGCAAAAGGCTGAGCTCCTGGATGAAGATCGCCATTGTTTTTGCTCCTCAAAACTCGGTGAAGAGAGAGAATGTACTTAAATTTGATTCCAAAATCAACCGTTAGAAGTATAAAACAGTTAGGGATGGCCATTTGCCCCACCCAAACCCATCCCCGTGGGTACCCGCCTCGTTTGGATAGGGTTTTACCCGCACAAATGGGGATGGGGTCGGGTATGGGTAATACCCGAAACCTAAGCTACGGGGATGGGGCGGGGATGGGATTCAAGGTCCCCGCCCCATACCCGCCCCGTTGCTTCCATATTATAAGGGTTTCGACTTTTATGCAAGAATTTGTATCGAATTTATACTTCTACCACTTAGTCGAGCTTTCTTACATTTATTATATTCTTGATATTTCTTGTTAAAACAGTACCATTACTGTACCGCATATGGTTGGACTGTGCTTGCACGTTTACATCCCTGCTAAACATGCTTTGAGTGGTCTCACCGATATAGTACCATTACATGGACATAAAGCTGTATGGTCATACCTACTTGTCACACTCTGGGTGTGAGAATACGGGCATTTAACTCAAAACCAATTGGCAATGAGTGGAGAGGGCCTAAGAGATTATAAACCGCGGGATCTTAGATGCCCAGACAATGTTGGACTAATAATCTCAACACTGGGATAAATTTGGTTAAAATATATTCATCTACCAAAGCTCAACTTCTCTAGTGGTTGAAGATAGCACAACAAATGTGGAACGGATATTGATCACCGGATGTTCTGAAATAGGTGAGGTCTTGATAATCTCAGATTGTAAAGTTTATTTATTTCCATTTTTTTTTCTTGCTTCTCCTATTCTTGTGCGACTTCTTTTTTTACAACGTTTGCCATTTCAGCATTCACTTTCTATTAACCAGCTTTCGTGGATGGTAAGCTTTTACATACAATCTAGGCCATCGACTTGCGGGTGCACAACACTCTGAAGTATATTAAGTAGTCTGTTTCACCGGCTTGGCCTCGTACTATTGCAGTAATTAGTGCACTAGGCATGTGCATCGTTATGGGGTTCACAAATGTTGTCAGCACATTCTTGCCTTTTCATACATGCCAGTATTCCACATCTCATTCATGCCCACAAGTGAACTTTGTATCAACATACTAAATGGTCCGTCTCTAAATTGGTTTTTGTTTATCAAATATCAATGATTAGATGATTATTAAAAAGTATTATTTTTTCTGAAATGGGGCGAAAGTATCACTTTTTCAAAACGGGGAGAAAGTATCACTTTTTCCGAAACGGAACGAAAGAATCACTTTTTCCGAAACGGGGTGAAAGTATCAGTTTTCCCGAAATGGGGAGAAAGTATCACTTTTTCTGAAACGGGACGAAAATGTCAGTTTTTCTGAAACGAGGTGAAAGTATTACCTTTTCTGAAACGGGACGAAAGTAGTTGTGAACAAACTTCATCTTCATATTCTTCTTCGGTCGGCCCTCCCACCGTGGCAACGGTCGTACTAGTATTCTAGATGGACAAGTAAACCAGGGTTTTCAAATTTTATGGAGAGAGTTTTGTTACAATTGCGAGTGATGGATTTTCAGAATTTTGGCCATGAAATTCGTTTCGTTTTTGTTATTAAATTGAAAAAAAAATTCAAAATTCGGATTCTAAGAAAGCACCAAATGTTACAAAGTTAGTAGGTGGGTTTATTTTTTGATAGTAGGTGGGTTTATGATATTGATCTAGTCATTGGTTTGGGATTTCTGACCAAACACACATGATACTCTTTTATGCTATTTTTTTTTTTCTCCTGGAACCACTTAAGTCATGAAACAGGTATGGAATTAAGACATGCTACATGGAAATGTTCCAGTCTTTTTGCTTAATCATATATATCATATTTGCTAATAATTTCTCACATATATCTCATGATGCGATCATTTTTTTCCCATATGAAATGAAACATTATAGTATTTATGTACAGTGTCTTCTTTTCCTTTCGCATATCTACTATTGGTATGCTAGTTTCAGTGAGGCGAAAATTAGACTGCATATACTGAGATTTAATTCTGCATACAAATGGCCATTGAAAATGAAATGTTGGTGGGTATTCAAGTTATCGGTTGCCAGAAATGTTTTTTTTAGGCATCCAAGATGAAAAGAATTAGCATATGTGCATTTAATGGTTCTTTTAGCTTGTTTAACATGACCTGTCCAGTTGTTGCGGTCATATAAGGCTGGAAAAAAGATGCGGCAAATACATTTACATGCTTTGTGCGAGAGAACAGAGACTTACTTTAACCTGGCTTTGTAGTTTGAAGCACATGGAGATCGAACTTTGACCTGCTGGCTTTGGAGCACCTGTCTTTGAGCTTCTGAAACAAAATGTTAGACTTGTTATACGATCAAGTTGTTAGCAATTAAAAACTTGGTTTTTGTTTTAATTCAGAGTTTTAATGTGTTTTACACAGTTTGGGAAAAGAATACTTAAGATCTTAAACATATTGACATTGTTAATGACACCAAATGGGTATTCTAATATCAGATTTACACTTTGGGATTTTTTTCCGAAGAACATATTTTATAGGCAGTAAAATTATTATTAGCCTAAATATGGTTATAACTTTTAATACAATCTGTTTTAATGTTTATTTGGAAATAATTAACAAGTTCATTTTTTTGGAACACAAGGGCCAGTGATATGGAGGGATCTTTTCATTATATATATATATATATATTTTTTTTCTTTTTTTCTTTTTTAATAAAGAAACTAACCAGAATATTCAGAAATTTTTCGAGAGTGTAAATTATAGTCAAGCTTTGGCTAGTGGGCTAGAGATGTACAATGCAATTAGCCAATGGATGGCTTTGAGTTTCCGTGGAGTGAGAAACTCATCTTATGTCGACATTACTATAAAATAGAGTGTAAAGTTACTAGCTGATGATATTAGTGATCTGAGTTCGAAATTTGCCAGCATCAATTTATGGAGTATTGGTATAGTTTTTATTTATTTTCCCATATGTTTTTATGTACTTTCTATTTTCCCATAATTTATGTTTCTGAGTGGACTAACTGGTTGATGAGACCTAGCTCTAGCCCCTCAAAATTTCGAAACTTCCGAATTAACCCTTAATTTCTCGTATCTTTCATATTTAATGAAACCTGTTTTGAGGCATACTGGATTTTTTTGAGGCATACTAAATAATGCCAAAATAGGGTCACTAAATAAAAAACCACATCACCCCTTATCCATCTTTTTTGATAATGGCATAACTACCCTTACATAATTAGTGTGAATGATTATGATTAGATTTGATTAATTAGGAATTTTAAGGATTGACTAAAAATTAAATTAGAGGGAGGATCCATAGACACTCTTATATGGACAAGGTCGGACAAGTTTTGCACCACTTTCTCCGCCAAACTCAAACGACAATGAATTTAAGTCTAATATTTTATTGATATGCTCTTATTATAAGACTTTACATTCCTACCAAAAATGAATGCAATTAGAGACAGCAAAAACCTGACCATCTACCTATCTTAATTTCAACCGTTAATTATGAACGGCTGATATTTAAAGGGGTAGATAGTGGTTTTATACATTTCGAATTGTGCTCATTTTTTGTAGGAATGTAAATTCTTATAAGAACAATATACCATCAAAATGTTAGACTTAAATTCATTATCGTTTTGGTTTTGCGGAGAAAATGGTGCAAATGTTGTCCGACCTTGTCCATCTAAGAGTGTCCATGGATTCTCCTTCATTAAATTATTAGTGTTAAATTAGTAAATAAATCAAATTTATGCGAGAGAGTTATAATTTTTGAGAGGAAGAAGAAGAAGTGAAAAAAAAAAAACTTGGGTTTTGAGATTTTAGTGATTAGAAGTGACCAAAATGTGTGTTCAAATCAGGGGTCGACTTCTATACGAGGTTTAATGTCCTTTTTATAAGTTGAATCTATCTAAAAATTAAATTTTTAAAACCCAGATCTACTGACCAGATGAACAGTTCGGCTACAAGTTATCAGCCTAACTTTACTCTGTAACTGACGAGTTTAGGTTCGGTTGATTTGAACAAAATCTAGCAAAATCTCATTAGCCGAACATATTGTTTCTCTAAATCATATACTAGGTTCGGCTCAAAATTGATATTCCAAGATTAGCCAAACTGATCTTCTGAAAACCCTAATTTCAACTTTGAAATCATATATTATCGATCAAACAAAATAAAATCAATCAAAAACAAGATTGGTTTGATACAAATGCATTCTAAAATACGTATAAGAGCAATTGAGATTTGGATTTCGCACTCCAACATCGCTAACTTCGATTCGTGTTTCCTTTGATTGATTGATTGCTTGATTGAATTGGAGTCCAAGATATTTAAGTTTAAAGGTTATTTTATTTTTTTATTTTAGATTTTTGAGGATAAGGGCACTCTTGTAATTAGATTGTTTAAGGATATATAGGTTGCACTACCATTAGACACCCCTTATAAAACCACCCTAGATGGGATAATAAATAAGTATGCCTCGAAAAAATTCAGTATGCCTCAAAACAGGTTTCTATTTAATCTTCCAAATTTTAGAATCGAACCGCCGTATATGTTTATGTTTTGGAGTTGAGTCCAATCAATTTATCAAAAATTCTATTTAGTCGCCCCAAATACCATTGGACTTCCCTTCATCATCAGTTCCCATATGCCAGTACCCTAGTTTCCGTCATCATAAAGCTTGATTATTTTTTCTCCTTTTTATTTTATCCAATAGCCAAAAAAAAGTCTGACCATATATAGTGTTTGCTAATTAACAGGTACATCAGATACTTGTGCATCGTACTAAATCAAAGATCCAAATTATAGTGTTTCCTAAAGGCCATCTTCTAGAATCTAGTTGGCTTCTACATTCCTTGACCATATATAGTATTTGCTGTGACATAGGTGCTCCAACACTAGTATCAGTGTGTACATTTATCTTTGCTGCTTCGATTGCGTTTTGGGTTCTTCCTTTCAAATTTAAATGTTTGAATACGTATCCAGGTATCCTTCATCTTTATATGTTTGAAGAAAGCACTTTTCTCTAAGCGAATATCCAAGTACATGGTCCTAAAATGGACCGAAAAGTGAGTGAGACTCCATGGCAGCGAACTAAAAAGCATAGGGTCACTACTACATAAATGTTCTCCGGCAATGCTCCCTTTATTTTGTTCATAAATGTTCTCCGGCAATGTCATGGTGAGTAAGTACCATAAATATCACTTACAACATTCGAGAGTCAATACACATCCAATGTTCCATCTGGTATGTGTTAGGATTATACACCAAAACAATGGTAAGAACGTTAAAAATCCTTTGAATTGGGGATTAGCCACCCAGTTAAGCAAAGCTTAATAATTTTAGATTGATTTTGAATGTCTAAGTTAGCTCTACAACATGAGTTTATATAGTGCAGAGTTCTACCTAAATAAATAAACGTAACTTAAAAGGAAACAACTAGAAGAATGCTAAATATAGAAGACAGTAGTTTTAGGGAAGAGTCGTAATATAGTGTCGGAGTCCCAACATCCCATCCCTCTGCAAAAATGGCTTGTCCTCAAGCCTGAAATTCTGGAAAACGGAGAAGCACGTCGTCTGCATCCTCCCAGGTAGCGTCGTCAGAAGAATGATCCTTCCATTTGATTAGCCAGCGAGTGACAGCTTTATTGTTTCTCTTGAAAATTCGTCGTTCTAAAATAGACTCAGGCTCCCATTCAAAGTGGTCTACAGTTGTAGGCAAAGTGTCAGCAGCAGTAACATTTGCTCCCAATTTCAGTTTCAAAGATGAAACATGGAACACTGGATGAATGCGGCAGTGGGGAGGCAAATCCAACTTATAAGCAACATCACCAATCTTCTCTAACACACGGAAAGGGCCGTAGAATCGTGGAGAAAGTTTTGAATATGATCGAGTAGAAGCTGTAGACTGTCGGTAAGGTTGTAGACGAACAAAAACTCGGTCACCAACAACAAAGCTCCTTTCTGTACGATGGGCATCAATATAGTGCTTCATTCGATTTTGAGCAGCTTGGAGATTGTGTTTTAGATGATATAAAGTGCGATCACGAGCTCGTAAGGCTAAATCAACAGCGTTCACAGCAGCGGAATTAGGAAGGTAAGCAGAAATGGTCGGTGGAGGCCTGCTGTACATTGCTTCAAATGGAGTCATCTTAATGGCAGAGTGGTAAGTGGTGTTATACCACCATTCAGCCCATGGTAACCAGCGAACCCAGTCATGAGGTTTCTCACTAGTGAAGCAACGTAAATAGCATTCTAGCGTGCGATTAGTAACTTCAGTCTGACCATCCGTTTGAGGGTGATAAGCCGAACTTCGACAAAGTTGAGTATCTTGTGATGAAAAGAGAGCTTCCCAAAAATTACTAAGAAAGATGGGGTCACGATCACTTACAATGGTACGAGGCATTCCATGAAGACGTACTATATCACGCACGAAGACATCAGAAATTATGGACGCAGTGTATGGGTGAGAAAGAGCACTAAAGTGCGCATACTTAGAAAGACGATCAACTACGACCAATATGGAATTTCGACGTTGTGAAGAAGGCAACCCAGCGACAAAGTCCATAGAAATGTCCAGCCAAACATCGTCCGGAATAGGCAAAGGTTGGAGGAGACCTGGAGGAGAGACCGATTCCGACTTATTGCGTTGGCATACATCACAATAAGAAATATAAGTCTTAACAGAACTTTTCATGCCCTTCCAATAGAAATTTTGTTGGAGACGTCTGTAGGTGCGGAGGAATCCAGAGTGACCAGCAGTGGGGGTGCTATGAAATTCATGCAAAAGTTTTCCACACCACAGAGAGGAGGGAACGACAACAATACGACCTTTGTAACGAAGAATACCACTAACATATGAGTAATTCTTTTTGTATCCCGGGTTAGAAACCAGTGCGGTAATAAGATTGCTCATCTCAGTATCCGAATGACATTCTCTAGTAATTTCTTCAATACCCGAAAAAATAGGAGCAGAAAGAGCAGCAAATTGAGAATCTGGAATGCGAGAAAGCGCATCAGCAACAATATTTTCTTTTCCATGTCGAAATATAATCTCATAGTCATAGCCTAATAATTTAGACACCCATTTCTGTTTCTCCATAGAAGACAATTTCTGATCTAAGAAGTATTTGAGACTACGGTGATCCGTATGGATTTTAAAGTGTCTACCTAGCAAATATGGTCTCCATTTTTGAACGGCGGAAACAATGGCAAGCATTTCTTTGTCATAAATAGATAAATTCAAATTTTTACCAGAAAGAGGCTTGCTGAAATAAGCAATTGGTTTGCTTGATTCCATTAAAACAGCTCCCAAACCATTTCCGGAAGCATCACACTCCAAAAAAAATTCTTTAGAAAAATCAGGAAGCGCCAAAACTGGAGTCGTAGTTAAAGCATGCTGAAGTTTCTTGAAAGCAAGAGTGGCATCATCAGTCCAAACAAATGCATCTTTTTTTAAAAGTTGGGTCAAAAGAGCGCTGATCTTCCCAAAATCCTTAACAAATTTGCGATAGTAGCCGGCTAAACCCAAGAATCCGCGAAGATCCTTAATTGAAGTAGGAATAGGCCATTGTACTATACTGCGAATCTTATCACTCTCAACAGAGACTCCTTGAGCTGAAATATTATGCCCGAGATAACCAATAGAAGATTGAGCAAAAATACACTTCGACTCTTTCACAAAGAGCTCATTAGCTTGTAAAATACTAAAAACCAGAGATAAATGTTGTATATGATCCGCTAAAGAGTTACTGTATACCAAAATATCATCAAAAAAGACGAGTACAAACCTTCGTAGGTAAGGTCGGAAGATGTCATTCATCAAACTATGAAAAGTAGCTGGAGCATTCGAAAGACCAAACGGCATAACCAAGAACTCATAATGACCATCATGTGTACGAAACGCGGTTTTTGAAATATCTGGTTCGTAAAGTAGTATCTGGTAATAACCAGAACGTAAATCAAGCTTTGAAAAAATGATGGCACCATGTAATTCATCTAGTAGTTCGTCTACCAACGGAATGGGAAAACGGTCTTTTATAGTCAGCTTATTAAGGGCACGATAGTCGACGCACATGCGCCAAGAGCCATCTTTTTTACGGACCATGAGAATCGGAGACGAGTATGGACTAGAACTTGGCCGAATGAGTCATGCTTCTTGTAGTTCAGAGACTATCTTTTCTATTTCATCCTTCTGAAAATGTGGGTATCGATATGGCCGCACATTAACTGGAGAAGACCCTGGAGCTAATGGTATATGATGATCATGCAATCGTTTTGGAGGTAACGATGTAGGTGTCTTAAAAATATCCGAAAAACTTAAGATTAAATCCTTAATTGCAGGTGGTACAGCTGAAGGACTTACGGATGTTGATGTAGTTGATGTAGACAAGCGTAAAAGAACACCATCTTTGTTCTCGCCATAGCAAATGTTGCATAGGAACACTATCCAAAATCATTACAGTTGGTGAGTTGTCCCCAACTAAAGAAATATCATGGTCCCTTGACTTGAACTTCATAGTTAACTTAGTAAAATCCCAAGAGATTATTCCTAAACTTCGTAGCCATTGAACACCCAGAACTACATCACAACCACTAACTGGTAAAAGGTAGAAATCCTTAGAAAAAACATAACCCTGTAATGATATCGAAATATTAGAACACGACCCTCGAGTTTCCAATTGTCCCCCATCACCAACTGTGACACGCAGTGTAGTATTCCTTGGATTGAACAGAGTAACCGCAGCGTTTAACAATTGTAGGATGAAGAAAATTATGCGTCGATCCAGAATCAATGAGTATAGTAAGTGGTTGACCTTTGGTATAACCAGTAATACACATTGTCTTTGGAAACGGGGATCCAACAAGCGCATGTAAAGAAATTTCAGGTGGTGTATCTACTGTTGAATTCAAGGAAACATCTTCATTGGAATCCTCATTGTCAAGCTCAGTAATGGTAACACCAGATGCACTTTCTAAAAGCATTAGTCATGATTTCAGACATACATGCCCAGGCTTATATAAATCGTCACAATTGAAGCATAAACCTTTTTCACGTCGCTCTTTTTGTTCGGCCCAAGACAAGCGTTTAACACCAAGAGGTAAACTGATTTTTGGTTGTGGTGTCGTAACAGTAGGAGGTAAGGATTTTGGTTGTAGAGTTCTATAAAAATTCCTTGTTGTCTGTAAGGATTCCTCTTGGTATAAAGCTAATTCAAAAGCGTCGGACAAGGATGACGGACGAAGAGAACGAACATCAGCACGAATATCGGTACGAAGACCCGATAAAAAAATACTAATTTGATATGATTCTTGCAAACCAGTCACAAAATTCAACAATTTTTCAAATTCAGTAATATAGTCACAGACCGTACCTGTTTGGAATAGCTTAGACAAACTGCTGCATGGATCAATGTCTTTCCGAGAGCTAAATCGTTTTCTAATAGTAACGGAGAACTGATCCCAAGTTAATTGTCCCAATGACGTTGTGATCCAACGATACCAGGAAACTGCATCGCCATTCAGATGAACTGCAGCCATCGGTACCTTCCTTTGCTCTTGTACAACAAGTAAAGAAAAATATTGTTCTGCCTTAAAAATAAACCCTTCTGGATCCTGGCCGTCAAACATAGGAAATTTCATATTGATTTGACTCCCACGTACGACTGCACCAGCACCAACATCACCATTAGAGATATTACCATTAGAGCCATTACCATTACCATTAGAGCCATCACCATTACCATTAGAACCATTACCAGTACCATTAGAGCCATTACCAGTAGAACCCTGTCGTTCAAAGAAGGCAGCAATAGATTCCAAAGCCTTAGTGGACTTTTCTCGATCAGCTTGCATATCAGTAATAACAGATTCTAGATTTTTGTTAAGGGTTTGAATTTGCTCTTCTAAATTCTTCACCGTCATCTTTCAGAAAGTTGAGAAAAAAGAGAAAAAAAATTGAAGGAAAAAAAAAGTGGCCTTAGATCGAAAAGCTCTGTACCAGATGTTAGGATTATACACCAAAACAATGGTAAGAACGATAAAAATCCTTTGAATTGGGGATTAGCCACCCAGTTAAGCAAAGCTTAATAATTTTAGATTGATTTTGAATGTCTAAGTTAGCTCTACAGCATGAGTTTATATAGTGCAGAGTTCTACCTAAATAAAGAAACGTAACTTAAAAGGAAACAACTAGAAGAATGCTAAATATAGAAGACAGTAGTTTTAGGGAAGAGTCGTAATATAGTGTCGGAGTCCCAACAGTATGGTAACCAGCATATTCATAAGGTCACCAAGTGAAATTTCCGAACCAACATAACTGCCAGAATCTTCAGACTCGCCAAGGGTATCATCAGCGAACCGGTCATTTTCCGCTCTTTAAGATGGCAATGTCTAGTGCAAAAAATGATTTAAAAAAAGTTGATATTCCTGGAGCCTACTATTCCGGTCAAAAATTTCCAAAAGCGACACTTTCGATTTTTGGCAACGATTTGATGCCGATTTTACCCCCACGATGAGTCCAATGAAGTATTATGGACTTTTCTTGCAACGGTTTTATGAACTTTTCACAATGGTTTTCTTAAGCTGGGTTTAGTTAACTTGCTATGACTAGTTGACCGAGTCTAGTTAGCTTGCTATGACCATTGACTGGACTCTATGACCAGTTGACTGAGCCCAGGTATCGTTCTTTGACCAGTTGACTAAGTCCAGGATACCAGATACGACCAGTTGACTGTCTCGAAAGGGGGTGCACTGAGTACGTCATCATTTCAGGGACATAAATGATAAATTTTCAGTCATATTTGGTTCTTTTGAGCGTACTTTTCTGTTTTGGAATTTACGAGTGCTCAGGGGTCCCCTGAACTTCACCTTCTTTTAAGTCCCTTTTATGCAAAATCTCTGATTACATTAGCTTAACTATTGTTTCTTTGAATAATTATTTTATTATGAGCAAGTAGAGTAAAAGTCTTTAATTCCTGCCAACATTTCATTTCCGACGACCATTTTATTAGCAGAAATAAATCTGAGTGATATCATGTTTAAGTTTTGTTTTCTGGTTATATTACATAGTTGTTGGAACCAGCATACAAGTAGTGGTGTCAGGGCCGGTCCTGGAAGGGAAGTAGGGAAAGCTCCACTCTGTGATAACAGGCTTAGGAGGAAACAAAATAGGAGTATTATGTAGTATTATAGCTATTAACTGAGAAAAGAATTAGGATAAGATTGAGGAACTAATTTTCCAACCCATTGAAAATCGACGAGGTTTAAGATATATATATGCGGTGGCGGAATGTTTTTCTATAATTCATAACAAAGATGGTTAAGAGAGACTAATGAAAGTTAAATGATAAATATTATATTATTACATGATACAGAAGTAGAAAACCGAAAAATCTAGATCAAGAGAGGAGAAAAAATTTCAGCAAGGAAAACCCCAGGAAAGAAATAAAGATTACATTCTTATGGCTTTGAGAACATCCGATTGAACACTCGATCCACAAATTGATTGTGCTATTTTTACCCAATAAATGAGAAGGCCTTCTATTACTGGTATGCAAATAGAGAATATGAGATGAGCAAGAAAGATACTTTAACCAAGTATTTTTTATTATGGTGGAATTAAGTTTTCGAAATCTTTCTCGACTCTTGCAGCATTTGGTAGAAAATTTCAATCTCTACCAACATCTCATGTCTTCAATCAGTTTTGTGCAAATGATCAAATTACGGTATCTTGAAACCTTTAGGACTATTACTGGTATGCAAATAGAGAAATATGAGATGAGCAAGGCAAAGAAACACAAAAATCTATAATTTCTTTAAATGGGGAAAAGAAAATTAGGAGCCTGAGAAATATATGGACATTTATCACCATAATCAAACATCTGTAACGTGTCTAGCTTACATGACTGTTTCATGAGAAATATATACAGCAAATATTATACTACAATCTGATTCATTTTGAATGTTATATGAACAATACATGGTTACTCCATTAACTGTGATTCAACTCATCCAAGATTTGTTTTTCCTAAACAAAATGCTAAGATGATTTCAAAAATGTATCTAGCCCCAAAAGAACGGGTTCTCTTTCACTGTCAAATTTACATTCCAAGAATTCTATGAAAGAAAGTCTGCACACAAAGGAGTCCCATGAGCAAAACATGGGTTGTTTTTTTCACCATGATATATTAACAAGTTTTTCATTTCATTTCTATACAAAATTAGAGGAGGTTAGAAGGAGATTTAAGATTGCAATCTCTAGTGCAAAAAATTTAGGCCACGTACACAACAATCTATCACTTCGCAGTTTGATCTCCATGGCTGGCAGTTGTAGCTGGAAGGAAAAAAAGGATCTTTTCCGTTTTCATAGATATCAAATAAAGAAAACGAGTATCTCTTAGCCAAACTCTTGCAGTCAGAAACCGCATCAGAATCTAATGTCTCCAACTCTTCCACGGACTTCTTTGGGTCACCTTTGCAGTCCTCATCCATTAGAAACTTGACCAAAGTAATACACCTGTTGAGAGAAAATATCAGTCTATGCCAAAAGTGTATGAAAACGGAAAACAAAAAAGATACCTCTACTGTTAATTCTTCTCATTTTCATTTTGTACTTCGAAATCACTATTAACATCTTTCAAGTGAGAGCATACTTTTTCAAGTGAAGGTTAAATATCAGAGGAATTCATTCATATGATCTGGCTATTTGAGATGTTGATAAAATAACCAATGAATTTCACATCAGAACATTAAAAGAGTCCATGCAGTAAGTTGACAATATAATTGGACATAGATATTATAATATATGGATGTAAACCAAGCGAATATATTGTAACTGAAAAGAGTTCATGCAGTTAAAAGTATAATGGAATTGGAAATGAGGGAAAAGATTACAGAATTCTAAATATACCTGCGCGTGTCAGTGTCAGTGGCCAACCCCTTGGGTGATTTTTGGTCTTCGGATATTTCCTGTCTATAGAGAGCACAAACAGCTTTCATACGGAGATTAGGATCCTCTTCAAATGAAGAAAGCATATCAGCCTCAGATTTCCATTTTCTTTCTTGGTGTGTGTTCATATTCCAGTTATTCATCCCAAGCATATCCATAAGGTCACCAAGATAATTTTCTGAATCAACATAACTATCAAAATCTTCAGATACGCCAAGAGTATCATCAACGAACCGGTCATCTCCGGGGTCCTTAGTTTCTGTTAATGATCTTATTTCTCCAGACCCTTCTGCTCTTTCAACATTTTTCCTTTTCCTCCTAATATTGCCAGTACCACCTTTTACAATTGTAACAGCTAGATAGAAAAAATTCTCAATTAGTTAGACAAATGAATGCAATGATTCCTCTGGGGGACTTAACAACTATGAAATTTCTCAATTATCATATTTTGAACGTATAAGCAACCAAAATTAACAATAACAACAACATCATATAATCAACCAAAATGAACATTAACAACAACAGCAACCGCAAGAACAAATGAAACCATGGCATGAAATTTGTTTAATTAGTAACATGTAAGTATTGAAACAAACAACAACACAAAAAAAGCTCTAAAATGAAGGTATAAGCATTACTCACAGGTATCTTCAATTGTCCCTAGTTTTTGAATTTCTGTTTCATCATTTTCCTCCGGTACCTTCATCCTCCTCCATTCCGAGCCCCTAGTTTCTTCTATAAGACCTGTACCTGCACCTTCACCATCTCTAAATCTCTTCCTTTTCCTCTTGTCGAGATTCTCAAAATACTTTGCACGATGATTGTAATGTTTTTCACAATAACAACTCCTAGGAGTAGTATCATCATCATCACCAGCACCAAGACCCATCCTAAAATTCTTGCATCTCCATCCTCTACCATTAGCTTGACAGCAACGCTGTTCATCTGGAGGAAGCTTCTTCTTTTTGGTCGCAACATTGGCACAACAACCTTGATCTATATCAGCTGGACATATAGAGAATTCAGAATTAGTTGGACAATGCATTGAATTTTACTCTTCATTTCTATCAATCAATAATTCTGGAAATCCTAAATTAGCATACAATTACTGGTTCCCTAATTCCTGTTAATGATTTTAGTGTTCCAGACATTTTTTCAATTTTTTTTTCTCCTTTCCCCAATTTTGGCAGAACTACCGCTTGCTGGATAGAAAATTCCCAATTATTGCATTGATTCTTACTTAAATCAACATATGAAACTACGAAATTTCTCAATTAATCACAAAAATAAAATAAATTAGTAAACTGAAGGTAGACACATTTGAGAAATGTATGCAAGAATTAATTACTCACAAGTATCTGATTGAATTCCTCCGTTATGTAGCTTCTTATAGGAGTGTTTTTCACAAAATTCTTGCATCTCCATGACCAACCTTTCGTTTCAGTTATTCCATTGGTTCGACAACAACGTTGTTCATCTGGAGGCAGCTTCTTCCTCTCCATCTCCAAATGCTCCAAATCTTTGTAATGTCTTTTACAATTCTTGCACATCCCTGTACCAAATTTACTGGTGCAAGTCTCGTCTTCTTTACTACCAGCCGTCTTCTTAGTCTTCTCCATTATTACAGCAACAAAACAATATCTGATGTTGCCCTATAGAATCTACAAACATTAATTATAAACCCTCCATCAAGTATGGGTTAGGTGGGGTTTTGTCTATTGTACCCTTACCCTTGCCTAGATTTTCCTTTGACGGGGATTTCTGGGGATGAATTTTTAGGAATCTTATCTACTGCTGTATAATAAAACAAAAGATTCATTGTATTCAATTTCAGAAATGGACCGGCCAGGTGGGTCCGGTTCACCTAGTATGTAATTTAGATGCAACGAGGGGAAGAGCCGTATGGTAAAAAGATTCAGGCTGGTTGCATGCAATCTTCGTTATATTAAAAAACACTCATTTTCTACCAAATCGAGTGAGTGACGGAGTGAAAAAGTGTGTGTTGCACCGGATTCTTTTTTAGCTAGTGCAGTGCTAAATCAATTATGATCATGCATGCTAAACATTTGGCAGTTGATGAGGTCAGCATACCATACTCTATCTCTGCTTAAACCATAAGATTCAAGCGACTCACTTCACCGGTCACCTGCTCAAATACACCATCTTCTTCGGAAAAATACCTATAAACACTTACATATGGTCGATGATTTTCTTACCAATTTCATCATCAACAAATCATTTTGAAAAATTATTCAAAGAAGATTGTGTTAATAGACCACCCATTGAAGATCTTGACTTCAATCATATTTCGGAAGAGGATGCCATTTATGTTGAAAGTGATATCACTGAAGATGAAGTATTGGAAGCTTTGAATAATTTGGAAGCAGTCAAAGCCCCTGGACCTGACGGATACCCTATAATCTTCTTTAAGAAGTGCTGGTCTTTCCTTAAAGAAGATGTGATGAGCACCATTGGTGAATTCAACTCACAAGGTAAAATCAACCCTTTGGACAATGCTACTTTCATTTCTTTGGTGCCCAAGAAAAATCATGTTGAGAGTGTTCTTGATCTTAGACCTATTAGTTTACTTACTAGTATTTACAAAATTATTGCAAAAATTGTTGCTAGTAGACTTCATAAGTTGATTCCTAAGATCATCTCAAGTTCTCAGTTTGCCTATGTTGAGGGAAGACAAATAAATGACAACATCCTAATTGCAAACGAGTTAGTTGACTCAAAGATCAAAAATAAATCATCAGGGATTGTTTGTAAAATTGATTTGGAAAAAGCATTTGCTCGAATTAATTGGTCATATTTGCAAGGAATTTTAAGGAAAATGGGTTTCAAAGATAGATGATGTAGCTGGGTTAACTTTTGTTATTCTACTCCAACTTTCTCCATACTTATTAATGGCTCCCCATTTGGTTCTTTTGGGTGTTCAAGAGGTGTACGTCAAGGAGATCCTCTATCTCCCCTTCTCTTCAATATAGCAATGGAGGGATTTTCCAAGTTTAATGACTCTCAATGGATTTATATCAGGGTTCTCTGTCAAAGGAGGTGGGAAAAGAATATCGCATCTCCACTATGCGGACGATACTATCCTTTTCTTTAAGAATGAATGGGATGAGCTGCATTATACTTTTAGTGCTCTGAAATGTTTTGAACTATCCTCTGGGATAAGGGTTAATAATGCCAAAACAAGACTAGTTGGAATTGGAGACACACCTTTGCTTGAATCTTGGGCACTTCAGCTGGGATGCGTAACTGACAAGCTACCCATTTTATATCTTGGCTTACCACTTGGTGCAAAGTCCAACTCGAAGGCGATATGGGATCTGGTGATTGAGAAGTTCGATAGAAGTTTGATTGTCTGGAACAAAATACAATTCACAAAAGGTGGAAAAATCACTCTCATTAAACATGTTCTCACTAGTCTGCCACTTTACTATTTCAGTACTTTCAAGGCACCAATATCCATCATCAAGCAGTTAGAGAAGAAAATAAGGGATTTCCTTTGGGACAATGCAGATGAAAAAAGAAAACATCTTGCTAACGGGTCTATGGTTTTTTCACCTCTTGAGAATGGAGGTCTAGGTGTAAAAAACTTACGGCAGTACAACTTGTCTTTAATTGCTAAATGGTGCTGGAGATTGAGTTTGGAAAAAGATTCCTTATGGTACTCGATAATTTCAGAAAAGTATGGTCCATCTAATTCATTATGGGTTCCTAATATTGTCAAAGGTGCGTATGGTACATCATGCTGGAAGGCCATTGCCCAACAAGCCGAAAAGGTACTCAATACATCTCATTCTCTGTTCAAAACGGTAACTCAATATCATTCGGTATGATCGGTGGGTTGGTGTTCACCTCTAAGAAAATTATTTCCTTCAATTTTTAAACTCGAAGCGAAACAAATATGGGTCTATTTCATCTCATATCTCTTTTACTGAGAATATTTCTTGTTGGAACTTACATCTTAAAAGACCCCTCACTTATAATGAAGAAACGGATAAGCTTGCTTCTTTGTTAAATGTTATCGGGTCAGAACCTCCTTCACTAAGCAGTATTGAAGAAGATGGAATTTAACCAGCGTCGGCACTTTCTCTACTAGCTCCTTGTACTCTGCCCTCCACCAAGGTACTATTTTCCCCCATTTTCCTCATAAGGCAATATGGAATAATAGGGTTCCTACAAAAATCTGCTTCTTTCTATGGTTGGCTGCTCACGACAAGATCATTACCACAGATAAGTTTCTAGAATGGGGGTATCATCATGTCAACAAATGCTTTCTTTGCAATGATTCTGAGGAAAACATTGCGCATATGTTCTTTGATTTTCCTTTCGCCAAAAGAATTTGGTCTTATCTACTACCATCTCATGGTATATATGGTGTATGGCCTCACACTATCCTAAATCTGCTGCAAGTTTGGTATACCCTAAGGGATCCTGCCGATGACAAAAATGTATGGGCTCTAATTCCCGCTCTGGAACATTTGGAACGAAAGAAATCAGAGAATATTTGAAGAAAAATCAAAAGATGTTGAACTAATAGGACAGGATGCTAGAGCTATATATGTTATTATCTTGGGTCTCGACTTTCAAAAGTAGTATGAGGGGTGCATCCGGCAGTGTGTTATACAATTGGGACCTTATATTTCTCTAATTTTTTGAGAAATGTAATTTTCTTTTTCTTTTGGTTTCATCTTACACCTTGTAAGTTTGATACCTTTGTACTTTCTCTTCTTTTTCTAATGAATTCCTTCTTCATCAAAAAAAAAAAAATGTATTATTAACAGTATTTTTACCATCCGTATTGTCAAGGTAACATTTAACCAGATCAAAACTCCAACATATATTATTGTTAATTACAGACATTCATTCATACTTCATACTTGATTGTTTTTTATTTATTTTTTCAGGAATTGTTGGGTTTGGATTGTGAAGAAAAGTGTGTTCAACAAAGGGATCCTACTGTTGCTCTAACATAATTTTTGGTTTTCTATTTTATTTGAAAGGGAATTTTGTGCGTGGTGACGGTTTTTCATTTTAACTTCCCAAGGTGAAGAACTGTGAATGGACATGTAGTGATGTTGAAGTGAATTTTAATTGATGTATGATAAGTTTGATTCGACTTGGACATGTATTACGAGAGTTATCTTGAAAACTTCAAATCCATTGATTGATGCTCGGTATGCAGGAGATTATCCGACGACTCTTACTGAAATTGGTGACATATGTGATGTTTATATAGAATTGGACCAATTGGTGGTGGTGAAAGACAAAGTTAACAGATGCGAAATTGACCGGGAAAAGAATAGGAAACACAAGACGGTAGGAGGTTTTGACATCTTTGAGAGGGGTAGGATTAGAGAGGTAAAAGCCTGGTGTATGGTTGGAGTATAGTTTGTTGACCTCATAAACTGCCAAATTTTTAGCATGGGTGCTGCTAGAGCTAAAACTTTTCCCCTGCACCTAAGAGAAGGTTTTTCACCCCAAGAGGTTGATCATGTGCCACTTGGGAAAAAATTCTCTTAGGAGGCTGATCATGCACCTCCCCAACCCAATATATATATTTTTTTTGTCTTTGTTATCATGAGGCTGATCATGGGCCGCCAAGCATAAGTTTTTTCCCAAGCGGATGATCATGTGCCTCGTCATCTCGACTTTTGGACACTCTTTCCATTGAATGAGTGTGTGAAAAAAATTGGGAGAAGGTGGACTCCTCACTACCCATATTTGCACCTAATGTGATCAAACTTATTCATTTTAAATGAGAACTCTCTCATCCTATAGCCCTTGCTCCAAGGAAAAGAGTATATCAACAAATTTTTGGTAACTGGAGAAGAAATAAAAGTTACATGCATAATTGCAGGGATCCTTAACTATTTTCCAGCTGAGTTCAGAAATGTGAAGACTGTCATGCATCCTAACTGAGTTTTTTTGGAGTGCTCCATATTCAAGTGAAAGTATTGGTTTGCTGATATATGTGAAAGTATTGATTATGCTGATACATTCCCACATCTTTTTAATGGTCTTTATATTCTTCCTACATTATAAAGATTTAAAGAATCCATCTTCTTCATCTTAGTTATTGTCACACCTCCAAATGCCTCAGCAATTTTCTGCGAAAGTGTAACCCGGCAGTACAAGTGGTTCTGTGAATAGCTTCACCCAATTGCACTTCAGCCTTATAAGTTTGCACCTATGCAAACAACCAACACATCAGGTCTATCAGCGGAAGTCTTTATAGCCTTCTTTCACTTCTCAAAACTCATCAAATGCACCCCATAATACATTCAATCTTTGCCATACTTTACCAACAACAAATCAACCAACCAAGAACACTTAGAACATGACACAATCAACTCTTTTATTGCATCAAAGGGAAGAAATACAAAACTTGCCCACTTAGGGACTTACACAAACTTGTTTGCCTTCAAACCAAGTCTTAGTCTTACAAAAACTCTCCTATTCACTCACATATGCAAACCTCACTCTCGCATATGTTCTCTATGCAAGCCTGCCGAATTTTCCCAGCCTTAGGACTATTTATACAACAGCTTTACTTGGCCAAACCGTGCATAACCGTTACACACGCATGGAACAGCCATCTGTCCCATAAAGCGTTACACAACCGCTAATAAGCGTGCTAACTGGCCAGTTCTTCTCTAACTCGCGCCAATCATCCCACACCTGTTCTTTAGCAGCTAGAACTCTTCTACCACGTTTATAAACTCATTTATAACCGCTCCTCTTCATCACGCATCATTGGCATGCTTGTGAAACTCATAACTGACTTGCAACCGTCACTTGAGCCATATTGCGCCATCTGATTTGGCACACTGGATTCTACCTTGCGCCAATGTTCAGCCCTCTTGGCCCTGCATGCTTATCATTCTAAACTCATGCACGGACATTCCTTAAGCTTCAAACATTGATGCCAGCTCCTTAAGCTCACTCTAGTTTCTCATGCGTCATATCTGTTTCACTTCGCCAATTAGCTTGACAATGGCAATGCAACTCTTGCATTACCAACTTGTTTGCATCATTGAAGCTTTGGCCAACCTTGAATATATGCCATAGACCAATTTTTAGTCTATCCTTCACTTTTGCATCCTCCTTGAGCTTGGGCCAACTCAATTCCATGGATATGCATCGATGCCAACATCGCATGTTGCATCTGTCACTTTGGCCATGTCTTGCCTTTCGTCAATGAAGCTTCATTGTGTCGGCCAATAAGCTTCATCACTTAGCCAAATATGTTTACAATGTAATGCTGCACTTGCACTACATTGGCCCTGTGGGTTTATGCCATTCTTGACACTTGCCGATCTATACGATATCGCTATTATGGCTTGCGTTGCACTATTATAGCTTCCATTACGCTATTATGGCTTCGCATTTCACTATTACGGCGGACTCCTTACTTGACTGCAACTCGTAACGCATGATCATTGTGCGTCACTTGCAGCACCGACCGCACAACCTCCCCACCTAATCCGTTCAACGCCCTCGTTGAACGCGATTCAATATAGACACCATACTTTTCTTAACTTTGCTTCACTTGCTTTCTTTAACCTTCTCTGAAAATCGGTAACTACTTTTGGCTAACTTTTGCCAATGGTCCCCTCGATTGCATCCGCATCACTTAGCTTTGTTGCTTTGTCATTGATCTCATCTCTTTGAGCCACATCTCGTGTTGTGCACCACGCTTATGCTGCTACTCAAATTATGCATCAATATCCAAATGCAAATTTGAAATCCTTCTTAGCCAATTCTCCTTAGCTTGAATTTCGCCTTGAATCATTTGCGCCTAAGTGTTCGCACTGAATGATTCTTCTTCTACTGATCACCATGATCATTTCCATAGTCTCATGCTCCCGACTTTGCCTTATTATCATACTCAACATGATAAGGACTTAAAAGACACTCCCTCCTTTTTCAATCAATTTTCTTTGGCAACCCGCCTTTGAACCGTTGTTCTCATGATCCTCATCAAGCACGTCACAAAGTAAACGGGGTTCTCTTTGCATTAGACACCCGCATTCCCTACTTCATGCCTCGCCAAACTCGACTATGCAAATATCATTCAAGAACTCATTTCTATGAATGTAGCCATCAAGTATAAGCTCTATACTTATGCCATCTTGCATACCCGTACTTAAAATGGTGAGTTTTCCTTGCTCAACTTCCATGCAAAGAAAACTATTGAGTTGCATAGCCCGTTTAAAATCGTGACTAACTATCTCTTGGACATAACATTAGCTAACCCTTTAGTTGTCCATAAGCTATGCTTTCAAAGCCAATATGTCTCCAAATACTTCTTTGAACTGCATTGCTAATTTCCTGGAAAATGTGTGTCTTTCTCTAAGGCCATGAGTTCTACCCAACTCATGCTTGTTGACAAAATGATTTCCAACTTGCTGTATTGCTTGCACTGTCGCCGCCCATCTGCCATCGTGCTATTTTGCAATCTCCCAAACAGCAACATCACTTCTACATCAACTAGGACCCCTGTCCTATGCTTTGCTTATTAGCTTTCAACTCGTCTTGTCATTGCATACGTTAGGCTAAGTATGCTACTTGCAAAGATCTCCCCATGAACTAGCTTTACATCGTAAATAAAGAGGCAAAACTTTATAAACGAAAACACCCTCGTTCATTACTGCTCTTACATGACAATACCATGTACCATTACATGATTGATCCATTTGATCACTTTTGGAAAGCT
This sequence comes from Papaver armeniacum, assembly GCA_023531295.1. Lineage (NCBI taxonomy): Eukaryota > Viridiplantae > Streptophyta > Magnoliopsida > Ranunculales > Papaveraceae > Papaver > Papaver armeniacum. Next base: position 273,501 of record JAJJWW010008320.1, on the reverse strand, counting down.
AAAACTTCATTAACAAAGCAACTTGCTTACACCAAAGCAAAGTATATACAAACTTGAAGACTCAAATAAATATCTGTACAACCAAACTCTACACACAGAGTTCGCAACATAAAACAACTCAAGCTACATAAAACAAGGCCAAAAACACTCCTGTTTTGGCATCCAAAGTGTTGTCAATGGAGACAACAACACTTGCTTGTTTTAGCTTAGTTTCTCTTGTCGAAGTTAGCGACCACTTCGCTACGAGGTCTCTTCCTTGAACCTTCACTTCGGCCTTCGCGAGTCTTGCTAGAATGATTCCCATAATCATCCCCAACTGATACATTGAGTTGCGCCTTGAGTGGACAGATTCTAGCGAAGTGTAAACCTTTGCAAATGAAACATCCCCTATACTTCCGGGATGAAGGGAGTAGTTCCTCTTCCTTAGGTTCATGCTTGCGCTTACCGCTACCGATCTTTCCTTTCCTTTGGCTTTTCCTTCGCAGACTTTGCACATCTTCGATCGTTGTCTTGTTGGCAAGCTCTCTTACCGTCGCATAGCCATCCGGATACTCTGCACTTTGCGCTTCTTAAGTTCAGCAATCACACTTGAACTTGCGCCAGCCAAATCGGAACATCGATCTTCGTCACTCATGCCACACGTCTCTTGCACCAATGCAAAGAAGTTTTCAACATGGGCCTGTGGTGTACCGTCATTTTTAGCCTACGCAAACTTTCTCTTGCATACCAAGCACCATTGCTTGGCGAATCGACATCTCGGTCCATTTTTCATGTCATTCCATGACATAGGATTGGCATAACCCAGACTTCATCTTCTTGCAAGATAGTTCTCCACCAAACCTTTGCATCACCACCAAGGTAATTGCTGCGAGAGTTACTTTTTGTCCTTCCCCGTTCCATTCGCTTTAAAGTATGCCTCAACGTCATACAAGAAATTCTCAATTTCTCTAGCATCTCTGGAACCTGCGTAAATTCTTGGTTCGGAGACTCGATTAGATCTTTCTCCATGCACGTTTGCCCCTACAAACATGCGGATTCTTAACCCGCGAATGCTTGCCACTTCCTATGACATTTGCTTCGCATGGCTTGTTAGTATGGTCTTTATGTCACCAATTGCGCCTTCATTCGGTCACTTCAAAGATTGGTTTCGTAATTCAAAAGGGTTGCATCAGACACCTTGTCTTCTACAGAACTTACCCCGCCATCGAATTCTTTAAACCAATCTGATGTTCTTCCTTCAAGTAGGTCTAGCCTGCCTTTATCTTCGAGAAGCAAGAGGATTTTCAATGCCATCTGCACCGAAGTCAATGGTTAAATCACCAAGATCACCATACTCCTCAAGTTGATCAAACGAACCCGGTAGTTCTTCGTCGATCATCATGCCATTAGAACTCATTTATAATGCAAACTCTGAAAATAACTCGCCACTTACTTGCTCACAGGAAAATAGCTTTAGAGAGATAGAAGTACTAGTGTATTATCCAACAAATACACTCGAACTGTGTACCAAACACAGCTCTGATACCCGAATTGTCACACCTCCAAATGCCTCAAAGAATTTTCTGCGAAAGTGTAACCCGGCGGTACAAGTGGTTACTGTGAATAGCTTCACCCAATTGCACTTGACCTTATAAGTTTGCACCTATGCAAACAGCCAACACATCGGTCCATCGACGGAAGTCTTTATAGCCTTCTTTCACTTCTCAAAACTCATCAAATGCACCCCATAATACATTCAATCTTTGCCATACTTTACCAACAACAAATCAGCCAACCAAGAACACTTAGAACATGACACAATCAACTCTTTTATTGCATCAAAGGGAAGAAATACAAAACTTGCCCACTTAGGGACTTACACGAGACTTGTTTTCCTTCAAACCAAGTCTTAGTCTTACAAAACTCTCCTATTCACTCACATATGCAAACCTCACTCTCACATATGTTCTCTATGCAAAACCTCGCCGAATTTTCCCAGCCTTAGGACTATTTATACAAAGCTTTACTTGGCCAAACCGTGCATAACCGTTATACACGCATGGAACAGCCATCTGTCCCATAAAGCAGTTCTGCCAACCGCCAATAACTGTGCTAACTGGCCAGTTCTTCTCTAACTCGCGCCAATCATCCCACACCTTTTCTTTGGCAGTTATAACTATTCTACCACGTTTATAAACTCATTTATAACCGCTCCTCTTCATCACGCATCATTGGCATGCTTGTGAAACTCATAACTGACTTGCAACCGTCACTTGAGCCATATTGCGCCATCTGATTTGGCACACTGGATTCTGCCTTGCGCCAATGTTCAGCCCTCTTGGCCCTTCATGCTTATCATTCTAAACTCATGCACGGACATTCCTTAAGCTTCAAACATGGATGCCAGCTCCTTAAGATCACTCTAGTTGCTCATGCGTCATATCTGTTTCACTTCGCCAATTAGCTTGACAATGGCAATGCAACTCTTGCATTACCAACTTGTTTGCATCATTGAAGCTTTGGCCAACCTTGAATATATGCCATAGACCAATTCTTAGTCTATCCTTCACTTTTGCATCCTCCTTGAGCTTGGGCCAACTCAATTCCATGGATATGCATCGATGCCAACATCGCATGTTGCATCTGTCACTTTGGCCATGTCTTGCCTTTCCTCAATGAAGCTTCATTGTGTCGGCCAATAAGCTTCATCACTTAGCCAAATATGTTTACAATGTAATGCTGCACTTGCACTACATTGGCCCCAGTGGGTTTATGCCATTCTTGACACTTGCCGATCTATACTGAATACCGCTATTATGGCTTGCGTTGCACTATTATAGCTTCCATTCTCGCTATTATGGCTTCGCATTGCACTATTACGGCGGACTCCTTACTTGACCTGCAACTCTGTAACGCATGATCATTGTGCGTCACTTGCAACACCGTCACAGTTATACACATGTCTGCTACCTGCTAAAGGCTTCAATAAATCAATAAAATTTAGCGCGTAATCAAAGCATTTGCACAAAATTGGTACAATGAGATGTCGGCGGAGATTGAACAAATTAGTATTTAGTGGAGGTTGACCAAAACAATTTCGGATAGAAGGCATCTTTGAATAAGGTTTAAATAAACTTGGATTTATGAAATGGATGATCCTGCTTTAAAAATCAATTGGTAATCTGCAGTATGAAATGGATGATTCTGCTTTTAAATAAACGTAGTCTTTTAGAACAAAAATACCAAAGAAGGTTAAGTTATTCAAGTTCAAATTATAAGAATTCAACTGGTGCCAGGTAATTTCGCAATCCATTTTATCTTTAATTCCATGATCATTAATTGGACTTTTTAACCGGATTGAATCCACACTTTGTTTCAAAAAAAATAAAAATAAAAATCCACACTTGCAGTTGCACCATCGGTGTTTACCTGTCAAAAAAGTAAACAAGAACCCAGTGTAATATTTCTCTTTTTTTTTTTTTTGTATTCTAGATGTCTTGCTTTCCTTTTTTTTTTTTTTTGCACAATATTGTTTTCGAAATGGCCCCTGGAGGATCCATTTCTTATTGACATTCAGACTTTTCATCTGCGAGAAACTACACCAGTGTAATATTTCTCTCCATCACTCCTTGACTCTCTTTTTCGTATTGACATTCAGAATCTAAATCAAGAACCTAGATTCTCTGCCAAGAAATTTCTGGCGGGGGCATCAACTTGGCAAGGCTATTAACTTAACAGCTCGGAATTCATTTCCTCATCCTTGAAGAGGTGGCTTAGTTTTTAGAAACATGGAACAGTACAATAATGCTCTAATAACTAAGTTACAGAATTCTATGAGGAAAGTCTGGCACACAAATGCTTCACAATAGGGTTAAAGAGGAGCTACTTGGTTAGCCTAAAACATTAATATTTACCAAATTCAGCACAATACCTGGGTTCTTACTATGATGATTACAACCCGGCAACTCTTGAAAGATAGTTGTATGGAGAAAAAACAACCCATGTACCTACTAAAACATCCTTAAGTGTGACTACCATGACATCAGTCACTACATTCGGAAGTTAATACACATCAATGCACCATTTGGTATATTAACAAGTATTCCAAATTTCATATGCGTACAAGATTAGAGGAGGTTAAAAGAAAATGCAAGACTGCAATATCCAATGCAAAAAGTAAAGGCCACTTACAGAACTATATATCCCTTCGCAGTTTCATCTCCATGGCTGTCTGGAAGCAAAAAAACAACCTTTTTCGTTTTCGTAGATATCAAATAAATAAAACAAGTATCTCTTAATTAGCCAGCCTCTTGCAGTCGTCAACCGCTTTAGAATTTAATGTCCCCAACTCATCCACTGATACGGTCATTCCCCTCTGATACATTTTGAATCCTAATTAGAATAAGCCTAAGTCTTCAGACATTGTGATACACCGCCACAGTGAGAAGATACATTTTCAAGGTAAATTTAAATAACGAAGGAATTGCATCATTCGTACGATGTGGCTATTTGAGATGTTGATAAAATAACCAATGAATTTCACAGCAGAATATGATTAGAGTCCATGCAGTAGATTGACAATGAACCTAGACAGTATATGAATGTAAACCAACAAGCTTACAGATTCTTGCAACATTTTTTTTTTTTTTCATTAGACAGATTCTGGCAACATTGAACAAGCGAATCCATTGTGATTGCAAAAACAGTAATTTCATGCAGTTATAGGTATAAGAGAACAGGATCCTGTTCAAATGAAGAAAGCATATCAGCCTCGGATTTCCATTTCATTTCATCGTCATTCCAATACCAATTTTCCATCCCCAGCATCTCCATAAGGTCACCAACAGAATTTTCTGAATCAACATAACCATCAGAATCTTCAAATTCGGCAACAATATCATCAACAAACCATTCAACTTCCGCTCTTTTGACATTTTTCCTCTTCCTCCTAATATTGCCAGTACCACCTTCTACAATAGTAACAGCTAGATAGAGAATTCGCAATTAGTTAGACAATGCAATGCAACTATGAAATTTCTCAATTATTATAATTTCAAGAATTGAACATTCACAACAACAAAAACTGCAACGGCAAGAACAAATGAAACTATGAAGTATGAACAATTAGTTATCATAATTTTAAGCATGTAAGCTAAAATGAAGATGAAAGAATTACTCACAGGTATCATCACTGGCAGCTGGTTGCATACTTCCTGTTACATCAAGGGACCGGTTATCTTCCTCCATTACCTTCTTCCTCCTCCGCTTTAAGCCTCTACATTCTTTAGCACCAGTAGCACTACAACCTGCAGCTTCTTGATCCCCAGTTCTCTTCTTACTATGGTTCTGAAAATAAATTGCATTGTACTTTGAATTACAATAGTAATGTTTTTCACAATATCTACTCTTAGGAACACTATCATCATCACCATAAAGCATCCTAAAATTCTTGCATCTCCATGTACTTCTATTAGTCAGAGAACAACGTTGTTCATCTGGAGGCAGAAGCTTCTTCTTCTCCATCTCCTCCTCCTCTCTTTTCTTAAGATAATACTTTGCACGAAGATTGTAATGTTTGTCACAATATTCGGTCTTAGGAACACTATGATCATCAGCAGAAGCACCATGTCCCATCCTAAAATTCTTGCATCTCCATGTTTTTCCAAAACTAGTTAGACAACAACGCTGTTCATCATATTCCTCGGGTACCTTTTTCTTAAGATTTTCATAATGAAGATTGTAATGCTTTTCACAATATCTTGTCTTAGGAACAGAATCATCAGCAGCAGCACCATGACCCATCCTAAAATTCTTGCATCTCCATCCTCCACCACCAGTCATACCACAACGCTGTCCATCTGGAGACAGCTTCTTCTTCGTCTTGGTCCCAACATTGGCAGAACCACCTTCAATGTTAGCTGCATATATAGAGAATTCTCAATTAGTTTGATAATGCAATGATTTTTACTCTTCATTTCTATCCTAATAATCAAATTGCCATACAATTACAGGTTCCCTAATTCCTTTAAGGGGACTTGAACCAAAAGATGAAATTACTCAATTAGTTATCATAATTCATATCAAAAATAATTAACAATACTAAAATAAAGATAGATTGAGAAATGTATGTAAGAATTACTCACAGTCACAGGTATCATCAAGGCACCGGTCATCTTCCTCCTCCGTTACCTTCATCTTGTTGCTCCGTTTAGATCCCGTAGTTTCTTCTTCTATAGGACCAGAACCTGCACCTTCAGCATTATCTCCACTTGTCTTCTTCTTCTTCGGCATCTGATAATACTTCGCAAAATAATTGTAATGTTTTTCACAATATTTTGAATTAGGATTAGTATCATTCCTAAAATTCTTGCATCTCCATCCCAATCCATTCATTTTACTACAACGATGTTCATCTGGAGGCAGCTTCGTCTTCTCCATCTCCAAATCTTTGTAATTTTTTTCACAGTAATGCCATTCATTATCAGCGCTAGCATTCTTGCATCTCCATCTACCAATTTTTCGACGGCAAATCTCTTGTTCTATAGTCCCTGTACCTGCACCTTCACCATCTCCACTTCTCTTTTTAAGATTCTTACGATAATTTACATAATAATGGTAATGTTTTTCACAATATTTTGTCTTAGGAACACTATCATGATCATGAATCAACCTGAAACTCTTGCATCTCCGTTCCTTACCGCTTGTGTAAGAACAACGATGTGCATATCGAGGCAGCTGATTGTTCTTCTCTTTATCAGCACTTGCATTCTTGCATTTCAATTGATTAAATTTTCTACTGCAAATCTCTTCTTCTTCACTACCATCGTCAGCCGCCTTGTTAGTCTTTGCCATTACAACAACAAAAATATGGGTTATTTTGTTTTTGGTACTCAGTTTTTGACCAACTTTGCTGTTTGGTCTAACATTTGTCCAGCTTGGTGTTTGGTACCCAGAAAAAACGTTGACTCGTGTTGACTTGGTTAGAATTTGACTTCCGTCTTATAATTATTATAAAAATTAAATTAAATCTAATTAGTACTCTAATTTACTTTTTTACCCTTTTACTTTACCAAAAACATCTCCCCGACTCCCCAATTCATTTTTCTACTTCACTTCTTCCGTCTCCAAAAACTCCACAACTCTGCATAAGCAGATATAGGATTAATTCACAACACAGATAGGAATTCTTCTCCTCTCTTATGTAGATCTTTACTAGTGTCATCTCAATTCCTTAGAATATACTTTTTTTCAGAGACGAATTGGATTTAGTTATAGCATAATTTGTGTTGTGCTTAGTTAGGGTTTTGATGTTTTGAGAAATTGAGGTTTTGAATGAAAAGTTAAACTAGGGTTTTGATTCATCTTTGGGTCTCAACTCTGGTTTATGACGGAATCGATCCAATCGGGGTTTCAAGTAATAGTTTCAATTAGAAATTTTGATTAAATAATAAGAAATCAGAAATGTTGTTGCAGGGACATAGATGTTGTTGTTGAAGAATTTGATGGATTTGAATACTTCTCAATTAGAAATTGAATACCCAACTTGAATGATTTTGTAATAGTGTGTTTGAGTTAATTAGAGATCGGCAATCAAGGACCAAAAGTGGCTGGACTTAATGAAGTTTTAGGGATATGGATTTAACAAAATCTGTAAATCCCTTGTTGTTGACGATATTGAAATCAAGGGAAGAAGATAACAGTCTATTGGTCGCTGGATTTGGAAGACAAAGTTACTGCTACTTGGAAGGGATTTAGAAGTGCATTTTCGTTGTAAGAATGATGACAACAGATCGATAGGTAAGAGATGGGAGTAGTTGAATATTATAGGTGGTGTTATTTGCTGCTAAAGACAAAAAAGATCAAGAATTATGGTTACTGCAATTGGGGTTTGTTGGTGGCATTATATTACTAAAATTGATCAATTAAAGAGAATGGAGTTTTGCAGCGGTTGCAGAAGATGAAGGTTGAGCTGGGTATAGGGCGGAGCCGTGGAGGAAGAAGAGTTAGGTTTTAGGTTAATTGGTATCTTACATCCAAGCCGTAGACTAAATGTTTTTATTTTCATCCGTTGGATCTTAGACCCACTTTAGGGGTATACTTGTAAATTTAGTATTTTACTGTATCTTTATTTAATAAAAATTTATTAAAGTTTGGTTATAAACGGTCAACTCGGGTCAACGTCATTTCCAAGTACCAAACACCAAGCTGGACAAATGTTAGACCAAACAGCAAAGTTGGTCAAAACTTGAGTACCAAAAACAAAATAACCCCAAAAATATATCTGATGTTTGCCCTGGAATCTAAAAGCATTTATAAGGCTGATTAGGTTGGGTTTTGTCCATTATACCCTCACAATTATTGTCTTGCCTAGAGTGTCCTTCAAAGGGCTTCTTGGTTATAATTATAAATTTCGAGAAGTCGTCGCTGTTAACATAGTACTGTAAAAATATATTTTACCATTAACCAGGTGGGTCCGGTTCACCTAGTAGTGTATGCACTCGCAATTGCACAACACTTTAGTCTACACTCAAAATTTTTAAAAACGAGCTCAGATAATCGAGGAACTCGAACACGTTCATCCAATTCAGACTAGCCTCTGAATCAACGTCTTGAGAATCACAAGAATAAATATATTGTGTTTGGGAAAGCCAAATAATTATCTGGAGATTAAATAACGGGCCTTAAATGGAAAGTATACACTCGTAAAATTTAGAACGTTTGACTAGTCTTCGATGGGTCAACGATCCTAGTCAATCAACTGCGTCTACAACCCTTATTAGATACTAATGTGACAAAATGACTCATAATCTACTTGTATATAGGAGCCGCTACAATTACGAAAGTTAAACACTGAGTTGACACATCACATTCGCCCGATTCAACTCACAATTAGGATGTGGCTTTTTGTTGGTGTAATATTTTTTTTGAATCTTTTGTTCTCTTCTTTGTTTTCTTTGCTACTTTTTGTGGCCTTCTTGTAAAGTTTTCATACTATATTTCTCTTTGTCCATAATGCATATCATGTTGAGGATGTTGATTCTTGTATGAAGACACGATCGTGTAAATTTGTGTTTGATTGAGGAAGTAGTTTTTATAGTCATCATTTTTCCTCAAAACACATCGGAAGAAAATTTTTTATTATCACGAATGATTCACAAATTATTAAAATTCAAGTATCTGCAAGATATAAATAGTGGTAAAGCTTAAAAAATTACTAAGAAAATTTTTTATCATCACGTCTCACAAATTAAAAGATAGGCAAGTTTGTGTGTAAAAACCTGCCTATCTTTTAGAGACGGAGGGAGTAAAAACCACTATCAAGCCATCTAAGCACATACAAGAAATGTGGCAATTTGTGTGCTCAATGTAAATCCTGCTGGATTCTTCCAAATGACCAAGCACACTTTTCTTATAATTACTGCACAATATTGGTTTTAAAATTACCTCTGGAGGTTGCATTCTTAATTAATTATTGACATCCAAATTTTTGATGTGCTGAAACTACATTATTAGAGATTTTACGATTAAGCGGAAGCGGGTATCGGTTCATACCTAGAACTTGAGCTCCGATTTGGATCGACAAGGAACAGCAGCAGCAACAACAACGATCCAACACGACGATTAGCAGGTACTACAATCACCAATGATGAGCACAAGCTTGTTTCACAAAGCTAAGAACTTGAAACCTTTTTTTCCTAATGATAACTCCCTTTAGGGTTAGAGCTACCACTTTTCTTATGGTAAACTTATGTGATATTGGTGGAATCACGTAACCCTTTACACTTATGCTTTAGAGATGTTTATATAGGTTCCAAACCCTAAGGAATATGGAACCCTACCGGGCTTGCCACATACAATATGGGCGACCATATTCGGGTCCAACCTGAATATCTAACATCTCCCACTCGCACATAGTGTGTGTGGATTGTACCGAGAAGAAAGAAAAGTTCATATTAGTAAATAGCCCGTGCGACTGCCGAGGTACCTGCATTTTGGGAGCTCCATACTAGCGACTCAATATGAGTCAGCATAGAGACATCAAACCCTTTAAAAAGAATGTTCGTATCTCGTAGTATCCTAGGTCCATCAAAATCTCATTGGTCTAGACTACTCTGATCCCTCGTAGAGCTAGTCTAACCTCATGCTAGCTTATTGTAAATACATTCACACTTGTGTTGCAACTCCAAAGAAGGCAACTCAAGTCGTCGACTATGAATATAAAACATTCATGAGTTTGATGACCTTCCTTTCGCCCTATTGTCATGAAGTTTCGAGAATCAATCTGCTTTCCCAGATATGTACCCTTTAAAGCCGGATCATTCATGGCCACAGGACACATACTAAAGTAGCAATCATCGAATCTTTACTTAATAACAAAGTCAAAGTCGTAAGGTTACCCGTGTATAATCTAATTATCATACGGACTCACATGCTTTGAGAAAAGAACAATTTTTCGCACCTCCGTAGTGTAATCGCAAGCACGCATAATATGAAAATGCGCTAGAGTGGAGTTTTACTTGACTAAACAAGTATATGTCACAAACTCTTACACTCTACAAATCTTGACTTAGTCGCAACTCTTGCGCCTAATCCGAAATTTCTAACTGCTCGCTTTCAACAAGCGCCGTGGAAGAGATTTCTTATTTGGCTATTCTTTAAGGTATGATGAACAGTAGGGTACATTAATCATCGATCTTCACTATATAGATCTCGTCTTGGTATTGCCAAGGCGATGCATCATCTCATCTTTGCTCGCTCTCCTTAGCGCCAAAAGGTGACCTGCTTATGAGTAAGCCAGTCCATACCAGTGACATATTAATCAAGTTTTGACATAATGCATTATCTATGCACCAATGTCAGCGTGTATATCCATGCCCATAAGTAAATAATCAATCATAACAATGAACCATTATCAAATTGTATTGATTATTAACAAATATCCATAAAACATATGCATCTACGATCATCATGTCTTAGAACAATAAATAAATAAAAGAGACATCCATTACCACCTACGTAAACCTAACGCCCTAACATGAGACATGAAAACATCCCTTGGTATAGGTTTAGTAAGGGGATCAACTATCATCAATTCTCACACATGTACTCCAAAACTATTTCTTTCTTCGCAAGAGCATTCCTAATAAAACAACACCTCTATCAATGTGCTTAGTCTTTCCATGGTACTTTGGGTCTTTTGCATAAGCAATCATTGATGTGCTATCGATGTGAATTTTCACCGCATCATAGCGTGGTGACAAATTCAAAACTCTCAAAGAACCTCCTTAACCAATTAGATTCTTGTCACTGCAGACTTGACAAGCTACAAACTCGGATTCCATTGAAGACATAGCGACAATTGACTTGCTTACTACTCCATGTGATGGCCCGCCATTTAGCAAGAAAGCATACCCTGATGTGCATTTTTGCTCTCCCATTTCGCCATTCCAGTTAGCATCACAATAACCACTGAGACGTAGATCTGAACCCTTGTAGCATAGCAAGAGGTCGCTCGTCCCTTTGAGATACCTTAGTATCCTCTTGACCGCTTGCCAGTGCTCAAAACCAGTATTCGACTGGTACCGACTAACTAATCCAATAGCATAGCATATGTCGAGGCCGAGTACACATCATATCATACATCGGGCTCCCAATTGCGTTGGAATAGGGTACCACGACATCTGTCTTTCTCTTCGGGGTATTAGGGCACATCTCAAGGCTTAAGTTCTGACCTTTGGCAATCGGTGTGTCTATGGGCTTGCAATCTTTCATGTGAAATCGCCGAGAACCCTTTTAATGTACGTCTCTTGTGACATACCCAAAAGTCTCTTTGACGATCTCTAAGGGATCTTAATCCCGCACATAACTTGCTTCTCCCATGTCCTTCATCTCAAAAGTTGAGGACAACCACTCTTTTGTGGCGACAACAATTTCCATGTTACTTCCAAAATATAAGGATATCATCAACATATAAGGACGATAAGGAAACCTTTATCGGATCGTTTAACGTACACACAATGGTCTTCCTCTATCATCGTAAACCCATTGGAAACAATGGCTCGATCAAATTTTAAATACCATTGTCTAGATGATTGTTTTAGGCCATAAATAGATTTTTGGAGCTTGCAAACTTTGCGCTCTTGACCTTAATCACGGGCCCCGGTTGCTCCATGTAAATTTCTCATCTAGTTCTCCATTGAGAAATGCAGTCTTAACATCCATTTGATGAAGTTCCAAATCCATATGTGCGACAATAGCTAACATAAGGCGTATCGAGGCAATTCTCACCACCGGGAGAAAGTTTCCTCGTAGTCAACACCTCTCCGTTGGGTGTAGCCTTTCGCCACAAGGCGAGCCCTATATCTTTCATCTAAACCTTCCGCATTGCGCTTGACTTTGAAAACCCATTTGTTTCCAATAGCCTTGCGCCCATCCGGGAGGTCAACGTGTTGCCACACACCATTAATCCTCATTGATTCTATCTCTTCTTTCGATGCAATAATCCATTTTCCCTTTTAGGAGATGACATAGCCCTCTTTGAAATTCTTAGGCTCGCGTCATCATGTGAGCAAACCATGAAACTTTCCCCCTCAATCGAAAACGACGACGAGGGACTTTTCCACGTTCACTTCTCCGAGATTGAGGTTCCCGATTCGATGGAGCCAATCCATTATCGGTGGAACACTCCCACTTTCCCTGGGAGAACGAGGAATTTCTTCGCTATTCTCAACTAGACGAATTGGTGTGTCTTCCATTGACTCTTCCACCCCAAAGAGGCTAAGATCTCCCCTACCTCGTTCCTTCTAGAAAAGTCCTGTTCAAGGAAATCTCGCATCACGTGACTCAATCTCGCCACTTCCATCAGGATGCTCACCAATGAACACATGGCCTTTTGAGTGATCGTAATATCCTAAATAAAGATACACTTTTTTTCGCTGGAGGCCCGACTTCCCATACCGATGAGAACTATTGTGTACATAAACAACAACTCATGGTCGCAAATTACCCAATTCGGGTTTTCACGGTCCATAATTCATATGGGGTGGAAGGTACCGACTTTGAAGGCACACGATTAAGGACATAGGCGAAGTAGATCGGAAGAACGCATCTCCCCAAAAAAGAAATAGGAAGATGAGCCTGCGCCATCATTGACCTAACCATGTCTAAACAAAGTACGATTCCTTCTCTCTCGCTACACCATTTTGTTGCATGGAGTACGGGGAATAGTCAATTGTCTCGGGATCCCTTTTCCTCACAATACCCTTTGAATAGGTCGGATAGATACTACAAGCCACGGTCGCTTGAGAGCCTTAATGCTCTTATTTAGTTGATTTTCCACTTCGCATACATAGCGTCTAAAGCAGTCCAATGCTTCTGACTTGTGGGATATCAAGTAAATATGACCATCTCTCGTAAAGTCATCTATGAAAGTGATGAAATAAGAGGCTCCATGTCTTGCCTTAACGTTCATTGGGCCACATATATCGAATGAATTAATTGCAAAGGCTCGGAAGGCCCTTTTGGCTGTCCCCAAACGGTTTTCTAATGGCTTTTCCTGCAAGACAATGTTCGCAGGGTAGGCAAGGAGACTTTAGCGATGGGTCCTAAAAGACCTTCTCTAGCTAGCCTAGTCATCCTTTCTTGCCCTATATGACCTAATCTAGCATGCCAAATCACGAATCATTATTAACATCCGAAGAAGATGCAACTAATGAAATATATTTATTAGCATCATAAGAACTAGAATTGTCAATATCCAAAACCATAAAACCATCCGACATAAACCAAAACAATAAAAATCGATTTGCCAAGCAAATCTTAACGAGAATTACCCTCAAAAAGAAAACTAAAGCCTAGACGCAACATACTATTAACGAAACTAAATTTCGTTGAGTATCCGGAGCATAAAGTACATCATGGAGGATTATCGTGCGCCCTTGTCGCAGATTTAGCATATAGGTACCGATGCCAAGTACTTCTATGCTAGTTGTGTTCCCCATATAAACTCTCATGCTCCCGGCGAACTCGGACGATAATCTAGAACCCTTCTCGGTCCCTCGCACATGGTCGGTTGCTCCCCGAATCTACAACCCACAAATGAGGAGAATGAGCAACTAATGCTTGACTAGAAACAAAACATTCATAACGAGAATAGGCTCGAAATTACCTTCTTTGGCTCGGTGCATTCCGCGAGCGAAGTGTACTTTCTTATCACGGTTAAAGCATTTCATCTCCTTTGTCTTTCTTACCAAAGACGCTGCCTCTTTTTGCGCTTAGGAGCGTTGGTAGTGACTCGACCCAGATCCATCACGAGGATTCTTACCGAAGAACCCTTACCTCTTGCGCTTAGACCCATTGGTCTTATGCGAAACAGTCGGCAGAATAAACAGCTGTCGGTCTTAGGTGCTTCCAAGCGCCTCGACTTCTAGTTCCAAACGACGAAATATCCTCAAAAGTGCGGGAAATTATCATTATGTGTCATGTTTTGCTTCATCTGCTCCCAAGAGTTAGGTAACGAACGAATAACGACTTGTACTGTTGTTCATCCTGGTCAAGTGATGACCTGCGACATCAAGTTCGCGTATCATTGATGACATTGTCCTCAAATGTTGCTTCATTGTAACATTCGGCTTCTTTTGACAAGTGTCAAACTTCATAGTTAAAGCGACGCAACTTAGCCACGGTAACTCCAAATTTACATTTGTGCCTCTAGCATGTCATGAGCAAACCCCAATGGTTCTCAAACTCTCCAATGAGATCATTGTGCATTGAGCTCGGGATCATATGACAGCACCTGCGATCCTTCTTAATCCATTCTCGTAAGCCTCGAGGTTGCGACTGTGTGGAACTGTCGTACCCCTCCTCGAGCCGAGGCATCACATGCTCAGTTATTTCTGCACCCATCATCATTCAAGATAAAAACGATCTTTGCGCGAGATGTTATAGTTGTCGCCCGTCAAGTTTTTCACCCTTGTTCAAATCGCAATGATGTTCTTGGAAGCCATTTAGTCTAACATAGCATGCGAAAAATAAAAGGATATTAAACTTATGGCACTATACACATTCAAAAATAACTTTGCAACATTAATCTAAATAAATAGCAAAACAACATTACAAGTCAGTAAGATCGAAAAATCGTTAAACTCCTAATCATCTCTCGCCACAAGTAATATTTTCTACATCTATTTAATATATGCGCCAAGTTAATGGTTTTTTCTTGGGAATTAAACAAACTCAACCAAACAACCTCCACTCAATTGTTTTAACATGTTATCAATCAATGATAATAATTCAATCAAACATGTTATCAAACCAAGATGATTACCTAATCAATCAACATGTTATCTAGACATATAATTGGTGATATAAATTCAATCCGGCGCCATACATGTTGTATATTAAAGAAATTATACAATCACAACATAAACCATTCACATGTTATCACGGATAAAGCGATTTACCATATAATTTCAAAGAAACTCTATCATGTGAATCTAATTAGGTCCACGAAAATAGTTTTATTGAATTCGGAGCGTCGAAAAACCTTAGGTACCAAAATTGGAGTTGATCCACAACCACAAGATAGAGAAAAAGTGAAAAACAAATTATTAGGGTCAATCCGAACCGAACTGAACCTTCGAACTGAACCACCGATCTGAACCCCGCGAATGACTCGCCCGGTCTGGTCTGGACCGGGAGCTGACCCACCGAGTCGGACACGGTGACTCACCGGTGCAGATTGGACTGAGAGGCCGACCCACCTGTCTGGAACCATAAGCTAAACCGATCCTGGGCCGAGTTAACTGGCTAGATTCTTAAACAAGTGTAACTCCATGGATTTGTGAACAGTGTTGACTCTATTACTTTTCATCGTCTTCTCTAAAATTCCAGTGTACATACGCGCATGACCAACTTTGGGAGACCATATCTCACTCATACGAGCTCCGATTCAAGCAAATAATATGTCAAAAGAAAGCTCTCGAGAGCAAATATCTATATATATTAATTTTAATTAACATGGATCGACATATATACATCAAAACAATCATCAAACCACTGCTCACAAACATGATATAAAACTAGGGTTTTTGCAATATCTTTCAAACCACATGTTCAAACGATACAAAACTTTCCAGAGATCATTTGAATCAATAATGAACATACCCAATTAAATATTTCAAACCAAAACACCTTTATCAAGATCCGAAATATTTATACATCCATTAATGGTTTTTAACCAAAAAAAAACAACAAGAACCCTAATCATGATACTATCATGTTATCAATAACTTTCAAGCATACAAAGCATGAATGTAATATTCCTCGAGTTGCTTCAACTGAGTTTTGGGGTTCTTTCTTCGTATTTTAGAAACAACACCTTATGAGCTAAATAGGGGTTGTATTTTTTTCTCCATGTACACCTATCAAAGCAATCTGAAGTCTAGCTACGATAATATGACTTACTACATTGAACAGTCAATCCACATCCAATATACTATTTGGTGTATCAACCAGTTTTCCATTTCATATGTGTGCAGAATTACAAGGGGTTAAAAGGAGATGCAAGATTGTTATATCTAGTGCAAAAAGTAAAGGTCAATTGCAAAACAATATATCACTTGGCAGTTTGGTCTCCATGGCTGTCAGTTGTAGCTGGAAGGAAAAAAGATCTTTCCCATTTTTGTAGATAACAAACTTACACAGATTCTTGCAACGTTCAACAAGCGAATGGAATGTAATTGCAAAAACTGTAATTTCATGCACTTATAAGTATGATAGAACAGGATCCCTTTCAAAGCAAGAAAGCATATCAGCCTCGGAATTCCATTTCATACCGTCTTCGTTCCAATTCCAATTTTCCATCCCCAGCATATCCATAAGGTCACCAACAGAATTCTCTGAATCAAGACAACTATCACAATCTTCAGATTTGCCAAGGATATCATCAACAAATCGTTCATCTTCCGCTCTTTCGACATTTTTCCTCTTCCTCCTAATATTGCCAATACCACCTTCTTCTACAATTGTAACAGCTAGATAGAAAATTCACAATTAGTTGACAACTATGAAATTTCTCAATTTTCATAAGTTCACATGTAAGCAGCCAAAATGAATTGTAACAACAACAACAGCAGCAACTGCAAGAACAGATGAAAGCATGAAATTTGTTCAATTAGTTATCATACTTGTTTAAAACACCTCAATTACCATATTTTAAACAAGTAAGCATCCAAAATGAAACTTTTCATAATTTTTAACATGTAAGCAACAATAACGTCAAGAACAGATGAAACTTTGAAATCGAAAAATAGTTACCATAATTTTGAACATGTAAGCAATCGAAAAAAACAACAACATAAAAAATAACTAAAATGAAGATATAAGAATTACTCACCGGTTGCTGGTTGCATAGTTTCAGTTACATCAAGGGACCAGGTATCTTCCTCCGGTACCTTCTTCCTCCTCCGTTTCAAGCCTCTACTTCCTGTAGGACCAGTAGCACTACAACCCGCAGCTTCCCCGTCCCCATTTCTCTTCTTAAGATGGTTCTGATAATATCTACTCTTGTAATGTTTTTCACAATATCTACTCTTAGGAACACTATCATCATCACCATGTCCCATCCTAAAATTCTTGCATCTCCATATTTTACCATCAGTTTGACAGCAACGCTCCTGTACCTTCTTCTTAAGATTGTAATGCTTTTCACAATATGTTGTCTTAGGAAAAGTATCATCATCAACAGCAGCATCATGACCCATCCGAAAATTCTTGCACCTCCATCCTCCACTACCAGTTAGACAACAACGCTGTTCGTTACCTTCCTCCAGTACCTTCTTCTTAAGATTTTCAGAATACTTTGCATGAAGATTGTAATAATGCTTTTCACAATATCTTGTCTTAAGAACAGTGTCATCATCATCAGCAGCACCATGACCCATCCTAAAATTCTTGCATCTCCATCCCATCCCATTCATTTTACTACAACGCTGTTCATCTGGACCAGAACCTGCACCTTCACTCCTCTTCTTCTTAAGATTTGCATAATAATTGTAATGTTTTTCACAATATCTTGTCTTAGGAAGAGTATCATCATCAGCAGCACCAGCACCATGACCCATCCTAACATTCTTGCATCTCCATCCTCCACCACCAGTCATACCACAACGCAGTTCATCAGGAGGCTGCTTCTTATTCCTCTTGGTTCCAACATTGGCAGGACCACCTTCTATATCAGCTGGATACATAGAAAATTCCCAATTAGTTAGACAATTTGCAATGATTTTTACTCTTCCTTTCTATCAACATTGGAAATCCTAAATTACAGGTTCCCTAATTCCTATCAATGATTTTTGTTTTCTGAACATCCACCACACTACTTCTATCAGCCGGATAAAAAATTCCCCAATTTTGACAGATGAAACTATGAATTTTCTCAATTAGTTATCATAACTCAAATCAAACGAAACCAATCACTAAACAAAGAAATGTATGAAAGAATTACTCACAGGTATCATCATCTCCCCTTTTCTTCTTCTTCTTGCGTTTCTTACCATACTCTGCAAAATAATTGTAATGTTTTTCACAAAATTTGGAGTTACGAACACTATCATCATTAGCAGCAGTACCGCCATGACTCCTCATCCTAAAATTCTTGCATCTCCATCCCATTCCACTCAATTTACTGCAACGCTGTTCATCTGAAGGCAGCTTCTTCTTCTCCAACTCCAAATCTTTGTAATCTTTGTAATGTTTTTCACAATAACCCAGTTCATTATCAGCACTAGCATTCTTGCAACTCCATGTCCCAAATTTTCTGCTGCAACTCTCTTGATTAATTTTTCTACCGCAAATCTCTTCTTCTTCACTAGCAGCGGCAGCCGCCATTATTACAACAACAAAATGATATCTGATGTTGCCCTAGAATCTACAAACATTATAAACCCTCCTCCAATTACTTGTTGGGTGGAGTTTTGTCTATTATACCCTCACAATTATTGCCTTGTTTCCGAAAGTCATACGAGGGGCTTTTTAATCATAAACTTCCAGACGTTTATCCATTCTACGTAATATAAAGTAAAAAAGAAAGATTCACTATTCAAACTCCTTATCCATTCAAGCTAGCAGTACTGAGGAAACCTTGAATACTCACACTAGAGAGAGCCGGTCTCATGAAAAATTTGGGATCACTATTAGCATACATATTATGGAAGTGAATAATAATCTGGCTAATGGTGATAAACTTCAGTATACTAACTTTGCTTTGGTGCCTCTTTCTTTCTCGGGATAATGCATGGGAGCTAGGAATGTTATAGACCCAGCAATTGGACTCAGCAGAGCAAGCAGAGCCAGCAGAGGAGCTCAACTAGCACTGTCTTGGAGCAAAGAGATGAAAAAGTCCAACATAAACTTTGAAGCAGAAGAGGATGATCTTTTACAAGCTCTACACACAGCCTACAAATTAGCAGTGCAACAAAGGTTTCAAGGAAACTATAACAATGATGATAGGAATTTAAAGGAGTCATTGATTTTGTTTTCGGAAGTCTCACTAAATTAGAGTGTCAGCAACACAACAATGCTGCTAAGCTTGCTAGGGTCACTAGCACTTCTCCCATCTTCCAGAACATGAACTGGAAAGGTTCCAACTTAAAGTTATTTTGGCAAGCTCTACAGTCTAGTCCCCAAACTATCATTCAGGATTACTGTACTAACTTTTCTATTCTAAATGGGAATCCTCTTGGTGCTATCCTTAGCCCAGTTGATTACCCAACTTCTGATGTAATTTTGGAGTAAGCTGCTTCCTTTGGAGATGCTCTTCTCTTTTTATTATATATAAAAAAAAAAAAAAAAACTCCTTGTCCTATATTATGAAATTAATATATTTAACCTTTTCAAAAATGGACCGACTATTAGGGTCTTGTCCAGTTCTGGGAAAATGGGTGTCTATTAACAGTCTTATCATCAAAGTAGACTCCCTGTGGGGGTTAAATATCGCATGGACGATAAATCATGCGAAGTAACTGAATTAAAAAGGGACGAATGGTATTCGCACATTGCATATCCTAAATGACGGAATCAGTGACGTCACAAAGTCACGGATAAAGTGTGGAATCTATATGAAGTTGAAGAGAACGCGCGAGAAGACCCGATACAAGGGCGCGAAGACATCGCACAAGAGATCCGAAAATAGGGGCTTTGTTAGCTGTCCTCCACTATGTAAAATCTCTATATATAGGACCAGCCACCCTTGTGTTAAGGGAGAGATCTTTTTCAGAGTTGAGATGGAAATTTAGGAGAGAGAAAGTTATTTGCTTCCCAAGTTAGGGTTTTATCTTCTTTGTATTGATTTCATGACTTAATAAAAATCTCTTTAAGTGTTCTTCATGATGATTTCGCAATTTACTATATAGATCTTAAGGGGTGTAGTAGTAGGATTTTCTACTACTACATTTTGGTGCTAGAATACAGCTCGGGAATGGGATCATACCTGTTTGTGAAAATTTAAGTTGAGTTTCTTTTTCAAAAACTTCTTTAAAAAAGGGTTTCTTATTGTTCTAGTTTTTGAAAGATCTTAATCGCTTTTGTGAAAATAAAACATATGGGATCACCCATTAAAACTACAGTTTTCAATTAGGAATGAAGTTCTATAGAATAAATACCCTTTTGAAAAGAAAAGTTTACATATCTGAAAATATTTCCATAGAGATAGTGAGAGAAGTTACCCATAGATTTCAAGTTGAGGTTGTTTGCACATAAAAGAAAGAAGAACCAGTTGATGCGAGAAGAAGAGCGAACAAGCATGCATACAATACACAGAGCGAGTAGATCCACAGGAATATTAAAGAACATTGGAGCAAAAGAAGGGAGTCAACATCTACAGTGCAATATGATAACAAAGTCAGGTATAGATATTATGGATTTCAATGCAGGACTCACGGGAAAAATCCACAAGCGTGATTACGAAGGAAGGAAGATATCGACGATCGAAAAGATATCACCCTTACACGAATGGCAAAAACAAAAGATCATGTTTGAAGTTGATGACATACCACATAGAAGCTGGGGGTGAACAGACCCATTGTTAGTAACTGTGCCTACGCGAAGAATGATGAAGGATGAAGGTGCAAAAAACTCAGAGGACTGGGAGATCGAAAAAACTTTGATAGATACTGGGAGTTCAGCCGACCTCTTGTTCTATCACACGTTCAAGGAGATGGGATACAACGACACGGATTTACTACAAACTACATACAACATACATGGTTTCAAAAAAGCTATAACAAAACTAAAAGGGGGAGTAATTATAAGTATGCCGCTAGGAGAAATAGAGGTGAAGGTAATATTATGCGTGGTAGATGTGGAATAACCGTATAATATGATATTGGGAAGACCATGGCTACACGGCATAAAAGAAGTAGCGTCAACCTTGCACCGATGTCTACGTTTCCCAATGCCAAGCGGAATAGGAGAAATTATAGAAGACTCGGAAGGATCCAGTGCCTGCAATCAGCTAGATGTGAAGAAATATGAAGGCATAGCTAAAAAGAGAAAAGATAACTGGAGAAAGGCGAAGTAGTCAAGAAAGGAGGAAGAATTCAGGGTGTTTATGATACGAGCGAAAGAAGGAAGAGGCATACCGAGCGAAGTCCCAGACAAGGAAGGTGCAATAGCGAGAGAAATAAAAGAACCATACCCGATAAGAGAACCAAGGAAAACTTTGTTGCAGCAGAGCCAACCAAAGAAGTAAACATAGGAACTGAAGAGGAGCTCAAGATAATAAGGACATGGATGAAATTCCAGTATGGATCCCGATATCGCATGTCACAAGTTAGACATTAGGAAGGACGTCACGACCACGTTCAAGCAAAAGAATAAGGAAGATAGCAACCACATACCATCCCCAAATAGAGCGGAGTTACAAAAAATACTAGACCTAGGAAGAATTCAACCAAAGAAAATACCCTGAGTGGATAACAAAACATGGTGGTGGTACGAAAAAGAACAAAGGGATAATAATGCGCATTCGAATGCTTGACTTGAATAAAGCATTTCCAAAAGACAGCTATCCGTTACCAGATATACCACATATGGTAGAGGATGCCTCAAGATATAAAAGAGTGTCACTTATGGACGGGTATAAAGGCTATAATCAAATTTCATTAGCAGAAGAAGATCAGGAACACACGGCTTTCTTCGCACCAAGAGTATTATACTGCTACACTAAAATGCCTTTTGGGTTGAATAATGCAGGTGTTATGTATTAGAGAATGGTGGAAAAGGTATTCGCAGAATGGATTCATAAAACTTTAGAGGTGTATGTTGATGACATGCTTGTAAAGAGTAAGGAGATCGAAAATCATGTAACTCATTTGGAAGAAATATTTGTGCGAATGCGGTAGTGAAAACATAAAATAAACCCTGCAAAATGTATCTTCGGAGTGGTATCATGGAAATTCCTAGGATCTATTTTATCAGAAAAATGAATACAAGTAGATCCAGAGAAAGTCCAAGCAGTTCGCGACATGCCAACACCAACGACATTAAAAGATGTGCAAAAATTGAATGGAATTTTAGCCTCGTTGCGACGGTTTATCTCGCGCTCTTCAGATAAATGCAAACAATTCTTTAGCATTCTAAAGAAAGGAACCAAATTCGAGTGGACAATTGAATTTGAAAAGGTGTAACAAAGCATAAAGAATTACCTAATGAACGTGTCTATTTTGCAGAAAGCTGAACCAGGAGAAGAGCTATTATTATATTTGGCTTCGACACCACATGCATTAAGCGATGTACTACTTCGCTTAGATGAAGGAGTTGAGAAACCGATTTATTACATAAGTAAAACATACAATGCAGCAGAAAAGAATTATGCAAAGATTGAGAGACTCATCCTCGCACTGGTGTATGCAGCTCAGAAGCTTCGCACGTATTTTCAAGACCACAAAATCAGAGTCCTTACAAAGGTACCAATTCAATCTGTGATGAAGAATTCAAAACGGTCTGGGAGAATAACAAGATGAAATGCACAGGTGGGAGAGTTCGAAATCAAATATGAGATACTATCATCACCAAAATCACAAGTTATTGCAGACTTCCTAGCAGAGTTCCCCTTGGAGGAAGATGAGAGTGTAGAAGACATGATGGAGATAGACGAAGAACAAGGGAATCCACAAAATCTATTAAGAGAACGAAATTCAAAAAGGTGGGAGATACTAGTTGATGGATCCGTAAACGGAGAAGGAAATGGAATAGGTATAATTATATCGCCATCTGGGGAAAGAATGGCATATTCATTCAGGTTGGAGTTCGCGTCAACAAACAAATTTAAACAAAATACGAAGAGTAATACATGCGTTGCGATTGGCAGTATAAATGGAGTTGGATGACGTCAGAATAACTAGTGACTCTCAATTAGTGATAAAACACATATTGGGGACATACAACACGAATGAACCTTCATTACAGAAATACAAAGTCGCTTTCCGCAGAGGTTATCAACAAAAATAAAAAAACGTGAAATGGATACACATATGCCGGAAAGACAATATATTCGCAGACGCACTGGCGTTTCTCGCGTCAATGCTGGTGGATCCAACCACGCGATACATAAAGATTACAACACTTTTCCTACCATCAATCAAAAAGGAAGGATAAGTAGATGTAATGATAGTAGAAAGTGGGGAAGAAGAAAAATAGTGATAACATGACAGATTGGAGATCACAACTTCATTCATACTTGGAGAAGGGAGAAGTACCAAGGAACATATTGGAAGCACACAAGATAAAGAGTCGTGCGACAAATTGCGAATTGAGGGACGGAGTACTCTATCGAAGATCATTCCTTTGACCTTCACTCTGATGCTTGACGCGAAAAGAAGGAATGGAAATACTAAAGGCAATACATTTCGCATTTAGAAAGATTATCAAATTTCGGACAGTTCAAATTATGTGAGATTAAGTACTAATGTAAAGATCACATACCATTTTCTTTCTCTTAGTTGCGGACAGTTCAAGTTTCCAGGGTTGATAAAAAGAAAATTTCTCGGGAAGAGGAAGATCAGAGCCATCCTCAGCCTTACTAGAAATATAGGGACCTTATAAAATGACAGGGCAATTAAGCCAGCTGGAGTCATTAGATCTGCGAGCAGTGCTATTGGATTTGTCATTCTAGTCAACATCTCGCATAATCTTCTTATCTTCAGTAATACAATCTTTTCTTCTTAAGCGAATGGCCCATTTAGTTGAATTACTTTTCATAATTCCAACGTAATAATTTTTGAAGAAATTATCAAGAGTGTATTCGCTGGATTCGATGATTTTATCATGGTACGATTTGTTTCGCACTTCATAAGGATAAGGGGTCTCTAATCCAGCTGCGCGGCGAGAATATTCCAATGTTATTATAATCGCGTCACCACTTAGTTGGAATATTCCCCGTGGAAATCGATCATCAGCAATAATTTCATAGAATAAGGGAATTTCTGGGTTATACAAGGGAATTGGAAAGTTATTCAGAAGTTTCGCTAATGAGACAATAACTCTTTGATTGTTCCATTGTTCAGAGTTGATCAAATCAAGATTTAGTTTGGATGAATAATCGGAGGATGAAGGAAGACAAAGTGAATAACCTTTTGAATTGAGTTCTTCCTTTAACCTGGTGAATTCTGTCTCCATCTTCTTACCAGCTGGAGCCATTAAAGGATGGCAATGAAGAAGAGTGAAAGTTACTAGATAAAAATCGAGATCAATAAAATCAATAGAAGAGAAGACGAAGGAAGAAGTGAAAAGAAGAAAGAAGAAGACGAAGGAAGATATATAGGAGAAAATAAGTCTCGGTTTTCAAGATTTCATTCCATTAATGCGAAGAATGAATGGATAAAACAGGCAGTTAAAAGGACGTGTCAGGTAATGAATGGTTAAGAAAACACATGTAAATAAAGAGAGCTGGAATTCCGAAAGGGTTTCGACAGAGTGGAATACGAAAAGATACGCATGTGCGATATTATAGGATAAGAAATTCTCATATCGTTCACCCTTTAGAGTAAGCGAAATGAGAAGAGGCAATGGAATATCACACATATAATGAGTATGCAAAGTGAAGACTATCTAATGTAAGCGAGGAATATCGCACATAGTATAATCAAGGTGACGTACTGGATGATGTCACCAAAGTCACGAATATAGTGTGATGGTCTCTGCGAAGTATAAATTGTGCAAGAATGAGTGAGTGTATATGAGCGAATGTAACGCATAGTGATTCCAAAAATAGTGGATCTCTTAGCTGTCACCCACTAGTGAGAACCCTATATAAGGGGAAATAATTATCACATAGAGGAGGGATCTTTTAGTATATGTTAGACAAGAAACTAAGAGAGAGAAAGTTTATTTGGAGAGCAAGTTAAGTCATTGTAATATCTTGTAACCAACTTGAATCTTAATAATCAATAAATAATTCTATTATGATCACTTAGAGTCTCGTTTAGATATATATTGGGATGTGGTAGTAGGATTTCCTGCAACTACAACAACGCTCTTCATCTGGAGGCAACTTCTTCATCTCCTCGAAATATTTTTGACAATAACGCACTTCATTATCAGCACTTGCATTCTTGCATCTCCATCTATTATTTTTATTTCTGCGAATCTCTTTCAAAAATTTAGCATAGAGCTGATCCGATTCGAGAATGAGGCAACTTGCCAATTTAGTTATAAGAGCGACATTAAACTGGTGGGGATTTTTTATTCCTAGACCATCATGAAACTCGGGTTTATATGCTTTTCCACGAATATCCACTTTTTAAAGAATTTTTTGAAAAATTAGTGGTGTACCACCTGTTTTTGCAAGTGCTGGCTCTTTCCATGATCATGGCTTCTGATCATGGAAAGAGCCAGCGCTAAAACAGGCGGTACACCACTAATTTTTACAAATTTTCTTGCAGTTGGGCTTCTGATCTGTATTGAAGCCATAACTCAACTTGCAGTTGCACCAGCAATTTCCCCTTATCTTGAGAACTTATCTTGAGGATTAATACTTAAAGCAAAAAAATTACAAAGCAAACAAGCAAACCAAATGTTTAACAAGAAAAAACAAAACGACAACTGCCTACAAACATTGCAAAGTTAATTCTTCGGCATCATTTCTTCTTCTTTACGAATTTTCTATGATCTCTGCCAAGCTTGTCGTTGATAGGTTCATCCTTCTACCTAGTTTACCAATCTCCTTCTCCTTCCTAGATTTCTGAAATTGCTCATTCAAATTATCAATGATGTTCCTATTTGGTTGTTTTCCGCTAGGATCTCCTATTAGAGCAGAAATTTTTGCAACCCGTAGAGCTTCAAGGGTTTTCCCCTGAGATTCTCTTGAAGAGTCTAAAGCCTTAACATTATCACATTCTTGAATTTCACTATTTCTATGGTATCTTCACCTGTTCCAAAGAGATTTTCAAGCCCTAATTCCAAAACTCACCTGAAGAGTCAGAGACTTTGGCAATGAGAATAACATCATCTTCACTATTTTTCAATTTTTCCGCAGAAGACTCAACTCCAGCTGGATCAGAACTAGATTCTAAAATGCTGAAAGAGTTAGTATGTTGTTCAACATTCTCAACAAAGGGAACATCTTCTAATCTCCTTGTATGCTTCTTTTTGCTAGAATATGATATCCATTCCTCTTCAACTAGTTGAACCTCAACCTTCTGATCTTCAGAATTTTTTCCCACACTCTCATCTGTAGGTACAAGAGGATCAACTTTTTCAATCACAGGGGCATTCTGTCTAATAGGTTCTATAATCTTCTTCTTTGGAACCCAGTGAGGTTTAATCTTGAATCCTTTCTTAGGACATTTGATCAAAGAGTGCCCAAATACACAACAACTTTCACACTTGGGGGGCTTCCATTGATACTCAACCGGAAGCTCCATTGGAATCTGAACCATCAATCAAAAGAGGAATTGAATTAGGGTAGGAGAAATCTGGTTCAATCTCAATGCAATTTCTTGCATAAGACAGTCTAGACTTCTTGAGAGTATGCTCATCTGCCATGATAGGTTTTCCAAGGTAGCTAAAGATTTTACTGAGCCCTAAATTGTCCCAAAAATGTAGAAGAACACCATAAATCAACACCCATATAGGGATTGTCTTTATCTCAGAGATTTTCTTCTCAATTAAAGGAGACCAAGGTCTAATAATAAAAAGTCTACTGTGAATATTAAAAAGTCTAATAATAAAAAGTCTACTCTTACTAGAAGTAAAAAAAATAAACAATATAGGTGGTTTGTCAATTTTGTTCATACTACTACTCATATTGAGGATGTTGATTCTGGTATGAAAATATGAAATAAGTAAGTAGTTGAAGTAAGGCATACATGTTCAATTTTGTTCATATCGTATGACTTGCTTTATGATAAAAGTAATAGTGTAGGTAGGGAGTTCTGAGTTTGAAGTTTAGGGAGCACTAGTTAGAATTCTTGTTTAATGGTATTGTCTATGATTTTAGGTGCTTTAAATCATGCAATTAAATTCTCTGCCTAGAAATTTCTGGCGGGGGCATCAATCTGGCAACCACCATAGTGAGAGCAAAGGTGGCTTTGGCTTTTAGAAACATGGAAAAGTACAATAATGCTTTAATAACTAGGTTAATATGGAATCAGATCCATTAAGGGCGAAAATATTTAAGGATAAGATTAACCTAGCAACTCGTCCAGGGTTTGGAAAGATTCCTTGCAGTAGATTGAAATTAAATTGAACATAGACAACAAGCTTACAGATTCTCGCAACATTGAACAAGCCAATGTATTGTAATTGCAAAAACAGTGATTTTATGCAGTTACAAGTATAATAGAAGAGGATCCTCCTCAAATGAAGAAAGCATATCAGCCACCGATTTCCATTTCATTTCTTCTTGGTTCCAATTCCAATTTTCCATCCCAAGCATATCCATAAGGTCACCAACAGAATTTTCTGAATCAACATAACTATCATAATCTTCAGAATACGGAATCAAATCGAAACTTCTTAGCTCTTTTGACATTTTCCTCTTCCTCATAATATTGCCCGATCTTTTCTACAGAATACATAGACTAGGCAGAAAAATTCCCAGTTAGTAAGACAATGCAATGCAATGCAATGATACCCCTGGGGGACTTAGCAGATGAAACTATGAAATTTCTCAATTATTATATTTTAAATGTAAGCAAACGAATTGAATATTAACAAAAATAGCTACAGCACAAACAGATGAAACTATGAAATTCATCCATTTAGTTATTATAATTATTATAAACATGTAATCAATCGAAACAAACAACATAAAAAATCATAAAATGAAGATATAAGAATTATAATTTCTGATAATACATTGCATTGTACTTTGAATTATAATTGTGATGTTTTTCACAATATTTGGTCTTAGGAACACTATGATCATCAGCTGCAGCACCATGACCCATCCTAAAATTCTTGCATCTCCATCATCCTGCACCAGTTATACAACAACGCTGTTCATCTGGTGGCAGCTTTTTCTTCCTCTTGGTCCCAACATTGGCAGAACCACCCTCTATATCAGCTGCATATACAGAGAATTCTCAATTAGTAAGACGCTGCAGTGATTCTTACTTACTCTTCCATCAGGGGGACTTGAATCAAAAGAGGAATTCAGTAAATTACTCACAGTCACAGGTATCATCAAGGCACCAATCATCTTCTTCCTCCGTTACTTTCTTCTTTGTCATCCGTTTATTATATCTCTCTCCCTCTACCAGATTGGCTTGAGATGGTCTCTCTTCCAAACAGCCCAAATCCACCCCTTCTTCAACAGGACTAGTAGCGGCAACACTAGAACCACCTGCACCTTGATCAACATATCCGGATCCACTTGTGATGTATTGTGGATGTCCCGTATCAATATTGGAGCACCACTTATCTTCTATCTTTGAAATACTTTGAATATGCCGAATATGCCCTTGGTGGTAGATACTATAAATTAGAAGAGATAAGGTAAGAGTAGAAAAGTTTTTGAGTTTTAGAACATTTGTGTGAAGAATGAGAGGTTCTCTTCTTTCAAACCTAATTGTTATCTCTAGGGGGAATTAGATTATCTAATTCTAGAGTATCAACTAGATGCCTCTCATAATCTTATAGTTTCCAATTTAATTGGGTAGAAATTGTAAGTTATTTGAGAAGAATCTCCATTATTATGTTCTTCCTTTATTCAAAGGGTACTAATGTAAAGTAACACTTATAATTGAATTTGGATGTTAAATTATAACAAAACACCATGAAATAAAAATAACCAACCTTCAAATGATGCTTCTTCTACCCTTGGAACAAAGGAAGATACAAGATTTGAGGTTCTTCTCTAATAATCTTCAAATTTCTACCCAATTCTAAGATTGGAAACTAGAAGATAATAGATGCATCTCTTACAAATTGAAATTTCTACCCAATTACAAATTGGAAATAACAAAGTGTTGGAGGCTCTTCTCTTAGGAAGGATTTAGGGTTCTTACACCACTTTTCTAAACAAAACCAAACTTGAAACTAGTAGAACTAGGGTTTCAACAATAAATAGTAAACATAAAGGATAGACTAGGAAATTAATAAACCAAATAAAGGGGGTAAGAAGGAGAACAAGGATAAAGAGGATAAGAATGGTATTTTATAAATACCACTATGCATCATCCTCCCCTTCTTGAAACAAATTCGCCCTCGAATTGTCATATTCTTCAACCCAATCATTTTTGCCCCAATACGAAACCAAGTGAATTGATGCAAATAAGAAACCCAATTATCATGCCTATTAGAAAACTTGTCTTGAGAATTGATGTGCTTCAATGCTATGTAGTCTAAAAGTAAAATGAACTCATTAATGATTGCACTACTTCCCTTCTTGAAAACTACTCGACCACGATTTCTTCCTTTATAATTACTCACCAAGTCTAACTTCTTGTGGTGATAGTCAAGTGCACACTTAAGAAGCAAAGAAACACCAAGTAGTTTTTCCAACTTTGAATGGTGACTTGCGTTATTATACTTGTCTTCAAAGGAAGCCCAAGTTGGATCAACATAAGTTAATTTCTCATTTTCTTTGCTAATACTTGATAAAGAGCTTGTTGTTGGGTGAATTTTTCTCTCAAATTTCATCTCTTGGATGACATTTTTGGATATGGCATAAACATAACTATTGGAATTATTAACAAGCTTGCTTTTCTTTCTTCTCATGGTACAAGTGGTATGGAATGCGTCATGCCTTGTCCCTCGATCATCGTCGTCAAGTTCAAGCATGGAGTATTTGTTTATGACACCCAATCTTTGTATTTGATAACCGGTGATAAACTCTTCTTCCATTTCTTCATTAGGTTCTTCATCAAATATGGGTGGCGACGTAGGATCAAAGTAAACATCATTACCAATCTCACCTTCCTCAAAACTTGAAAAACTATCAAATTTTGGTGGAGACATTGTATCAAATACCATGTGGGCAACATCATTATCAATCTCAACTTCCCCATAATTTGAAAAACTATCAAACTTTGGTGGAGACATTTTATCAAATATCATGTGGGCAACATCATTACCAATCTCACCTTCCCAACAACTTGAGAAACTATCAAACTTTGGTGGAGACAATTTATCAAACATCTTGTGGGCAACTTCTTGATGCTCATACCCACCAATTGAAGTTGAACTCTTTAGCTCCACTTCATCTCCATAGTCATTAGGAAGTTCAAATGAATCCACATAAAGACATTCCAACTTCTTAAATTTCTCTTCTACTAATTGATGCATTTCATCAAACATCTCATATCTCATTTTATTCAATAATCTCATCACTTGAACATTACTTACTTTTACTTCCTCATCCATTTTCATTCTTCTTTTTGATATCATAATAAAACACCATAAGATTGAAATACCCAATTTAAGAAAACTACCAAGAAAAAGAAACACAACCCAAAATACTTGATGATGATATTAGTATCTTTACCAAACCTTCCCCCAAAAAATCAAACCAAAGCTCTTGATACCAACTAATGTAAAGTAACACTTATAATTGAATTTGGATGTTAAATTATAACAAAACATCATGAAATAAAAATAACCAACCTTCAAATGATGCTTCTTCTACCCTTGGAACAAGGAAGATACAAGATTTGAGGTTCTTCTCTAATAATCTTCAAATTTCTACCCAATTCTAAGATTGGAAACTAGAAGATAATAGATGCATCTCTTACAAATTGAAATTTCTACCCAATTACAAATTGGAAATAACAAAGTGTTGGAGGCTCTTCTCTTAGGAAGGATTTAGGGTTCTTACACCACTTTTCTAAACAAAACCAAACTTGAAACTAGTAGAACTAGGGTTTCAACAATCAATAGTAAACATAAAGGATAGACTAGGAAATTAATAAACCAAATAAAGGGGTAAGAAGGAGAACAAGGATAAAGAGGATAAGAATGGTATTTTATAAATATCACTATACATCAACTTGTCTTCTTCTTGAGCAGAATAATTGTAATGCTTTTCACAAAATGTGGTCTTAGGAACATTAGCATCATCATCAGCAGCAGCACCATGTCCCATCCTAAAATTCTTGCATCTCCATCCTCCACCACCAGTTTGACCACAACGCTGTCCATCTGGAGGTAGATTCTTGTTGGTCCCAACATTGGCAGAACCACCTTCTATATCAGCTGCACATATCGATCAAACTGATAATTACAACTATAGGTTCCCTAATTCCTGTCAATGATTTTATATTCCAGACAATTCTTTCAAATTTTTTCCTCTTTGCCCCAATTCTGGATTCCCAATTAGTTAGACATTGCAGTGAATTTTGTCAATTAGTTACCATAATTCTAAGCAAACGAAACCAATCACTAAATGAGAAATATATGTAAGAATTACTCACAGGTATGGTCATCTTCATCCTCGATTACCTTCTTTTTCCTTCTCCGTTTCGATCCCCTAGAATCTTCATCTCCACTTGTCTTCTTTTCCTTAAGATTCTTATAATACTTTATAAAATAATTATAATTTCTTTCACATCGTTTAGTCTTAGGAACGGTATCACCATCAACAGCAGCAGCAGCACCATAACCCATCCTAAAATTCTTGCATCTGTATCTGTTGATTCCCTTTCCACTAGTTTGACAACAACGCTCTTCATCCATCTCCAAATCTTTGTAATGTTTATCACAATAATGCAATTCATTATCAGCACTGGCATTCTTGCATCTCCATTTACCATATATTCTACGGCAAATGTCTTCTTCTTCACTACCAGCGCCAGCCGCCTTCTTTGTATTCGCCATTACAACAACAACAATATCTGATGTTTGCCCTAGAAACAAAATCTACAAACATTTATCAAGCCCCTTCTGTTAAAAATTGAAATATTTCGAAGCTCTCATATCATATTGGAAATTCTTATGATTTTAACACCGAATAGTATTGTCGGAGATATACGAGCATAGCGGTGTGTTGCTCGAATAGAGCTCCTAGGACTCTAGTACTGAAGGTGGAAGCAAGGACTTTCTAACTTTGAAATTTCTCTTCTATTAATCTTCTTGCTTGCTTTACAAATGACACATGGCTTGCCTATTTATAGGCTTTACAACCGACTTCCCTAACTCTAGAAGTCTCTCTGACTATCTAGTCTAACATCCTATCAAGAAGATTCTTCCCACTCACATTTCTTTTACATCTTTTACATTTACATTAAGGTACTTACTTGACCGACCTTCTTTAGAATTATCTAGAGAACATTTCGACTAGAACATACTTCAATTGATATTTTCAAATGACTACTGACTTAGCTAACTCTAGAACATTCTAGAGTGCTTATTTTTAACACCTTTCTATACTTGTCTAGACATTCTATCCATTACAAATTACATATTCCAACACCTTCAAGTACTGGTTGGTAGGTGGAGTTTTGTCTATTATACCCTTTCAATTATTGCCTCGTCTAGAGTGTACTTCGAGGGGCTTTTTGGTTATACATTTTTAATTATTTATCTACGGCTGTAATAAAGTGAAAAAAGACTTTACTATGCCGACAAGGTGGGTTCGGACTGGTTCCGAGTAAATGGATGCCCATTCACAAGGTAAAGCCGTGGGAAGATAAATAGCATGCTGATGATTATGCTCCTCTAATGATTTATATAGCTCATCTTCTTCTAAAGGAATTTCCGTTCAACAAGCTTTTTCTCCAAACTCAAATGTTTTACTATGGAATTTGAGGAAATGAAATCAAGAATCCTCCTGCATCTTACCTACGCTGTTGCTCTGAATGAGGAGGAGCTGGATCATATTGTTGGGCTTGGAGACAAAACCGGTTTCTTATACATGAAAGCGGCTTACGACAGCTTCGCAAAAAAAAAAAAAAAAAAATTCTGGACTTACTTTTTGACGTCAGGTATTTCTTTCCAGGCTCCATATCCTGTCAGTTCGCACATTACAATCTGGAAATTGAATTGTCTTGTTTCTTTGGCTTCGCAAAGGAACTTTCGTATAGTATCTTTGCTAGCATTCTCTGGACTTTGTGGACTCAAAATTCTTGGATCACTCATTCCTTGACACTCCTTTTCAATAGAAAAACTATAACTCAGGAATTCCTGGTGTTGCTTCGGTTGATTTTTGGGTTCTTTATTCATATTTAGAAATAACACTCTATCAGGATTATCTAACTGTCGTTTTAACATCCAAATACATGGTCCTGGAATAGACTAAAATATGAGTGAGACTGCAGTAAACTCTAAAGCATAGGGTCACTATTTTAATATTTTGTTCACAGTCTTGCAATTTATAGCACTACTCTTACTCGACTTCATCTTTCTAGAAAACTTGGCAACACAGTCAACTACCGTTGTTACTAATAGCTCTGTTAACAATACGAAAATAAGAAGTAGTACAGTAATTAGAGAGTTTACACATAACATTATCAGTTCCAGTTTCAGTTTCATGAGCCAAACAGGGGTTGTTTTTTCTCCATTATCAAAACAGTCTGAACTCTGAAGTACTATTTGTTATATTAACAAGTTTTCCGTTTCATATGCGTGCAGAATTAGACAAGGTTAAAAGGAGATGCATGATTGCAATGCCTAGTGCAAAAAAAGTTAAGGCCACTCGCAACAATTTACCATTTAGCAGTTCGATTTTCATGTCAGGAAGTTGTAGCAGGAAGGAAGCAAAAGGATCGTTTTCGTAGGTATCAAATATACATATCGAGTATCTTCAGCAAGCTTTTTGCACTGTACGAACAATTATCAATTCCACACAAACAATTGTCGAGTTTAATGTTGGTAGTTAAAAGTTCAGAACAATAGGAACAGCTAGTTTCTATTTAATATGTGGTACTATGGTTCTAATTGATCTGGTTTATATGATAAGTCGGCTAAAGGATTAAATCATCCTCCGGTTCCAAACCCATTAATTTTTTGCAGAGCCAGCAAGGTTTGTTTCCTAATTAAAGGAATGGCTGAGCTGATTTCAAAAATTTATCTAGTGCAAACAGGTGAAAGGTTAGCCTGGACTCCCGACTGAACGAGTTCTCTTTCACTATCAAATCTAGCTACATTCCAAGAATTCTATGGAGGAAAGTCTGCACACAAATGCTTCCCATCAGTTGTGATCATTCTAGAGCTACTTGGTTAGGCTTAAACATTAATATTTACCCTACTCAGCAATACAGTTGATCTACAAAGATGGTTCACGAGCTGGTTTGAGAAGAAACACAATCTTGACAAGGACCAGCACAATACCAGGCAACTCTTGAAAGATAGGTGTATGAGAATCTTTCAGAATAAAGGCCAGTTCATAAATGTTTTCCAGCATCTTGACTGTTGCTGCTTACAAGATCATGTTTTTTCATAAATGACACAGAGTCTCTGCTTACAAGCTATCTTGAGGATTTCTACATAAGTAGACACTCTTGCAATTTATAGCAACACAGTCAACTACCTTGTTAATAGTAGTTCCACTAACAAAATTACAGGAAGTTAAAAGAAAATGCAAGATTGCAATATCCGTTGCAAAATATGAAGGCCACTTACAAAACTATATATCACTTCGCAGTTTGATCTCCATGGCTGTCAGGAACATTGAACAACCCAATTTATTGTAATTGCAAAAACAGTAATTTCATGCAGTTACAAGTATAATAGAACAGGATCCTCTTGAAATGAAGAAAGCATGTCAGCCTCAGAATTCCATTTCATTTCGTCGTTGTTCCAATTCCAATTTTCCATCCCCAGCATATCCATAAGATCACCAACAGGATTTTCTGAATCAACATAACTATCAGAATCTTCAGATTCGCTATAATCAACCAGCCGGTACAACCTATTGACATTTTCCCTCTTCCTCTTAGTATTGCCAGTACCACCTTCTACAATTGCAACTGCTAAACAGAAAATTACGAATTAGTTAGACAAACGAATTACTTTATAACAACTATGAAATATCTCAATTATCAATTTAAGCAACCAAAATCAACATGTAAGCAACAACAGCAACGGCAAGAACAGATGATACTATGAAATTGTTCAATTATAAACATGTAAGCAATCAAAACAAACAACAAAATAAAAAATCACTAGAATGAAGATATTGAATTACTTACAGGTATCATCACTGGTAGCTGGTTGCATACTTCCTGTTACATCAAGGAACTGGTTATCTTCCCCCGGTACCTTGTTCCTCATCCGTTTCAAGCCTTCACATTCTATAGGACCAGTAGCACTACAACCTGCACCTTCCCGGTCCCGACTTCTCTTCTTAAGATGGTTCTGATAATACTTTGCATTACAATTGTTATGTTTTTCACAATATCTACTCTTAGGATCCATCCTAAGATTCTTGCATCTCCATCCTAAACCATTAGATTGACAACAATACTGTTCATCTGGAGGCAGCTTCTTCTTCTTCTTAAGATTTGCCCGAAGAATGTAATGCTTTTCACAATATCTTGTCTTAGGACCTGTGACTGCACCATTACCCATCCTAAAATTCTTGCATCTCCATCCCCTTGTAGTAGATTGAGAGCAACGCTGTTCATCTGGAGGCAGCTTCATCTTCTCCATCTCCTTCTTCTTCAACTTATTAGAACCTACACCTTGATCACCATCTGCACTTTTCTTCTTCTTATGATAGTTTACATAATAATTGTAATGTTTTTCACAATATTTGGTCTTAGGAAAACTATGATCAGTATCAGCAGCACCATGACCCATCCTAAAATTCTTGCATCTCCATCCTCCAAAACCAGTTAGACCACAACGCTGTTCATCATCTTCCTCCGGTACCTTCTTCTTAAGATTTTCACAGTACTTTGCACGAGGATTGTAATGTTTGTCACAATTCTTTGTCTTAGGAACAGTATTAGCAGCAGCAGCACCACCATGACCAGTCATACCATGTCCATCTGGAGGCAGCTTCTTCTTCTTCGTCTTGGTCCCAGCATTGGCAGAACCACCTTCTATGTCAGCTGCATATATAGAGAATTCTCAATTAGTTAGACAATACAATG
This sequence comes from Papaver armeniacum, assembly GCA_023531295.1. Classification (NCBI taxonomy): domain Eukaryota; kingdom Viridiplantae; phylum Streptophyta; class Magnoliopsida; order Ranunculales; family Papaveraceae; genus Papaver; species Papaver armeniacum. Next base: position 236,992 of record JAJJWW010008320.1, on the reverse strand, counting down.
ATGTTGGAAATCTTAAATTACCATACAATTACAGGTTCCCTAATTCCTATCAATAATTTTGGCAGAACTACCACCTGCACTTCTATCAGCCGGAGAAGTTAGACATTGCAGTGATTCTTACTTAATCTCCCTTTAGAGGGACTTAAATAAACAGATGAAACTATGAATTTTCTAAATTAGTTATCATGATTCAAAGCAAACTAAACCAACAACAACAACAATATAAGAATTCACTATATTTAAAGATAGATTGAGAAATGTATGTAAGAATTACTCCTCTGCTGCATATATAGAGAATCCTTGCTCCCTCCACTGCTGGTATCAGCATTCGGTTTACTCATGTCACCAGTTTGAGAAATTTCATTCTGCAAACCCCGTGCTTCGCACTCAATTTTTTCGGAATTACGCAACTCTTGACATCTCATTGTTAAGTTTTCAATTTCCAATGTCAGGACTAGAGTCTCCAAATCTGAACATTTGTTCCTCCAATATTGAGCTGCATCCTCATCTCTAGCAGCAATCTTCTTCTGAAGCTCCACTTTTATCTTCTCAAGCTCCATTTTTATCTTCTCAAGCTCAAATTCCACAGACACTTGAAAACAATTAGTCTTATAATGGTCCACATTCTCCATTTCAACTACAGGTACACTAATTAGTGTTGATGATTTCAGTTCTCCAGACGTGGTTTGGATTTTTTTCCTCTTTGCCCCAATATTGTCAGAAGCACCACCTGCAATTGTATCAGCTGGATACAAAATTCCCAATTAGTCAAGCAATGCAGTGATTCTTAACATATGCAACTATGAAATTTCTCAATTCGATGTCATAATTCAAAGTAAACGAAACCAATCACTGAATCAAAGATAGATTGAGAAATGTATGTAAGAATTACTCACAGGTATCATCATCTTCCTCCTCCTTTACCTTCATCCTCCTCCTCCGTTTCGATCCCCAAGTTACTTCTATAGGACCAGAACGTGGACCTTGACAACAATATCGTTCATCTGGAGGCAGCTTCTTCTTCTCCATCTCCTTCTTCTTGGTCCCAACATTGGCATAACTAACCTCTGTAATTGTATAAGCTGGAAAGAAAATTCCTAATTAGTACAATGAAATTTCTCAATCCGCTATCTTAATTTAACCATGTAAGCAATCAAAGACGAACAACAACAAGATAAATAAATAAATAAAATCAGTAAATGAAGATATTGGAGAAATGTACTCACAGCTGGTTATATAGGTTTTTTCATCATCCTTCTTAAATCGGTTTGCATAATAATTGTAGTGCTTTTCACAATGTTTGGTCTTCACTGTACCATGAATCAACCTGAATCTCTTGCATCGGTACTTATCGCTTGTGTGAGTACAACGATGTTCATCTGGAGGCAGCTTCTTCATCTCCTCGAAATGTTTATCACAATAATGCAATTCATTATCAGCACTAGCATTCTTGCATCTCCATTTAGAAATTTTCTTGCAGCAATTCTCTTCTTCTCCTTCACTTCCAGCGGCGGCCGCCTTGTTAGTCTTCGCCATTACAACAACAACAAAATATCTGATGTTTGCCCTAGAAATAGAATCTATCAACATTTATAAAGCCCCTACTGGTTGGTAGGTGTAGTTTTGTCTATTATACCCCTTACAATTACTGCATTGTCTCTGAGCAATTTTTAGAACCATTTTTTTAGGGACCATGGTTTTTTTGGGGACCATGGTCTTATTAGGCCAACCTCCCTATACTTATAAGGGGTGTCCTAAAGTTAGGTAAATATACATTTACCCTTTACTTTTGTTTAAACTAAAACTAACCTAATAACTATATAAATCTAATCATACATATCTAATCTAAATTAAATGAATCTATTAACCAAAATCAAAATCAAAATCAAAATCAAAATCAAAATCAAAAACAGGGGGGAATCGAAATCAAAATCAAAATGTTAGGGTACCGACCCTAAACTCGTCATAAGCACATGGGTAGAACTCAACTCGAAAACCGGTTGACTAGATGAGGGAACCCATTGACTTATAAACTACCAATTAAGCCCCATCTAACCAATGTGGGACTAGGATCCCAACATCGCACCACGCCTCCGCACCCAACGTCCTCGTTGGCCCACTCTATCGACACCGGCCCGAAGGTAGCCCTTTCTCTTATGGCGGCTTCACTCCCTATCGTATTCAATGCGGGTGACAACTACGCCCATACATAGGTGCCCCAACACTTTAATCTAGCCTATAGCTCACCCCTTCCGTGGAGCGGGCATGGGTCGTGGTGGTTGGCTCTGATACCAAATGTTAGGGTACCGACCCTAAACTCGTCATAAGCACATGGCTAGAACTCAACTCGAAAACAGGTTGACTAGATGAGGGAACCCATTGACTTATAAACTACCAATTAAGCCCCATCTAACCAATGTGGGACTAGGATCCCAACACAAAATCAAAATCAAAATCAAAAAAAAAATTATTCTTTTCTTCTTCTCTCTTTCCTTGATGTTCTTCGTACGATTGAAAAATGAGTATTAACCATCAAAATGAGTTGAAAATGGAAGTTGCAGAGAGAAGTTCGTCTAGGAATTATGTGAAAAACTTTGTCGAACTAACCGAACCTAATAGAAATGATGAACATGAAGAACAGTTTGGCTATTTTGCAAAAAAAAAAATTCCTAACCGAACTATGTCGTAAAAAACATTTCCCAACCGAACCCTAATAGTTCGGTTAGTAGCAAAAAAACATTTCCCAAACGAACCTAATAGTTCGGTTTCATCGCAAGGAAAAAATTCAATTTTTTGTAACCGAACTTCATACTAGTAACTAATTATTACTAATCATACTAATCACTAATCATTAAGTTCGGTTTGATCGTAAAAAGTTTTAAATTTTTTTTGTAACCGAACTATTTAATGGTCACACCAAATATATAGTTCGTTTTGATCGCAAGGAAAAAATTCAATATTTTGTAACCGAACTTCTTACTGGTAACTAATCATACTAATCATACTAATCACTAATCATTAAGTTCGGTTTTTTGTCATAAATTTGGGTAACCGAACTTTAAGTTCGGTTTGATCGTAAAAAGTTTTAAATTTTTTTTGTAACCGAACTATTTAAGGGTCACACCAAATATATAGTTCTGTTTGATCACAAGTAAAAATTTCAATTTTTGTAACCGAACTTCTTACTGGTAACTAATGATTACTAATCATACTAACCATTATTAATCATACTAATCACTAATCATTAAAATTTCTCGTTGTTTGTGGGTGAAAATGGTTTCTGTAGATTTCGGTAATTTCGGGTGTGTGGTTGAGAAACGAATTTAAACCCTAAACAATGTACTGCAAGGGAGTACTTTAGATTCGAGAAATCAATCTGTACAAGTCCGGCCTAAACTAAGAAATGATCGTTCCAGACTTGCTTCGGTCACAAAGTGGAGGAGAATGGGTTGGTTTTGGGGAGGGAAGCAAGGAAAGTGATGAGACCAGAATAGTTGATTCTGGAAGAGTAGTTGTGTTACGACTTGTATCGGAAAGTGGGAAGCTAACATATGAAAAGCTAGCAAACGTTTTCTGAGTGGTGTATGCTCCTGACTGAACTTGTTGTTCGGTGGAAATAGGTAAGACCTATTTATACAAGTCGAAGTGAAACGTACTCTGGTCTCATTAAGGAATGGAAAAATGGATGAGTAAATGGGAGGAGGTGGTAACGTTAATGCATGGAATTGATGTTCCATAAAACCGTTAACGCATGGAATTGATGTTCCATAAAACCGTTAACGTATGGAATTGATGTTCCATAAAACGAACGTTTCACCATTAACTCCCTGTATTTACTAACCGACTCATCCTTATGACACTTTCTTATGACGGGCGTAGTGTAGGCCGCACGTTGTAAACCGCCAAACCAATACTCAAAGAGGATCCCCCAGTTTGTGATATGTGTTGATGTCTCGAATGTTTCTGTGGAAAACATGTAGCGTGTTGTTGTTTCCTGGCAAGTCGTGCTTGGGGACTCGCTAGTTTGGTGACCTCCGATGGTCGATATTTTGCATCTTAAGACGAGAGGTAGGCGTTGATCGTTGCACGCTTTTGTTTTGGTGACCGTATAGGGAAGGCCAGCATGTGGCGCGGCAAGGTTGGCATGCCTTGGCGCGGTTTGGTGTGGCCAAGCTAGGGTTTTGGGTCAAAGGTTACCATGTGTTGTCTGGTAACCTCGGACGGCTAGGATTTGCTCCTGGGATTGGAGGGAGACCGTTGATTGTCGCACGCCTTCCCTTTGGTAGCCGCGTAGGGAAGGCCAGCATGGTGAAGCGGCTAGGTTGGCATGCCGTTGGGCTGACTCAGAATAATTCAACGGATGAATGTCTGGCCAACAAATGCTCCGCATAGAGTTAAGACTTAGTTCTATGGGCTAGATATCTAGCTGCTAGATTGGCCATCCACGTCAGCATGGGCAACCTCCTAAGTCCTATGGGATGGCGAATCTAGCAGAGAAACGCTGAATCAAACAGCGTTGAACGCTTAACCAAACAGCGCACACAATTTAATTTTATTTCTCTCTCTTCTTTTCCTCTCTTTCCACGTTTCTCTCTCTTCTTCTCTTCTCTCTCTCCTTCTTTTACTCTTTCTCTCTCCCTCTTTTCCTTCTCTCTCCGTCTTTTCCTCTCTTTCCATGAGAAAAAATTATATAGCGCTGAACGGTTCAGCCTTTTGGTTACTTTTTGAGCGCTGAACGGTTTAGCTTTTGAAACTAGCTGATTTTTGAACTGCGAGCACTTGCTAGGAGAGAGAACTATCAACTATCAGTTTTAACTTTTTTCTCACACTTTTTTCTTGATTTGCAACACTTTTTGGCCAATCTAGCAGTTCAATCTAGTCCATGGGGATTAGCCTAAAGAGGTGGAATCTCTTTCATCTACTCATCAGTTGTGATCATTCTAGAACTACTTGGTTAGGATTAAACATGCTGGTTTGAGAATAAAAACATTAATATTAACCCTGTTCAGCAAGCAATTAAGATAGAAGATACCACAAGCTGGTTTGAGAATAAATACAATCTTGACAAGGACCAGCACAATACCTGGGTTCTTGCTGTGATGATTACAACCTAGCCACTCTGGGAATATAGGTGTATGAGAATATTTCAAAATAAAAAAGTTTTCTGGCTATGCTCCCATTATTTTGTTCATCAATGCCATATAGAGATGAAGTTATATATCAATTTGCAGTTTAATCTCCATGGCTGTCAGTTGTAGCTCGAAGGAATCTAATGATTTTAAAACGGGTAACTCTTAGCCAGCCTCTGGCAGTGCTTTGGAATCTAATGCCTCCAACTCATCCACTGATATGGTCATTCCCCACTGACACATTTTGAATCCTAATTAGAATAAACATCAAGTGTTCAGACATTGTGATATACAAGTAACAGTGCTCTACGTACCGTTAAAGCGAGAATATATATTTTCAAGGTAAAGTAAACAACAGAGAATTGCATCATTTATTTGATATGGCCATGCGAGATATTGATGAAATAACCAATGAATTTCACGAAATATGAGTAAATTGACAATTGAACATAGACAACAAGCTTACAGATTCTCGCAACATTGAACAAGCCAATGTATTGTAATTGGAAAAAAAAATAGTAATTTCATGCAGTTACAAGTATAATAGAAGAGGATCCTCTTTGAATGAAGAAAGCATATCAGCCTCGGATTTCCATTTCATTTCGTCTTGGTTCCAATTCCAATTTTCCATCCCCAGCATATCCATAAGGTCACCAACAGAATTTTCTGAATCAACATAACTATCACAATCCTCAGATTCTCCAGGAGTATCATCAACATTTTTTCTCTTCCTCCTAATATTGCCAGTACCGCCTTCTACAACTGTAACAGCTAGACAGAAAATTCCCAATTAGTTAGACAATGCAATGCAATGATACCCCTGGGGGACTTGGCAGATGAAACTATGAAATTTCTGAATAATCCAGCGAAACAAACAACATAAAAAATCACTAAAATGAAGATATAAGAATTACTCACAGGTATCATCACTGGCAGCTGGTTGCATACTTCCTGTTACATCAAGAGACCGGTTATCTTCCTCCGTTACCTTCTTCCGCCTTCGTGTCAAGCTTCTACATTCTATAGGACCAGTAGCACTACAACCTCCAGCTTCCCCGTCCCCAGTTCTCTTCTTGCGATGGTTCTGATAATACATTGCATTGTACTTTGAATTAAAATTGTAATGTTTTTCACAGTATCTACTCTTAGGAAGAGTATCATGATCAGCAGCAGCACCATGAGTCCCAATCCTAAAATTCTTGCATCTCCGTCTTCCATTTCTTCCATGGGAACAACGCTGTTCATCCTTCTCCTTCTTCTTCTTCAACTTAAGTAGCTTCTTCTTCCTATTATCATAGTACTTTGCACAGAGATTGTAATGTTTTTCACAATATCTACTCTTAGGAACAGTATCATCATCAGCAGCAGCACCATGACTCATCCTTAAATTCTTGCACCTCCATCCGCCACTAGCAGTTAGAGAACAACGCTCTTCATCTGGAAGCAGCTTCTTTTTCCTCTTGGTCCCAACATTGGAAGAATTCTTCCTCCCTTCACAGTTAGTTTCAGCATTAGATTTGCTCCTGTCGTTTTTACTATTTCTTTGCTTTTCACCAGTTTGAGAAATTTCATTCTGTAAACTCCGTGTTTGTGCTTCACACTCAATTTCTTCAGAATTACGCAATTTTTCACATCTCAATATTGACTTATCTTCATATCTCACTATTAAGTATTCAATTTCCAATGCCAGGACTACAATCTCCAAATCCGAACACTTGTTCCTCCAATATTCAGTTGCATCCTCATCTCTAGCAGCATTCTTTTTCTCAAGCTCCAATTTCATCTTTGCAAGCTCTAATTCCTTCTCCGCAAGCTCTAACTCCACAGACACTTGGTCCAGACTCCCCAATTCAACAACAGGTTCATTAACTCCTGTAGATGAATTTAGTTCTCCAGATGTTGTTTCGATTTTTTTCTTCTTTGCCCCAATTTTGGCACAACCACCACCTAGAATTGTATCAGCTGGATAGAAAATTCTCAATTAGTTAAGCAATGCAACCATGAAATTTCTCAATTAGTTATCATAATTCAAACTAAATGAAAGATAAACTGAGAAATGTATGTAAGAATTACTCACAGTCACAGACATGATCAAGGAACCGGTCATCTTCCTCCTCCGTTACCTTCTTCTTTCTCCTCCTCCGTCTCGATCCCCTAGTTTCTTCTTCTATAGGACCAGAACCTGCACCTTCACCATCTTCACTTCTCTTCTTCTTCTTAAGATTTTCATAATAGTAGTAATGCTTTTCATAGTACTTTGCACAAACATTGTAATGTTTTTCACAATATCTTGTCTTAGGCACAGTATCATCACCAGCAGCAGCACCATGACCCATCCTGAAATTCTTGCATCTCCATCCTCCACCATCAGTCATAACACAACGCTGTTCATCTGGAGGAAGCTTCTTCTTCTTCCTCTTGGTCCCAACATTGGCAGAACCACCTTCACCATCCCTACTTTTCTTCTTCTTGTAGTTTGCGAAATAGTTGTAATGTTTTTCGCAATATCTACTCTTATGAACACTATCATCATCAGCAGCAGCAGGACCATATCCCATTCTAAAATTCTTGCATCTCCATGACCCACTTTCTCCTTCAGTTATTCCATTCCTTTGACAACAACGCTCTTCATCAGGAGGCAGCTTCTTACTCTCCAACTCCAAATCTTTGTAATCTTTGTAATCTTTGTAATGTTTTTCACAATAATGTAATTCATTATCAGCACTTGCATTCTTGCATCTCCATTTCCCATTTTTGCCACTGCAAATCTCATCTTCTTCACTACCAGCGGCAGCCTTCATCATTGCATCTTCATCATCTTCCCGCCTTACTTTCTTATATAGGTTAACATCCGATGTCCCAAAATAATCTTCTGAATCAACATAACCTTCAAATTCTCCAAGAGTATCATAGACGAACCGGTCATCTTCCGCTCTTTTGACATTTCTCCTCTTCCTTCTAGTATTGCCAGTACCACCTTCTTCAACAATTGTATCAACTGGATAAAATATTCCCAATTAGTTAGACAAAGGAATCCAATGACTCCTCTAGGGGACTTGACAACTCTGAAATTTCTCAATTATTAAGCAACGGCAACGGCAAAAAGAGATGATCAAACTATGAGATTTATTCAGTTAATCATCATAATTTTTAACATCTAAGCAGTGGAAACAAAAAACATAAAAAAATCATTAAAATGAAAATATAATCAGAATTACTCACAAGAATCATCAATTGTAGCCCCTTGTTTTTGAGTTTTTGTTTCATCATCTTCCTCCATTACCTTGTTTCTCCTCCATTCCGAGCCCCTAGGTTCTTCAATTGTAGGACCAGAACCTGCAAATTGATCAACATCTCCACTTGTCTTCTTCCTAAATAGCATCTTCTTCTTATATTCCCTTGATTGATACTTGTAATGTTTTTCACAATATCTATTCTTAGCAGTATCATCATCATCATCATCAGCAGCAGCACCATGACCCATCGTAGAATTTTTGCATCTCCATCCTCCACCACCAGTTTGAGAACAACGCTGTCCATCTGGAGGCAGCTCCTTCTTCTCCATCTCCTTCTTCTTTATTAAAAAATCTCTAAAATCTAGTTCTCCAGACCGTTCCACTTCTTTCCTCTTGGTCCCAGCATTGGCAGAACCACCTTGTATATCAGCTGGACATATAGAAAATTCCCAACTAGTTAGACAATTAAAGCATTGATTTTTACTCTTCATTTCTATCAATCAAACTAATTCCTGTCAGTGATTTTAGTTTTCTAGACAATTCCTTCAAAAATTTTCCTCTTTGCCCCAATTTTGATAAAAAATTCCCAATTACTTAGACATTGCAGTGAATTTTCTCAATTAGTTATCATAATTCTAATTAAACAAACGAAACCAATCATCACTAAATGAGAAATGTATGGAAGAATTACTCACAGGTATGGTCATCTTCCTCCTCCATTACCTTCTTCATCCTCCTCCGTTTCGATCCCCTAGAATCTTCACCATCTCCACTTCTCTTCTTTTCCTTGAGATTCTTATAATAATTTACATAATAATTATAATGTCTTTCACATCGTTTAGTCTTAGGAACGGTATCACCATCACCATCAGCAGCAGCAGCACCATAACCCATCCTAAAATTCTTGCATCTGTATCTTTTGATTCCTTTTCCAGTAGTTTCACAACAACGCTCTTCATCCGGAGGCAGCTTCTTCTTCTCCATCTCCCAACTTTGGTAATGTTTATCACAATAATGCAATTCATTATCAGCAATGGCATTCTTGCATCTCCATTTCCCATTTTTGCCACGGCAAATCTCATCTTCTTCACTACCAACGCCAGCCGCCTTTTCAGTCTTCTCCATTATTACAACAACAAAATATCTGATGTTTGCCCTAGAATCTAACAAACATTTATAAACCCTCGTACTCTTTTTGTCTATTATACCCTTACAATTATCTGCCTTGTCTAGAGTGTCCTTCGAGGGGCTTTTTGGTAATACATTTTTAATACTTTATCTACGGCTGTAATAAAGTAAAAAAAGATTCTACTGTGCAGAAATGGACCGACAAGGTGGATTCGGTCTGGTTCCGGGTAAATGGGTGCCCATTAGTGTTCACATTTCTATCTAGGGAAGATAAATGGCATGATATATGATGATGATGGTCCTCTATTGCTTCTCAGCTCAAACATTGTAGCTCAGCTTCTTCTAATGGCAAGGATCTCTATGCAAAAATGGACCGACAAGGTGGGTTCGGTCTGGTTCCCTTCAATAGGATTTTTCTCCAAACTCGAATGGTTTACAATGGAATTTGGGCATATAACTAGGAGGCGGCTGTATGATAATGATAGAATCGTCCTGCATCTTGCCTACACTGTTGCTCTGATTCTCAGCAACTTGGCAACCACCCATCCAGTTAAATTCTCCTCAAGGAAAATTTTCTTGCAGCAAAGATTGGCCTCAAGCATAGAATGGGGGCTTCTTCTTATGGCTAGCTAGTATACCAATATAAACTACCAAAATTCGTCAACTTACAAAAACGAAATTGTGCTACTACTCTTTAGTGGAAACCAGATTTGTGCAACTTCTGACATCATTTCCAAGAGTTGCAAATCATGTTATTTATTGTGTGACTTCTGTTATCGTTATCATGTTATTTATTGTGTGATTTGTGCAAGTACGAGATACCTCCATCCAAGTTGAAAGCAAGCTTTGAAAAATGGGTCATAGCCATAGTCTAATAATGCATCTTATTCAAGGCATTCAGGACAATAAAGCACATTTTGAGAAGATATGCTTACTTGAGAAATCAGTACACCGGTCCCTGGCTAAAGTGAAATTCCCCGATCGATTTCAGATCTTGAACTCGTTCACAAGTTTCAAAAGGATCATAATATAGCCGAGCAACTATTCTATCACCTGTAATTAGGCAAACCCACAAACTTGTGTATTTACTCATCGGTTTTGCTTTTTTTTTCTGCCATAGTGGCCTATACACAAATCTGTGCGTTTACTTATCCCCATTGGACTTGCTCTAAGAAATTAAGTTCGTATGGCATCTTCCTCGCTCCTTGGAACGTTGGAATAACTTTTGTAAAGGTGAAGGCAAGGTGTAGTACTGGGATGCTTAAGGCGCTCATGGACACCCTCAATGTGTTGTCCGGTTTATGAGAATGAATTATATCAGTGGGTCCTTAACATTTTGTAGGGCTCTGCATCTTTTCTTCCTAAGGAAAAATTTTTGGAGCAAGTTTCACAACTGTTTGTGTTATGTTTATGCGACAATCTTGATGTATGTAGAGCGAAGCAGCTCGGTGGAAGGATATAATTCAGGATATCCTTCCAGAGGGATCCATCAATGGTAGGACAGTGATTGTAGCCGCAAATGCACTCTATTTTAAAGGATCATGGCAACCAAATCAATTTAATCCTGATCTAACCGAGGACAAACCGTTCTATCTTCTTAGCGGAAGAAAAATTCAAGTTCCTTTCTTGTTTGCCGAGCAAGAGTGTCTATGTGTTTCATGTTACAAAGACTTTAAAGTTCTTAAGCTCCCAGACAAAACTTTGGAAGTAGCGGATGGAAAGAAATATGGTCGCAAGTTTGATCCAAGTATTACTCAACGTTTTTCTATGTATATAGTTTTACCAAATGCACGAGATGGACTAGGCGAAGTGATAGAGAAGGTGAGTTCTGATTCAGCTGGCTTCTTAAACAGTTATCTCCCAACTAATGATGTTGCAGTCAGGTATTTGGTACTTCCAAAGTTTAAGATTTTATTTAACTTTCAAGCAAAAAGATTTCTAAAGGAGTTGGGGTTAGAATTGCCTTTCGTTTCGCGAAAAGAAGAATTGACTGAGATGCTGATTGGTAGTTATATTGAACAAACAGTACCAACAAGCTTACAGATTTTTGCAACATTGAACAAGCGAATGTATTGTAATACAGTAATTTTATGCAGTTACAAGTATAATAGAAGAGGATCCTCCTCAAATGAAGAAAGCATATCAGCCTCAGATTTCCATTTCATTTCGTCTTGGTTCCAATTCCAATTTTCCATCCCCAACATATCCATAAGGTCACCAACAGAATTTTCTGAATCAACATAACCTTCAAAATCTTCAGATTCGCCAAGAATATCATCAAAGAACCGGTCCTCTTCTGCTCTTTCCACATTTTTCCTCTTCCTCTTATTATTGCCAGTATCACCTTCTACAATTGTAACAGCTGGATATAAATTCCCAATTAGTTAGACAAATGAATTACTTAACAACTATGAAGTTTCTCAATAATCAATTTAAGCAACCAAAATCAACAATAACAACAACAACAGCAAGGGCAAGAACAGATGATACTATGAAATTGTTCTATCTGTTTTAAGAATTACTCACAGGTATCATCATTGGTAGCTGGTTGCATACTCCCTGTTACATCAAAGGACCGGTTATCTTCCTCCATTACCTTCTTCCTCCTCCGTTTCAATCCTCTACATTCTATAAGACCAGTAGCACTACAACCTGCAGCTTCCCCGTCCCCACTTCTCTTCTTAAGATAGTTCTGATGATACTTTGCTTTACATTTGTAATGTTTTTCACAATATTTTGACTTAGGATCATTATTATCAGCAGCAGCAGCAGCACCATGACCCATCCTAAAATTCATGCATCTCCATCCTCCACCACCAGTCATACTACAACGCTGTTCATCATCTTCCTCCTGTATCTTCTTCTTAAGATTTTCATAGTACTTTGCACAAAGATTGTAATGTTTGTCACAATATCTTGTCTTAGGCACAGTATCATCATCATCAGAAGCACCATGACCCATCCTAAAATTCTTGCATCTCCATCCTCCACCACCAGTTATACCACAACGCTGTTCATCTGGAGGCAGCTCAATCTCCTTCTTGGTCCCAACATTGGCAGAACCACCTTCTATTTCAGCTGCATATATAGAGAATTCTCAATTAGATAGACAATGCAATGAATTTTACTCTTCATTTCTATCAATCAAACTAATAATCAAATTATCATACAATTAGAGATTTTACTCTTCATTTCAACGACTTTAGTTTTCAGAACTACCACCTACCCTTCTACTAGAAGGATAGAAAATTCCAAATTTGGTTAAACATTGCAGTGATTCCAGGTAATAATCAAATCAACAGATGAAACTATGAAATTTCTCAATTACTTATCATAATTCAAAGTAAACGAAACCAATTGCCAAGTCAAAGAAATGTATGTAAGAATTACTCACAGGTATCATCAACGGACCCATCATCTTCCTCGTCCCTTACCTTTTGTTTCCTCCTCCGTTTCGATCCCCTAGTTTCTTCTATAGGACCATAACCTTCAGCATCGGCATCTCCACTTCTCTTCTTAAGAAAGATCTGACAGGCCTTTAGACGGCAATTGTAATGCTTTTCACAATAGTTTGTGTTAGGACCAGTATCATTCCTAAAATTCTTGCATCTCCATCCCATTCCATCAGTTTTACTACAACGCTCTTCGTCTGGAGGCAGCTTCTTCTTCTCCATCCCCAAATCTTTGTAATGTTTTTGACAATAACGCAGTTCATTATCAGCACTAGCATTCTTGCATCTCCATTTCCCATTTTTGCTACTGCAAATCTCTTCTTCTATAGGTCCTTCACCATCTCTACCTGTCTTCTTAAGGTTCTCATCAATTGTAACCCCTGGTTGTTGATTTTCTGTAGCAGTACTAGAACCCGCACATAAACCATCTCCACTTCTCTTTTTAAGATTCTTATGATAATTTACATAATAATTGTAATGTTTTTCACAATGTTTAGTCTTAGGAACACTATCATCATCAGCAGCACCACCATAACCCATCCTAAAATTCTTGCATCTCTTTTCCTTACCACTTGTGTGAGAACAACGATGTTCATCTGGAGGCAGTAGCTTCTTCTCCATCTCCAAATCTTTGTAATGTTTTTGAGAATAATGCAATTCATTATCAGCGATAGTATTATTGCATCTCCATTTCCCAAAATTTCTAAGGCAAATCTCTTGTTCTTCATTTCCAGCGGCGGCCTTCATCACTACATCACTTTCCCCACCACAACTTCTCTTCTTACGATGGTTCCGATAATACATTGCATTGTACTTTGAATTACAATTGTAATGTCTTTCACAGTATTTACTCTTAGGAACAGTATCATGATCAGAAGCAGCACCATGACCCATCCTAAAATTCTTGCATCTCCTTCTTGCATTACTTCCATGGGAACAACGCTGTTCATCTGGAGGCAGATCCTTCTTCTCCAAAGTCAGGACTAGAGTCTCCCAATCGTAACACTTGTTCCTCCAATATTCAGTTGCATCCTCATCTCTAGCAGCAGTTTTCTTCTCAAGCTCCATTTTTATTTTCCCAAGCTCTAATTCCACGGACACTTGGAAGCACTCAGTCTTATATTGGTCCAGCTGCTCCAATTCAACAACAGGTTCACCAATTCCTGTAGATGATTTTAGTTCTTCAGATATTGTTTCTAATTTTTTCCTCTTTGCCCCAATTTTGGCAGAAGCACCACCTACAATTGTATCAGCTGGATAGAAAAATCCCAGTTAGTAAGACAAATGAATGCAATGATTCCTGGTGACTGAACATATGAAACTACGAAATTTCTGAATTATTATACGTTAAACCATGAAATTGTGCAATTAGTTATCATAATTTTTAACATGTAAGCAATAGAAACAAACAACATAAAAAATGACTAAAGTGAAGATATAAGAATTACTCACATGTATCATCAATTGTAGCCCCATGTTTTTTAATTTTTGTTTCATCATCTTCCTCCGTTGCCTTCTTCCTCCTCCGTTCTATAGGACCTGTACCTGCACCTGCACCTTCACCATCTCTAAATCTCTTCCTTCTCCTCTTGTTAAGATTGTAATGTTTTTCACAAAGTCTTTTCTTAGGAACACTATCATCATCACCATATGAAACGACAAGGTAGAGAATTGCGAAGGTTTTCTTATTATGAAAAACTTGAGTTACAAACAGGTTTTCCCTGTAACTAAATAGGTGAAGATCCCAAAAACAAATCTACACAAAATAAATATCTTTCCTAACTAATAACATATTGAACCATATATACAATATACACAATAAATATATATATCTCCTAATACTCCCCCTCAAGTTGGAGCATGGAGATCACGAATGCCCAACTTGCGAAGAAGCAGCTCAAACTGAGGACGTCCAAGAGCTTTGGTGAAAATGTCTGCAAGCTGAGCAGCCGTTCGTACATGAGAAGTAACAATAGCACCTTTGATTGAATTTGATCGCGCACATAATGACAATCAATCTCAATATGTTTTGGTGCGTTCATGAAAAGCAGGATTAGCGAAGGCAATATGTAGAGCGGATTGACTATCCACGATGGCGCATAGGCATGAGAGTGAATAACACCTAGAGATTTCAATAATGCCTTTAGCCATGTGAGCTCACTACACGTATGAGCCATGGAATGGTACTCGGCCTCAGCAAAAGAACGAGATACCGTGTGTTGCTTCTTTGTCTTCCAAGATATAGGCGAGCCGCCCAAAAATAAAGTAACCAGTAAGCGAACGACGGCTAAGAGGACAGGAGGCCCAATCAGAATCACAATAAGCGGTAAGTTGAAGAGCACTATCCTTGCGTAATATAATCCCTTGACCCAGGATGGCCCTTTAGATAACGAAGAACCCAAGAAGACTTCCCAATGAGATACCCGAGGAGACGCATAAATTGAGCCAATATATGCCTCAATAACACAATCGGACGACGTAATAGTCAAATAAATCAAGCGTCCAATAAGACGACGATCTTAGGGATGCATCGAATACAAAGGTCCATCATCCAGAGCTAGCGATGATGCCGATCAATGGGTGAAGTAGGTGGTTTGGCTCCAGAAGGCCAATCTCGACGAGAATGTCCAATGTGTATTTCCGTTGAGATAAAAATAGTCCATCAGCTCCTCGAGAAATTTCAATACCAAGAAAATACTTGAGGTTGCCCAAGTCTTTCATATGAAAACAATTGCTTAAATATGCTTTAAAAGCGATAATAAGCGCGGAATTGTTCCCGACAATAATTAAATCATCCACATAGACAAGTACATTGATAGAATTCTCACCTCGTCGTAGGGTAAATAGAGAATAGTCGGCATAAGATTGTACAAATCCAAATGCCTTAAGAGCACTGCAAGCTTAGCAAACCAATTACGAGGAGCTTGACGAAGTCCATACAGAGATTTATGGAGCCGACACACTTTACCGGGAGACTTAGTCGAATATCCTATAGGAAGTTGCATATATACTTCCTCATCAAGATCCCCATGTGAAAGGCATTGTGAACATCCATTTGATGTAACTCCCAATCACGAGCAACTCGCGATTGCTAAAAAAAGTTCTAACGAAACCATTTTAGCTACGGAGCAAAGGTTTCATTATAATCCACCTTGAACTTGTCTATTACCAAGAACAACCAAGCGAGCCTTATACCGCTCGACACTACCATCGAGAATTATATTTAATTTTGTAAACCCATTTGCATCCAATAGCTTTCTTCCACAGCGGCAAATCGGTAATAGATAACGTGCCATTTTTATCAAGAGCACCAATTTCCTCGGAGACATAGCTACACGCCAACATGGAAGGCGAACGACTTCGGCATAATCGGTAGGTTCTTTAAGAGTAGTAATCGCCGCCAAAAACGAGTATGATTAACGAGAAAAATTTGCACAAGACACATAATTAGTAATGGGATAAGGCGTACCGAGGACGTTGACGAGTGAGGAGTGGGAGGAGCCGGGGTCTATTACTTCGTAGTATTACAAACATAATCCCTTAATCGACTATTAGGAACTCGGGACCGAGCACTACGTCGAACTGCCGTGTCAGAAATATCATCTTCATGTCTGTCAGAAATGTCAGCTTCATGTCTGTCAGAAACTACAACGGCTGGCAGCCGGTGGTCAGATATCTGAGCAGTGTTAGATGAAACACGGTCTGGTACACCTTGTAAACTAGCCTCAGATGAGACAAAAACATTTGAATCAACATTCTTCGAATTTTCACTGCCAGATAAGACAAAACCTTCATCTGACTCATTAAGTGAAGTCACAACGGAGTCGTGGGTTCGAATTTGCACTCGACAGCCGTCTGTGAATGGACAAAGTGTGTGGTATGCGTCATTCTTGTCCCCTCGAAGCTCCCGACGTGATCGTGTCTAATCGAGTTCCACCTGAATGACTAGCGAGGTTACGAAATCGCGTCTTTGTCCCAGACGGAATGTCGTATCTTGTCGACTACCCCCTCGTTGACTGTTTGACTACCACATGAACTCTTAGTGGCCGGACTATGTGTCTTGTCGACGTCAACAATCTCGTGCATTCTGTAGAAAAACCATTCAACTCAAACGTGCAGTCTTCATTGTTACTTTCTAAAAAAGTTGTCGTGTATGGAAATTTGTTTTCAAAGAAAACTACGTCACGAGACACAAACAATTGTTTGGTTTCCAAATCAAACAATCGCCAACCCTTTTTTCCATGAGGATAGCCAACAAAGATACATTTCCGACTTCGTGGATTAAACTTATTACGATCACGAGGCACAACACTTTCATAGCACAAACATCCAAATACCCGAATAAGATTATAAATAGGAGGCTTCCTATGTAACAATTCATATGGAGTTCTCCCATTGAGCAAGGGAGTAGGCGTGCGATTAATAATATAAGAAGCGGTTAGAATGCACTCACCCCAAAACCGAAGAGGTAAATTTGCTTGAAAACGCAAAGCACGGCCCACATTCAATATATGACGATGTTTGCGTTCCACTCGCCCATTTTGCTGTGGTGTATCCACACATGAGGTTTGAAATTCTATTCCTTGTTGAGAAAAGAATGGAATCAAAGGACGAAACTCCGTACCATTATCACTACGAACCTCGCTTAACTTGTCTATCAAATTGTGTCTTAGCCATAGCAAAAAAATTCGAAATTCTTCACCACCTCGCTTTTATGTGCCATCAAATAAACCCAAACACAACGAGAATAATCATCAACAATCGTTAGAAAATAGTGTGCACCACAAGAAGACGAAGTACTATACGCACCCCATACATCACAATGAACTAAACTGAAGATGTCATTAGCTTTATTCTCACTAATAGGGAAACTAGCACGAGTTTGTTTAGCCTTAAAACAAGTATCACACGGTTCATTGAGAAACTTCTGACAATCAACTTTGTTCATACCCGGGAAGCAAAGAAATAATCTTATTAGAAGGATGACCAAGACGCATATGCCATAAGTTATAATCTTCACCAGTAGTAACTCGATTTGCCATAATCTGTGCTCCCGTTGTGGAAGATATAGACCCCATCTCGTTCCTCTCCCACACCAATTAGCGTCCTCGTAGTGCGGTCTGTATCACACATAACTTATCGACCAAAGTGACAATACATTTCAGATCTTTAATTAAACATGCTAACGAAATCAAGTTACGGTGAAGATCGGGAACATATAAAACACGATATAATCTCATATTGTCTCCAAACACCACGGTGCCTTCACAGGAGCAATTGTGTATGTCCCGTTCGGAAGTTTGACTGGAAGAAACACCTATTTGATATGCTTTGTAAAAAACTCTTTCCTTCCCGTCATATGCCTTGAAGCCCCGTATCAAGTATCCACTTACTAGACATCTTTTCCTTCAACCATCCTTATTCGAAGAATTAAGCATATTCACAATAGCTTTCCACTTGTGCATCGGTGATAGTATTAGCAAGTGGTACTCGATCTTGTGATGAAATATAGCTTCGATTTGAATTCACATCAATATTCATAAGTGCGGTATAAACAACAACTTGTACTTCTTGTTCATAATTATCTCCATCCAGTTTCATTGTATCACCTACATCCTTCAAATCATACGGGTATGATGATTTCGCCGGTAAAATTGAATCAATTTTAGGTTTATAATAAGAAGTCGATTCTTCCCAAGCCATGACGCCAAAAGAGAGATTTGCTTCTGATTTTCAATTATTTAGGTTATTTCGATTCTGGCTCAGATGCCATGAAACGACAAGGTAGAGAATTGCGAAGGTTTTCTTATTATGAAAAACTTGAGTTACAAACAGGTTTTCCCTGTAACTAAATAGGTGAAGATCCCAAAAACAAATCTACACAAAATAAATATCTTTCCTAACTAATAACATATTGAACCATATATACAATATACACAATAAATATATATATCTCCTAATACCATAACTTATCCTAAAATTCTTGCATCTCCATCCTCCACTAGCAGTTTGACAACAACGATGTTCATCAGGAGGCAGCTTCTTCTTCCTCCATTCCGAGCCCCTAGTTTCTCCTATAGGACCTGCACCTTCACCATATTTACTTTTCTTCTTAAGATTTTCATAATACTTTTCGCGAAGATTGTAATGCTTTTGACAATATCTTGTCTTAGGAACACTATCATCACCATTAGCAGCAGCACCATGACCCATCCTGAAATTCTTGCATCTCCATCCTACACCACCAGTCATACCACAACGCTGTTCATCTGGAGGCAGCTCAATCTCCTTCTTCTTGGTCCAAGCATTGGCTGAACCACCTTGTATATCAGCTGCATATATAGAGAATTCTCAATTAGTTAGACACCGCAATTATTCTAACTCTTCCTAATTTACCATACAAAAATAATCTAGACCTAACTTTCAAAAATTCTTTACTGAAGAACGTCTCGATTAACCTAACTTACAGCCAATTCCTGTCAATGATTTTAGTTTTCAGACACTCTTTCAATTTTTGTCCTCTTTACCCCAATTTTAACAGAACCACACTAGGCTACAATTGCATCACCTGATAGAAAATCCGAATCTCTAAGGGGACTTAATTTGTTGGAAGGAACCGTGTGCGGGAAGGTCGAAGACTTAGTGTGCACATCACGTATATTCCATATTTGGAATGCTTCGTATTTAGGACCCTTTACGTATTTAGTTTTTTTCTTGTAACACAATGTAACTCAACAAAGATAAATAGAAAACTATTCTTGCTCTTCCAATATAACGAGAAGAGGGTAAATCATCGCTGCCTATAATTTGAGATGGTATAGCGAGAGCAGGATACGATCTTAAGTTATTTTTCTTCTTTGCAATTCATCATTCATATTTTATTCATAGTCAACTTCTAGTTTTATCAACATGGTTGGAACTCCACCACCATCGCTATCAAAGTCTTCAAACATAGGAGGAAATAAGCTTGATGAAAATCGCTCAAGCTTAGATCCTTTTGATGTACCAAATCGGACAATCCGTCGACTGTGCTTTATTCCCCTATATTAACAGTGATAATTATCCTACTTGGTCAAGAGGCATTGCTAGGGCTTTGAGAGCCAAGAACAAATATGGTTTTGTCGATGGTACAATAGTTAAACCAGGAGCTGAGGATGATAAACTCCCTGCTTGGATTCGTGCAAATAATTTGGTTTGTATTTGGATTGCCAATTCTTGTGAAGTCAAATAAAACGCAGATCGGTTGGATAGAAAACGCTAGAGATATTTGGGTTGATCTCGAAGATAGATTTTAAAACAAACATGCCTAGAATATTTGACCTAAAGCGTCACATCTCTAATCTAAAGCAAGAAGATTCTAGTATCTCTTCTTACTACACCAAGCTTAAAAGCTTATGGGATGAAGTAGGTGCTCTCACACCAGTTGAACCTTGTACTTGTGGTAATGGAAAACAAGTACTTGAGCAATTAAATAGAGATAAAGCCATGGAGTTCTTACAAGGTCTTCACGATCGTTTTGCCGCGGTTAGGAGTAATATACTTCTCATGTCTCCTTTTCCGACGACTTCAAAGATTTACTCCCTTGTTCGCCAAGAAGAACAGCAACAATCCATCAACATTGCAGCTGCACCACAAGTCGAAAACGCTGAACTTTCAGCTAGATTTGAGTTTCGACCTCCACCACGCAGCAACTACAACGGACCCAACAATAAGAAACCGCGTCCTTCATGTGATCATTGCAAGAAAATAGGTCACACCAAAGATCGTTGCTACCAAATTGTTGGTTATCCAAACAAGCAAAGGGATGAACCGAATGGGTACCTAGTGAATTCCTTTTCAACTGCTCCAAGTGGATATGCGGCTAGCTCTTCGTCAAACGTTGCACCCCATTAACTGCTGATCAGTACAACCAACTCATGGCCTTACTTCAATCAGGGCCTACACCACCAACTGCCAATTTTGCAGGTATGTTATCTTTACCTAGTACTCTTTGGATTATAGATACTGGTGCATCAAACCATATTTGTTGTTCATTGGAATATTTTTCTTCTTATGCTAAAGCACCACCATATACATTTATCCAACTTCCAAATGGGACTCGCATACAGGCTGTCCATGTTGGGACTGTTAATTTTTCACCTACTTTAAAATTAACTAATGTTCTTCATGTTCCTACATGCAAATTTAATTTACTATCTGTAGGGCAATTTGTTCGTTCCAAACGACACTACTCCGTTACTTTTACCTCTAACCACTGCTACTTTCAGGACCTACAAACGAAGAAGTCGATTGGTCGGGGTGATTATCATAATGGTCTCTATTATCTGCGTGCAACTTGAGCCTTTTCTCGTTTTCGCTTCATAAAATTTTCATCTTTGGCATTGGAGATTAGGACATCCGTCCTCACCTAGATTAAATTATTTATCTAAGCAATTTTCTTTTATTAGTTCCGACAAAGGCATATGTGGGATTTGTCCACAAGCCAAAATGATCTCGTTTAAAGTTTCCCCTTCGTAATAGTTCTAGTTCTAGGATTTTTGAGTTAATCCATTGTGATATTTGGGGACCATTTAGTGAACCAAGTATTACAGGGGATCGTTATTTTCTTTCTATTGTTGACGATTATTCGCGTTGCACTTGGATTTTTTTAATGAAGGTTAAGTCGGAAACATTTAAGTACTTACAATATTTTCTCGCATATGTTCGCACTCAATTTAATCATTCTATTAATACACTCTCTTATGGATCTGGAGATGTTTTCTTACCACAAATTCAAAAGATACGTTCCGACAATGGAACTGAATTTCTATCCAAATCTATGCAGGATTTATTTCTTAAATTTGGAATCGTTCATCAAAGAAGTTGTGTAGCTACACCACAACAAAATGGAATAGTAGAGCGCAAGCATCGCCACCTTCTTGATGTTGCTCGTGCTTTACGATTCCATTCAAATCTACCCCTTAAATTTTGGGGCGAGTGTGTGCTGACTGCCACTTTTTTGATAAACAAATTGCCTACACCATTGCTTGGTTATAAATCACCCCATGAAATTTTACTTGGGTGCCCTCCGAATTACAAATCTCTACGTGTTTTTGGTTGTTTGTGTTACGCCAAAAATACTAAGATCAAACATAAATTCGATGCTAGAGCTCGTCCCGGTATTTTTATCGGATATCCTTATGGTCAAAAAGGATACCGTATATACGATATCGAATCAAAAATGATATATGTATCTAGGGACGTTGTTTTCCATGAGTCAATTTTTCCCTTCTCTAATTTTATTAATCCCAGCACTCATTACGATGGTAATGATACTGTGAGTGATCAAATTGTGGTAGTGAATCAACCTACACTTAATAAATCACGTCAAACAAAACTGGATAAAACTGATCAGTTTGATACCAACGAATCCAACCCTAGTACTAATATTCCTTTAAACAATGACACAGTAGTGCATTCATCACCTACTGAACCATTAGAAAATTCTTATTCAAACAATGATCACTTAATTGATGACATGGTAGTGCATTCACCTACTTATCCTACTTCACCTATTTCAACGTCCTTTTTCCTTCTTTGCATGACGACATCGACAACGTGACGGCTCGTCCAACCTACGTCCCGATCCCATCCAATGACGAAGGTATACAACCTTGTTTCACCGTCATCCTCACCTCCGCTGCTTGATCCAACTTCAACTCTCTTGGATAGACATCAACGGGTACGTAATCCTCCTTCATACTTAAAAGACTATGAATGTAATCTAACCCCATCGTCTACTGAGCCTTTATATCCTTTAGCTCATTTTTTGAAGTTTGAGCAATTTTCTTTGCTCATAAAGCGTTTCTCTCGAAAATTATTAACCAAAACGAACCCCGCACCTTTCAAGAAGCTATGCAATCTCGGTATGGAAGAATTCCATGGTTGTAGAATTCTTGCCTTGAAAGAGAACGATACATGGACTGAGGTGCCTCGTCCCCATAATAAATCTGTTATTGGGTGTAAATGGGTGTACCGTATCAAATACAAATCTGATGGTACGATTGAGCGTTGCAAAGCTCGTTTGGTTGCAAAAGGCTACACTCAACTTGAAGGAGTCGATTATCACGATACTTTTGCACCAGTTGCAAAGCTTGTAACTGTTCGTATGCTATTATCCATAGCCTCCATCAAAGGTTGGTCTCTTCACCAATTTGATGTGAATAATGCCTTTCTTCAAGGCGATTTAAATAAAGAAATTTTTATGGAGTTACCTCCCGGTTTTAAACGACAGGGGGGAGAATCTTGTGTGTCGTTTAAATAAATCCATTTATGGACTTAAACAAGCTTCTCGTCAGTGGTTTGCAAAGTTTTCGACCACTCTCATTTCTGAAGGTTTTAAACAATCTTTAGCGGATTATTCTCTATTTCACTATCATAAAGGTTCCAGCTCTATATATATTTTAGTATATGTAGATGATATTATTATGACAGGAAATGATCCTATGTTGATTCAACACTTCAAAAGAATTCTTGAAAAGAAATTCTCAATCAAAGACTTAGGTAAATTACAATATTTTTTGGGAATTGAGGTTTCCCGGTCGCCGAAAGGCATATTTTTATGTCAAAGAAAATATACCTTGGATATCCTCCAAGATGCAGGGCTAACAGGATCACGCCTATCATCATTTCCTATGGAACAAAATACAAAACTAACGCCCGCGGATGGCAAACTTCTAGATGATCCTTCATCTTACCGCTAAATCTAATTGGACGACTCCTATATTTAACTAGTCACTAGACCTGATATAGTGTATGCAGTAAATTGCCTTAGTCAATTTATGCAGAAGCCTACAACTACGCACATGGATGCTGCCAATCGTATTTTAAGATATCTAAAAGGTTCCATTGGTAAAGGAATTCTTTTGTCCTCAAATAATGATTTAGTCATAACTGGGTATACCGACTCTGATTGGGCTGGTTGCCCAACAACCCGTCGATCAACCACCGGGTATGTTACCATGATGGGAAACAATCCCATATCCTGGAAAAGTAAGAAACAAGTTACTGTAGCTCGATCTTCCGCAGAAGCTGAATACCGAGCTTTAGCTAATCTTGCAAGTGAGATTCAATGGCTCACTTATCTCATGCAAGATTTTCGTATCAAGATTAATAAACCGGTGACAATACACTTTGTGATAATCAAGTTGCAATTCATATTGCAAATAATCCAATCTTTCATGAACGAACCAAGCACATTGAAATAGATTGTCACTTTGTGCGTGAAAGAATCATGTCGGGATTGATATCTCCAACTTATGTCAGATCTCACGATCAATTAGCAGATGTTTTCACAAAAGCATTAGGGGGAGAACATCATCAACGCATTATCAGCAAGTTGGGCGTACGCGACATATCCGATACGGCTCCAACTTGAGGGGGAGTGTTGGAAGGAACCGTGTGCAGGAAGGTCGAAGACTTGGTGTGCACATCACGTATATTCCATATTTGGAATGCTTCTGTATTTAGGACCCTTTCTGTATTTAGTTTTTTCTTGTAACACAATGTAACTCAACAGTATAAATAGAAAACTATTCTTGCTCTTCCAATATAACGAGAAGAGGGTAAATCATCCGTGCCTATAATTTGAGATAATTCAACAGATTAAATATAAGAGATCACTAAATCAAAGGTAGATTGAGAAATGTATGTAAGAATTACTCACAGTCACGGGTATCATCAAGGCTCCGGTCATCTTCCTCCTTCGTTACCTTCTTCCTCCTCCGTTTCGATTCCCAAGTTTCTTCTTCTTCTATAGGACCAGGAACTGCAACCTCACCATCTCCACTTCTCTTCTTCTCCTTACAATTCTTAAAATAATTGTAATGCTTTTCACAATATGTTGCCTGAGGAATATTATCATTCCTAAAATTCTTGCATCCCCTTCCATTCATCTTACTACAACGATGTTCATCTGGTGGCAAATCTTTGTAATGTTTTTCACAATAATACAATTCATTATCAGCACTTGAATTCTTGCATTTCCATTGATTAATTTTTTTCTTGCAAATCTCTTGTTCTTCTTCACTACCAATGCCAGCCGCCTTCTTAGTTTTCTCCATTATTACAACAACAAAAAAAATACTCCCTCCGTCCCACTATTAGATGACCTAGTTGAAGTTTACCTGATTCTTAAGGCAATGAATGAAATGAGTGTTTTTAAGTATTTTTTACAACTATACCCTTATGGATAATAATTTGTAAAATTTAGAAATCATTTATCTCTCAAACTATACCATAGATTTTCGTAATTTTTGTACCGTTGAAAATCATTTTAAAACACCTACGTAACGAGTATAAACATGAATATCAAATTATACATATTTCTTATGATACCGATAATCAATCAAAAGGGTAGTTTTAGAGATATCCCCTTGATTAGTGAAATAGGTCAACTAATGATGGGACAAGATCTTAGACCAAGTAGGTCATCTAATGGTGGGACGGAGGGAGTATCTGACGTTGCCCTAGAATCTAGAAACATTTATAAAGCCCCCTCAAGTACTGGTTGGGTGGCGTTTTCTTATTATACCCCTATAATTATTCCTTGTCTACAACGCCCTTTGAGGGGCTTTTTGGTCATAAAGTTTTAGAAGTCTACCTATTGGTGTAAGCATAGTAAAAAATATATTTTACCATTCAAAAATGGACCGACCAGGTAGGTCCGGTTCACCTAGTAGTGTAATTGCACAATTAACTATCAAAATTTTTAAAAACGAGCTCGATAATTGAAGAACGCGAACACGTTCATCCAATTCTGACTAAGGCTTAGTCCTATGGGCTAGATATCTAGCTGCTAGATTGGCCATCCACGTCAGATTTGCAAACCTCCTAACCCCTATGGTATGGCCAATCTAGCAAACAAACGGCCGATCGGTCAGCGTTGACGACGCGAGCAGTCGACGCCCGAGGAACGCCGAATGAAGCGACGTTTGACTTGGTCAGCAAGGATGGAACGCCGAACCGAACAGCGTCAAGGGAAAACGTTTTATCTCCACAACAGATCGACTTCTTCCCCATTTTTTTTTTTTTTTCACATTCACTCTCAAAACTACCCAAAGATGCATGTTCATGTTCGTGATTTATAGAAGTTTTTTTTCAAATTCCTTCCGTGGGTTTGTTCTTCATCAGAATTGTGATCGATTGAAGGTGGTTTGGTGCGATTCCATCCACAAAATCATTCCAAGTAAGAAATTTAAGTTTTAGGTTTAACTTTTATGATTTTTGATTTTTGGTGCGATTTCATTCAAATTGATGATTGATATTTCGTATTTAGATGATGTAGATGATATGTGTATGGTTTAATTTGATTATTTATGATGAATTTTTTTTTTTTTGGGATTTAATTTGATTATTTGTGATGAACAAAAAATAAATTTTGATTTTTGTGATGAAAATGATAATTCTTATGATGTTTGTAGGTAAATTTGCATGATAATTTGATCATTTGTATGATGAAAATGATTGATAAAGAATTATTTTTGATTATTTGTGATGAAAATTTGATAATTTAGTTTGTATAATTAAAATGAATGATATTGATACTTAGTTTGTATGGATGAAAATGATATTGATAATGAAAATGATATTGATAATGATATTGATAATGATGATTTAGTTTGTATGGATGATAATGATATTGATAATGAAATTGATAATGATATTGATGATTTAGTTTGTATGGATGATAATGATATTGATAATGATATGGATGAAAATGAATGATATTGATAATGATGATTTAGTTTGTATGGATGAAAATGAATGATATTGATATTTTTTTCCATCTTTGTTATTGATTGTAGTATGGATGAAATGCTAGATGGGTTGGATATAGTTTCATCATGGAAATGTGATGAACATGTATGTCACGATGTTACGAAAGACCCTCGCAAAGTAAGCTTTAGAGGTAGTTTCAAAGACATTGAAAAATATTATAAGATTGTAGTGCAAGATAATCCGCTAGCACAACAATTTTGTGATAATTGTGGCTTTTCCTCTGTTTTTGAGTTTGATTTTGCCAATAGGGATAGAGCCTTAGTCGAAGCCGTAGGCCGAGAGATGGTGGAAAAGTACCAGAGCTTTCATTTTCGGGAGTTTGAGATTGGCCTTCTTCCTTTAGATTGGTACATGTTAACTGGAATTCCCACTGGTGACCCTAGTAAAAAGCCAGTGGTTATCTGCAGATTGGGTAGTGATCTAACATATCCGCTTTGGATGATTTGTATTTTCGGATATCAAAAATCATGGTGCATGGGACTCTAAGACTAATACATTTTCCTTAGTTGTCTTGAAAACTACATTGAAAGTAGAAATGGCGAATAATATTGAATGTGCGATGACATTGACACGAGCATTCTTTATGTGGTGTTTTGGTCATTTTCTTCTAGCGCATTCTTCGGAAAAGTAGATAAACGTTGGGTTTTGTTATTGGATGACTTGAATAGAGTTGGGGAGTATGATTGGGGTCTAGCTTCGTTAGGGTAATACCTATAGATATCTCGACGTTTGGTCAACCAGGGGTACAAATTTAGTTGGCATGGTTGTGGTACTTGAGTATTGGTACTATTACTACTTTCGCAACATGCAACCCTTACTTTGTCAGACACCTTCTCGGTCATCATGATATTTTCCCAAAGATTTGTCTCTTGAAGAAAATTAGGATTGCATCAAGGAAGAGAGGACATCGAGAAGGCCGGAAGGATACTATAGAAACACTCGGTCAAAAGCGCAAGAATCTGATTGACACTAGAACAAGGGAATCATGTATTTGGCAACCATGGGCAGAGAGTCGGTATCTTTGGGAGACCAATATGAGTATGCACTAGAGGTATCCAAAAAGAGGGTTCTTTTTTTCACTTTGAAAATCGCACAAGAGTTAGTTGTTACTTGCGAGAGATTCCCGAGGCGGATTACAAAGGTGAGATTGTAGTCCCGGCAAATCCTCCAAATTTGGAAACAATTGATGTAGATGATATTGTAGTAGAGGTCAATGACTATTATACGATCCACAGAGGATCAATATAACACTTGGTGGACTAAGAAGAGTGTTGGACCTTATGTCATTGAGTCATACCACGCTCAAAACGTCGACGAGATAGCGGTGGGTAGCTCAAATTCCTCGCAATTTGTTTCCTAGTCACCCTCCTCGACATGATGTCGCAGACATATACTTATCACACCTGTGAGAATGAGCCCCCATCACAATCGCTATAGAGATAGAATTCAATTTACCATTTTCCAATGAAGCGGCGTAGAACGTCAAATACCGGTTCAATGGTTCCTTGTCCGTATAACTTTTGGGAGATGAATTTGACAATGGTAAGTACATTTACATTTTGTACTCATTTTCATTTCAAGTTTCTTGAATATTCGACTAAATTCTCTAATTTATATCCTTGTAGAGGGCTGATTGCATTAGGTTTATGGAAAAATCATGTTCATTCCAGCTTGGAGCTCGTCAATTTTGTTAAACATAGGTTTATTTGTTGTTATGGAGTGTTATATTTTGTTTATTTGTTGTTATGGAGTGTTATATTTTGTTTATTTGTTGTTTATGGAGTGTTGTGATTTATTTTTATGGAGTGTTTTTAAGTTTTTATGGAGTGTTAATACTTTATTTATTTGATGTATTAGGTACATTATGCAGGGAGCTTTGAGAAGAATTTTGTTAGGCTTTCCGGATGATGAAGATGATATTGAGACGAATGTTATAGCAAGTTGCTACACTTTGGAGACTCGGAGGAGGCGGGAATACATCAACCCGTCTCAAATGAAGTCAAGACCCCGTCGATCAGTGCATAGAAAACGTGTAGATGCGCAGATGCTCGTATGATGCATCAATACTTCAACTTCAAATGTATGTATGGGCCAAAGAAGTTTAAAGGTCGGTTTGCTTTGCCTCGTCCACTTTTTTTGAGAATTAGAGCAAGTTTGTGATTATGACCATGATTTTCGCCAAAAAACCGATGCTTGCGGTATTCCTGGTCATAGTCCATATATGAAAATGATTGCCGTCATGAAACATTTTGCCAAAGGCATTGCACCGGATTCCTTAGATGATTACACACAAATGGGAGCCACCACTATCTCTGCTATTATGCTATGAAGTTTATGGATGCAATTATTTGGATTTACAATGGTCGATACATGCGTCAACCTACCGCTCAAGATACGGAAAGGATTTTAGCAAAAAATGAAGCTCGAGGATTTCTGGTATGCTTGGTAGTGTCGATTGTTTTCCCTTTGGGCATGGAGAGCATGTCCAATGGATCAAGCAGTTCCCCAGCGGCTATAAGCCATATCCCTCGGTTTGTTTCAGGCGGTAGCTACATATGATAGATGGATCTGGCATTCCTATTTTGGGTTGGATGGGCAGAACAATGATCTTAATGTCTTGAATTCTTCGGGTTTGTTCGATAGACAACTTAATGGTGTATCACCTTCTTGTCATTATCAAATCAATGGAAAGAATTACGAGAAGGGGTACTACTTAGGAGATGGTGCATATCCCATGTATGGTTGCATCGTGCAAGCATACAAACCCGCCTCAAACATTAGAGAAGCTCTTTTCAATCAATACCAAGAAGCAAAAAGGAAGGACATAGAGCGTGCATTTGGTGGTCTTAAAGGTAAGTTTGGCATTATATTTAAACCTTGTCGTTATTATAAAAAATCGGACATGAAGGCAATTATGAGGGGGTTCTTGATAATGCACAACATGTGTGTTGATATGGAATATCGCAATGAGGATTGGGGGAGGATCATGGGAGATGAACCTCAACCGTCAATTCAAGGAAATGTAAGGCTAGCTCTCATGTATTGTACAACCTCATGATTTGGGGACAACTTAACTTGGAACTCACTACACACATATGGAACCGACACGGAGAAGGTTTGAGAGATGGTGATTTTCCAAACATGGGTATAGATGATGCCTTGCCGGGAAGTTGATGAGGGTACGAGACGGAATCAATACCGACGAAGAACAATATGACCCTCAAGGAGATGGTGCATTTTATGAGAATGGAGAGTAAATTTCATATAATTAGACATTTTAATCAAGCACGCTTTCATTAAGTAGACATTTTAATTAGTTATTGTAAACTCCATAATACTCTTTTTATCACTTAAGTACGTTTACAATTACATTACATATTTAACTAGAACTTCATATGCATATGTCTTCATAATATTTCTTCATGCAAATGCTTCATAACCAAGTATCTCCAAAGCGGTGTTATGAATGAACGACATTCCATGATCCGTTTCATATAAAGTCATAGCATCCTCACGATTACCATTTGATTCCCTTAATGAAATGACAAAACGCTTGCAATTACACTTGATGCTTGATAACCGAATTTGTAGTTGTTTCTTGCATCTCCCATTAGCATTACCATTGATTCTCATAAATTCTTCAACAACTTGTCCCCAAAAGGAGTTGGTTGTTATTTGAGTGTTGTTAATTGCACAATAACTTCTCACCAAGTCATTGTCTTATTCAATTGAGAATGCAACCATGCTTGAATGTTGAATAGAAAAGAAAAGAGAATGAAACTTCACAAGTTTTGGGTGTGGGGATTTTGAGCTATTGTGTTGAGTTTATATGGAGATATGAAGTGATGTGAGTTTGGGCTGAAAATGTAGCCGTTGGATTTGGAGCGCCGCACCAATAGGCGTCCAACGCCAAACCAAACGGCGTTTGGCATCACAAACCATGAGATCAAAAGTGACCGTTGAAGATTCAACGGCAGGAAATGAAGCGCCCTACCATTCGGCGTTCAGACGCCGAACCAAACGGCGCTATTGAATATCAGCCATCAGATCAAGATGACCGTTCCATTTTCAACAACTCAGATTAAATAGCCGTTTAAAACACACAACAACTATTTTTTCAAGCTTCCCTATAAATAGAGGACTACTTCTCCTTCATCCCTCACACCAAAACCAATTGATTATCTTCTTCATTGGTTTTCTTCCTCTTCTTCATATAGTTTTGTTCATACAAAATTATGGCACACTTTAGTACAATAGAAGAAGAGGCACTAATTTATGGTTGGGTCATAGCAAGCAACGATCCAATTCATGGAAAAGATAAAAAAGGTGCAATATTTTGGAGTAAGATTATTGAAGAGTACAATAAAAGAAAAGGTCCCAATGGTGCCGTAAGAGATAAAAAAGCATTGCGAACAAAGTGCAACACAATAAGAAGCGAAGTGAGGAAATATATTTCATTTGTTAGGCCATACTTCATACAAACCTTCGGGATGAACGAGGCGGATTATGTAAGTACCTCAATTTTTCTTAATGTTTTCTTTCTACCGTTTTGTTATCTTTCTTTCTTTCTCTAAATTTTTCCTTTTATTTTTTCCCGATTATCATCGTGGAAAACAGAATTATGAAGCGGGCGTACGGAAAAACTTGGAGGTACGAATCGGTTTTCCGGATCCCAAGACTTATCAACCCGATTACAACCCGGCGGTGAATAATGATGA
Organism: Papaver armeniacum; assembly: GCA_023531295.1. NCBI lineage: Eukaryota > Viridiplantae > Streptophyta > Magnoliopsida > Ranunculales > Papaveraceae > Papaver > Papaver armeniacum. Next base: position 205,511 of record JAJJWW010008320.1, on the reverse strand, counting down.
TGGAGTCGGTACTTCCACTCAACCTAGTCAACAAACTCAAACTACTCAAGAAAATGAAGATGATAATATGGATGAAGATTTGCAAAATATGGCAAGGTTTGGTAACACTTCATCTACTCATAACCAAAACCTCGGACATATCAAAGAGAAGACGCTATTTCAACAAACCGATGATGTTAGAAGTGACGGTAGAGACAAAGCAAAGAAAAAGGCTCGTGAGGCTAAAGCATCGCAGAAATCAGATGAAAAATGGATAAACTCATCGAACTTCTTGAAAACGCACAAGCACAAAGAGAGGCCAAATATGAAAAAGAGGAAGAGTATCTAAGGAAGAACATGGAAAGCTCTTCAATCTTGGCACAAACGCAACAAAGAGAATCGGAAATGAAGATCCTACGACAACCCTTGGATGAATTACAAGAATGTGAGAGACCCATCTACAAAATATGGAAGAATGAGATTTTAGCCCGTTATGGTTTGGACCTTATCCCCTAAACTAAAGTGATATGGGATTTCTAAGTTATTTAGAAGTAGGATTTCAATTTCAATGTAGTTTTTTATGTTTTAAGTTATTTAGAAGTAGGATTTCAATTTCAATGTAGTTTTTAGTTTCTTCAAAAAAACATTGTAACTTTGTTTTGCAATGTAATGGATGGTTACAAATTCTCAAATGGCAACATTTACTTTGATAAATTTCCAAATTTTGAAACCAAAATTTTGAAACAAAATACGATTGAAACAAATTGCCAAACATGTAGAAATGGAATTTGGGAAAAAATAGCCGTTGTTTAAAAAAATAGGGTCAAACGCTGGATGGAGCAGTGTTACATCCTAACGCCGAATGGAACAGCGTCCATCCTAGCGCCTAACCATTCGGCGTTATTCTCTGGAATATTCGTACAACGCGGAACCATCCAGCGTTTGAATCACTTTTTGAGCGCCGCACCATTCAGCATTTCAATCTCGCCGATAGTGCGACTGCGAGCAAATGCTAGGCAACAGAAGTAGCCAGATTTAGTGTACACTTTTTTCCCACACTTTTTTCATGATTTGCAACACTTTTTGGCCAATCTAGCACTCCAATCTAGCCCATAGGACTTAGCCTAACCACGGGTAGGGTGCAGTACTGAGAAACTGTTGGTCAGTCATGAGAAGGGAAAAAAAAACACATGGCTCGATTGCGGGCTTCAGAGCAAAATGTTCACGCTGTTCAAGCCTCTGAGGCTAATATTGGCAAAGCAGAAGCAGTTGATGTTGTAAATGAGGAGGCAACAGAAAATGTTTATGGGAAAGAGGACACTCCAGCCACCATTGCTGCAATTACTGATGCCACTGTTGAAATGTCAAATGAGATAGTGATGAACGATATTGACGGGGAAGTTGACGAAAAAAGAGAGCCTTTAACCACTACCACAACCATCACCGCCATTCCTGCTGCTACTAGTGGAATGCCAGAGGACGAAGTGATATAAAACGGTGGTGGAGAAGTATGTGAACAAGAGGCTTTAGCCGACGCCACAACCATGACACCTGTTACTGATGCTACTGGTGAAACGTTAAACGAAAAAGTGAAGGAAAGAGTTGGTGAGGAAGTAAAGGAACAAGAGAATTTTGCTGACATCAGAACTATGCCCTTCATTGCTGGTTCTACATGTGAAATGTTAAATGAGGAATTGATGGAAATTGTTGGAGGGGAAGTAAATAACCAGGAAGCTTTAACTGCTGGTACCACCACCACGCACCACCAGCACCACCACCATTACTGATCTCTAAAAACTTTCTGATCCAATACACCTGCAGTATTTCTAATTCTCTTAAACCTGTGAGGTATTCAAGACTTTAAAAGAGAGTTGCCCTCGAGACCTCCAGATAAATGTAAGCTAAGAAGGGAAGTGAGGTGTTGGATATCCTCTGCTTCTGCTAGTAGTGATACTAGTAATGAGGAAGAGGAACAGGAAAGACTGCAGGTAAATCGTAAGCAGCAGTATTGTGACTAAAAGGCTCTAACTGTTTCCATCCTTAACTTATTTGTGCCTCACTGATTATTGTCCTTAGGCTTTGAAGAGAAGTTAGTTTCCTAAACCTCATGGTCCAATGATTCCGGGAATTCAAAGACGCTTCAAATTCGTTCAATTTTTAATTTCTGAAGGAAAAGCACAATCCTCAGATATCCTTAACTATTCCAGACTATTAAGGCCTTATTGCAACTCTGGTAATTCTTTGATTTGGAGAAACACTACATACCCAACCGTGCAGGAATCTTTTCTCTGTATGAACAACTCTAAGATTTAACAATTAACAAATTACAAGATATTTTCTTGTTTGAACTTCAAGAACTTCTAAAATACATGTACTTCTAATAAAAACTCAAATGACGAAAAGGATTCTGATATGTCAAATATGCCATTCCCCTCTGTAAGATAGTAAGCAAAAAGACCAGATTTCCAGCTTTAGTTGTATACCAGATACCACATATTCTGACTACTTTGGCTGCAAACTCTGCATTTCTTAAATAATTAACAGCTAGCTAAACCGTAATTGATAAATGAAGAAACTAATTATTGAATACAATTAGATCTGCAAAAGGATTGAGTAACCAACTGAATCCACTGAAAACATTCAGAGATCACCAGAACGAATTACAAGCATTAGATGCAAATAACAAGTTAAATTACTCTAAAAATTTCAGATACAACCTTGCTTTTCATACAAACATTAATTAACGGAAATACAAGATTGAATCTTCAAACAAATCCCACTAAGCATACAGGTTTAGTTAAAAACATCTTGTAAGAAACCACTGAGCACTTTGAAGATCCACACCAGAAAGGATTAAATAGACAAGGAGGAAGTATCCATTTGATTACTACAAGATGGCTGACAGAGAAAAGAATCTGAATCAATCGGAGAAACTGAATCAAAGTCGTCTGAGAGGAGAAATCATTATGATGAGGGAAAGATGTTGTTGACTCAGCTAATGTTTTTGTTTCCATTGATGTTCATGAAGAAGAATAACATGAAAGAGATCTATTTTTTGATTGATTTTTAGGGTGCGGATTTTTTCCTTTCACCAGACAGACGGAGGAAGAGCAGAATTGAAGACAAACTGTGCTTCTTATAGTGTTTAGAGATCTAGATCGAACCCGTTCATTTGAGGGTTAATTTTTGAACCGTGATCTCATTTCTCTGCTATACAGTGGGTGGGATATTTTTTGATTCACGTGGAAACATAGAAAGCCACACATTCTTCACATGTTATCATTTGATGTGCACTTGGGGTTTTCCACGACATGCTGTGGAAATACTATTCTGTCATTTGTTTGTTTTTTTGTTTTTTTTAATTGGTTCCTAAACTATTCCTAAATCCCATTCATTTTGGAATTTTAACAATTACCAAGAGTTCGAACTCCTATCTAAGTGAGAGAGAGCATGAAAACCATCACACCACTTGATGATTCTTATCATTTGGTCTTTAACAACTAATGATGATTCTTATCATTTGGAATTTTGCTAACTAATGTAAGATTATTAGCAATTTCTCACTTCCAGTATTAAATAAAAAATTTGATTTCTGCCACTCCTGTCACATTAGCAAGAGTAGGCGTTTGCCTTTTTCTCGTAGTGCTACTGTTTATGATGCACCATTAAGTCTTGTAGTTTCAGACATATGGGTTTCTCCAGAAACTTCAAGAAGTGGTTTTCGTTATTACCTTTTATTAATGGATGTTTTCTCTCATTATACTTGGGTCTTTCCTTTGATACGCCGTTCAGATGCGTTGCATGTCTTTCAACAGTTTCATAAGCAAGTTGAGAATTTAACAGGTCATAAAATTAAAACTTTCCAGTCTGATAATGCTCTTGAATATAAAAAGTTTACTTCTTATCTTAACAACTGCGGTATACAACATCGATTCTCTTGTCCTCATACCTCAGCTCAAAACGGTCTAGCAGAACGTAGAATTAAACATGTTACTGAAAGTGGTCTTGCATTGTTGTTTCATGCACAACTTCCTAAAGAATTTTGGGCTGAAGCCTTCACTAACGCCTTTGTTATCTCATAAACAGGATACCCAAGTCTTCTACTGAATCCAAAACGCCTCTTGAGCTTCTCTACAAAAAGCCACCAGTTACTCTTTACTACGAGTTTGGATGCTTAGCTTATCCATGTCTTCGTCCCTATAATTCCAACAAGCTAGAACCTAGGTCTTTACCGTGCGTATTCCTAGGATACAATTCAGCTCATAAGGGTTATGTCTGTCTTCACATACCCACAAATAGGCAGTATATATCAAGACATGTTAGGTTTGAGGAATCCAGTTTCCCATTCTCTCCTCCTCCACGGCAAGCTCCAGAGGTAAGTTCACCTGCTCCCTGTACTAGCACGGATATATTGGGTTCAACTATTTTTCAAATGATCCATCCAAAGTGCCACTTTGCAACTTCAAAGAACCTGCAAAGACATGTGTTACAACCTCCCCGCCTCACCAATAACGGCTCGAGATGACACATCCTGCTTGGTCTTCAGAAATCAAATTTGTGATGCCATCACCTTCACAATCTCCATCAGCAGTCTCACCTGAAGTGCAGTCAACAGAACAAACGGTAGTGCCAGGGCATACAATGGTGACAAGAGCTAAAGCAGGTATAACAAAGCCAATCCAGAAACTGTGTCTCACCACTACAAAACATCCCTTGCATGATGAAGACTTCATGGAACCAACATGTTACTCAAAGGCATGTACAATACCAGAGTGGAGAGATGCAATGGATACTCAATTTAATGCTTTAATACGGAATGGTACGTATTCTCTAGTCAAATATGAGAATGGCATGAATATAGTTGGCTCCAAATGGGTTTATCGAATCAAAAGAAATCCTGATGGATCAATACAGCGCTACAAGGCTCGACTGGTGGCAAAAGGATTCAACCAACAAGAGGGAATAGACTTTGGTGAAACTTTCTCTCCAGTCATAAAACCGTGCATGATTAGGTTGGTTCTTTCCCTTGCTGTCATGAATCAATGGTCTCTTCGACAGCTGGATGTGGAGAATGCGTTTCTACATGGTATATTGGAGGAAGAGGTATACATGAAGCAGCCATCTGGATATGTCGATCCAAACTACCCAGATTACGTGTGTAAGTTACATAAGTCCTTATATGGGCTTAAACAGGCACCACGTGCGTGGTTCTCTCGCCTCAGCAATCATCTTCTCAAGCTCGGGTATACTGCTTCCATTGCAGACTCCTATTTATTTATCAAAAAGACCGGAAAGTCAGTAACTTACGTACTGATTTATGTTGACGACATAATAGTGACAGGATCAGACTCCACCTTGGTTGATACTCTAATTACAGATTTGGGTAATGAGTTCACGTGAAGGACATGGGAACGTTATCCTATTTTCTAGGTGTTGAAGTCTTTGAAGCAAGGGCGGTCTCTAGTTCTCATCACAAAGGAAGTATATATCGTATTTGCCGAGACGCACCAAGCTGACTGGCATCAAACCCGTATGTACTCCCTATGGCGGCAAATACAAGACTACAAAAGCTTCTGAATCGAAGTTTTGGACTCAACACTCTATAGAAGTGTCGTTGGTGCTTTACAATATCTGCATATTACCCGTCCTGATATCTCTGTAGCTGTCAACAAGGCTTGCCAATATATGCACGAGCCATTCATAGAACATTGGGAGTTAGTGAAACGAATTCTCAGATATTTGAAGCAAACAATAGACTATGGACTGTTTATAAGACCTGAAGGGATTATACACTTAATGCATACTCTGATGCGGACTGGGCAGGTAGTCTTGATGATCGAAGATCAACCAGTGGGTATTGTATATACTTTGGAGGTAATCTCATCTCTTGGAATGCTAGGAAGCAGAGAACCGTTTCAAAATCAAGCACAGAAGCTGAATATCGTGGTGTTGCTATAGCCACTTCTGAGATTATGTGGATCCAGTCCTTACTTGTTGAGTTGGGTGTTGTTACTCCTACACCTTCCCTATGGTGTGACAATCTCGGTGCAACCTACCTTACTGCCAACCCTATTTTCCATGCGCGTACCAAGCACATTGAAATTGATTACCACTTTGTTCGTGAAAGGGTGGCTCGTAAACAGCTTCATGTCAAATTCATCAGCAGTAGGGATCAACTAGCTGATATCTTTACAAAAGGGTTGTCTTCACCAAGGTTCCAGTTCATAAGAGACAAGTTGAACATTCGTCAACTCCGGTTCAACTTGAGGGAGGGTGTCAGCACAAGTAATAATCTGGTCACATCTTCCAGTCAGTCAACAACATAAATCTCGGAAGCAGTTGAACAAATCCAAACTAAGTCTAGTCTATAACCTTCTCCGACTACTTTCTAGGATCTGAACTTATTTCTGTTTACTAGTCTTTGAATAATGTAATCACTACTCATTATAAATACAAGTTTCAATCTCCACACAACTTGTGGAAGATATTCACCAAAGATACAAATCTCGACTCACACCTTGAATACGTTTGTACTTTTTTTTTTTTTTTTTTTTTTTTTTTTTCGCATATGCGTTTGTGTTCTGTTTGGGCTTGTCTCATGTTGTCTGTCCTAACCGTCCACTAGTATCTTTGTAACCTAATGCAGGGGCGGAGCCAAGAAATATTGGTTGGGGGACAAATGTATGCGGCCGAAGGTCGCCCGAAATTTTTGGACGTTTTTGTTAATAGATTTCCGATATTCATCATATATCATCACTAAATCTGATACCCATAAGCAAATTTTAATACCAATCACATCTATCACTACCTTTTATGAGACATTTTATAAGACTTGTGTTTGTAAATTTACAATCTAGGCTTATATTACTTCATTTTGTTTAAACCTATGGGGGACAAATCTTAAAAACACCTAAAAACCAAAGGCTAATTGTATGATTTTGGGATTCTAGGGAGGACAACTGTCCTCCCTAGTCCTAAGGTGGCTCCGCCCCTGACCTAATGTAAGAACCATTTTTTGGGAGTGTTGATGGTGGTTTCTAAACAAGGGGTAAAAACGTAAAACCCCATGACCTAGTGTTACATGAACACATTAACTAAGAGCATTTAACTCGTGTGTAAATAATAAATAGGGGTATTTTTTCAAAATGCAGTTAGGGTTTTGACCACGTAACCCTAATTCCAAAACCAAGCCGCACACTGCGCACCATGGCAACCATGCCAAACCAAGCCGCACTCTGCGCACCATGGCAACCATGCCAAACCAAGCCGCACTCTGCGCACCATGGCAACCATGCCAAACCAAGTCGCACTCTGCGCACCATGGCAACCATGCCAAACCAAGCCGCACTATGCGCACCATGGCAACCATGCCAAACCAAGCCGCACTCTGCGCACCATGGCAACCATGCCAAGCCAAGCCGCACTGCGCACCATGGCAACCATGCCAAACCAAGCCGCACTCGCGCACCATGGCAACCATGCCAAACCAAGGCTCACTCTGCGCACCATGGCAACCATGCCAAACCAAGCCGCACTCGCGCCACCATGCCAAACCAAGCCGCACTGCGCACCATGGCAACCATGCCAAACCAAGCCGCACTCTGCGCACCATGCCAAACCAAGCCGCACTCTGCGCACCATGGAAACCATGCCAAACCAAGCCGCACTCTGCGCACCATGGCAACCATGCCAAACCAAGCCGCACTCTGCGCACCATGGCAACCATGCCAAACATGATCGCTAGTGGCTTTTTCTACCAAAGCCACAGCCCTAACGGCCCCGCATGCCATTGGAACATGCCAAACATGCTCGCTAGTGGCTTTTTCTACCAAAGCCACGGCCCCGCATGCCATTGGCACATGCCAAACATGCTCGCTAGCTAGCTTCCCTATCAAGGTCACGGCCTTAATGGCCACGCATGCCATTGGCACATGCCAACATGCTCGCTAGCTAGTTTCCCTATCAAGGCCACGTCCCTAACGGCCCCGCATGCCATTGGCACATGCCAAACATGCTCGCTAGCGGCTTTTTCTACCAAAGCCACGGCCCTAACGGCCCCGCATGCCATTGGCACATGCCAAACATGCTCGCTAGCGGCTTTTTCTACCAAAGCCACGGCCCTATCGGCCCCGCATGCCATTGGCACATGCCAACATGCTCGCTAGCTAGCTTCCCTATCAAGGTCACGGCCCTAATGGCCACGCATGCCATTGGCACATGCCAACATGCTCGCTAGCTAGTTTCCCTATCAAGGCCACGGCCATAACGGCCCCGCATGACATTGGCACATGCCAACATGCTCGCTAGCTAGCTTCCCTATCAAGGTCACGGCCCTAATGGCCAAGCATGCCATTGGCACATGCCAACATGCTCGCTAGCTAGTTTCCCTATCACGGCCCTAACGGCCACGCATGCCATTGGCACATGCCAACATTCTCGCTAGCTAGTTTCCCTATCAAGGTCACGGCTCTAATGGCCACGCACGCCATTGGCACATGCCAAACGCACACGCTGGTAGCCTAACTTGCAAACTGTGCAACCTACCACCAAGGCATTCCGCACATGCCATTGGCACATGCCAAACACACACTGTAGCCAAACTTGCAAACCGTGCAATCTACCACCAAGGCATTTCGCACATGCCACACGCGCCACTATCAGCGCCACTTGCACTCAAGATGCAACCAACACTCGAGACATCAACACAAACCGGGGATGCTTCTTTAGGGTTTGGTTTGGCGGTCTGACAAAGATGCGACGTACACTACGCTCACATTAAGAAAGCGTGAAAAGGAATAAAGCGGTCAAATAAAAGAGGAAATAATGGTGAAAAACGTTTTTACCCATTAAACCATGCGGTTACCACCTCCTCCCATTATTTCAACCTTTACTCTCTTCCTTCATGAGGCCAGGGTACGTTTCAATCTCGACTTGTATAAATAGGTCTTACCTATTTCCACCAGACAACAAGTCTCGGTCAGGAGAAAAATACTACACTACTCTCAGAAAGGAAACTTTGCAAGCTTTCCCAAAAAGCTTTCATCTCTTGCAAGCTTCCCAAGCTTCTACTTTCTGATACAAGTCGAGATACTACTCTCCTCAACACCTTTCTTTGCTTCCCTCCCCAAATCAACCCTTCTCCTCCACTTTGTGGCCAAGCAAGTCCGGAACGGCCATTTCTTAGTTTAGGCTAGGACTTGTGCAGATCTCTCGAACCTATAAAGTGCTCACGTGCAAGCACATTTGTTTAGGGTTTGAACCTAGTTTCTCACTCACCACCGAATTTACCAAAATCGGCAGAAACGATTTTTACCCATAAACAATTGGCGACCACAGTGGGAGGATTGATCTATCGGCTACAATACCAACTCCAACTCCTCATTTCGTTTTCCGAACGTAAAATCCCAACATGGTGGAACTAAAATCTGGAGCGTCGGCCGAGAACACCAGCACAGAATGCATCCCTGATGGTAGCGTCTCTCCCTATAACGTTGCTACTCCACCAGCTGACAACAGCAACATCGAATGCACTCCTGTAAGTGTAACACCGCTATCACCAGGGCTAGAGCCGCTGCCTCCTCTAGCGTCTCTGCACAACCCTCTAATCACGGCAACGAGAATATCTCTTCAGGTGTCACGCCCCCAGTCACCAGAGCTAGGGCCGCCGCTACGACCCCGAATGCTTCGTCCAACATGGCGCCTCCGACAACTAAGGCTCCAACTACCCCGCCGACGGGACGGGAGACCGGAGGGACAAGAGGAAGTCGTCCTTACGTCACCATCGCCGATTTGATGGACGAAAGGAGACGCTCGCGAGCCCCGGGGCATGATATGGTTTCAACGCGAGAAGGAGGTGCTCATCTTTCTCAAGACTCCTCGACAGAGCGACTACCCGCCCCGTGAGTCGCATCCTCCGTGAGTCACCTAGAAGCATCTCCAACAACCACGACGCTGGTACCTCGGCAAAGCATGCCTCCACGGATGAAGAAACTCGCACTAGAATCCCGTTGGAGAGAAATCAGCTACCCAACTTCGTCACGAGAGAAGATTTGGAACAACTCCTACGTGACGGAATCAAGTATGATGAGTCGGATGCGCATCATCACCAACCCCCTTACCCATCCGAAATACGAGAATCCCTCTCCCAAGGGGTACTTTTCTCCTCAATTTACCCCCGTACGATGAGTGCAGGGAATGCACGCGAACATGTTTCTCGTTTCGGAATCTTTGGGTGAACATGAATATAATCACGTTCTTCGTTTAAGGGAATTTTCAAAATCACTTAGGAAGGGCGTATACATGGTACAACAAAGATCCCACCGAATAGCATTCCCAACTGGAGTAGCATGGTCACCGCGTTTTACAGGAAATACTTCTTCGTGTCCGAACAAGTTACCTTTTCATACCTCGGGAGAATGTACCAGTGGGATAACGAACATCCGAATGATTTCGTCAAAAGGTTCAGGGTTCAAGCACTCGACTGTCACGACCCAAACGTGACCAAGCAACAATTGGTAAACGCATGCATCAATGGTATGGTCCCAATCTACCGCGCCCTGCTAGAAAACTTGCATTTCCAAACGTTCTCCGAATTCCATGAGGCCGCCAGACGATCTGCAACAACAGCACCAGCATTACTGGAAAGGACTAGGCCAACTCGAACTGAAGACGCGCGTGAAACTCGCGGGAGTAGACGCCTCATAAGCAAACAATTTAATGCCGGCTCATCCTCCGTGAACATAGTGAACGAAAGAGGAAAAAGGAAAGCCGCAACTACGAGCCACCAGCCGAAACGTGAAGCACCGGCACAACGGGAACCCTCGCGACAAAAGATCGTTGCTAAAACTCCCGTGCAGCATCGCGAGACCGAAGGAAATACCATTGATTTCCCATTCCCCATCGAGGAGGTGATTGACCTCCTGGAAGCTTGGGTCCAAGATGATGTCATCAGACTGTCGCCGCTCAGACGTCCGCCAACTGAGGCTGAGATGGCGAATCCCAAATCTTGTCATTACCACGAGTTCGTTCACCACCCGACTAGCGATTGCAACGAGACTAAAGCATATTTTCAAAGAAAGGATAAAGCGGAGAACTCCAACTAGGAGACGAAAGAGTGCATCGAGACCCACTCCCCATAAGAAATCAAGGTCCTCTAGAGATTCCGTGCACGAGACTGTGCAATCCATGATGCAACATATATGCGAAATTCTCTATCTTTCCAAGGTGCAGCGACAAGATATTTTCGCAGCTCTCAATCGCGTTGTATCCGGCAAACGGCTTTTTCTCTCCTCGGAACCCACGCCAAGGGCCCAAGCTTTCCAAACGGGCGGGACCAAAAAGGAGAACTGGGGACTGCTAACCACGTCCCGTTTAAGAGGTAACGAATTTGACGACACACTCATCGATACGACCTCCTACAACAACATCATTACTTTCAAAACACTAAAGGCAGCAGGATTTACAAAACAAGACGCTACCTATTCCCCTTCCGTGATTAAGAACTTGGGAGGAGAAGCTTTGAATGCACATGGCTACATCAACTTAGAGATCGAGATGGGAGACGCTATGACGCATAGCAAGTTCCACATTGTCATCTTATTATATTTTGACATATATTGTTCTTTTCTATATATTAGTATATAAGATATGATGTTGCTTTTGTAGGATCATAATAATGCTGTTCGTGTTACGGTTGGGTTTTTCCTTCGTAGCCAACTGTAAGACAAATTTACAGTTAGGTGATGATGAACTCCTAACCGTAACTAGGTAAAATTAAGAAAACCCAATTTTAAACCGATTACTGGGTTTTTGGTCAAAACCCAATCAAATCGATTCTGGTTTTTTTGGTCGAAACCCCTACGTCAAATCGATTCTGGATCGGGTTTTTCTTTGTCGAACCCAACTATAAAACGATTCTTTCGCTGGATTTTTGTGATTGAACCTAATCAAATCGATTCACGGCTAGTTTTATTTTGGTCGAACCCAACTGTAAAACAATTATGTTTTTTTTTTTATTGAGGAAAACAACCGTAACTGGTTCTGAAACCTAATTTTTCTACTATTTCAATCAATCTAACCATTTCAGATGCAATTGGTTTGTTGATTACCATCACTTCTATCAATATGCTTCTTCCGTACCTTTAATATAGAATTCAATCGACGATTATAAGTTTTTTGAATCGTCGATTGATCGAAGATGGTGAAATGATTTTGGTTGGAAAAAAAAAAGGGAATGAAGGAAAGGAAGTTATGAAGAAGAAGAAGAAGATGAGCAGATCTTTGAATGAGATTTAGGTTTTGATTTTAGTTTTAGTTTTTAGGTTTTGATTTTAGTTGATGGTTATTTTAGACATTTGTTATTGAATCAAGGATATCCCATAACCAATTTTTTTGTCACTAGAAATTCAAATGAAGCCCCTCTATTGGAATGTGACGCCCCCAATAATAGCTTTCTTTAAAAAATCTATGACAAAGAAGCCCATCGAAGGACTATCTGGACAAAGCAATAACTGTAAGGGTATAATAGACAAAATCCTACATAACAAGCCTTATAAATGTTCGTAGATTCTAGGGCAAACAAGATAATTTTTTGTTGTTGTTGTTGTTGTAATGGCGGCTGGCGCTGGTAATGAAGAAGTAGAGATTTGCAGTAGAAAATTAAGTAATTGGAGATGCAAGAATGCTAGTGCTGACAATGAACTGCATTATTGTGAAAAACATTACGAGGAGAAGAAGAAGCTGCCTCCAGATGAACAGCGTTGTTGTCAAACTTGTCAAAAATGGAGATGCAAGTATTTTGGTATTGCTGACGATGATAGAATGAATAAGCGTAGTGGAGACGGTGAAACAGAGATTCAACCAGCCACTAGTGATGATCACTGCTGTGAGTGAATCTTACGTATACATTTCTCCCTGTTTCGATATATTTTCATTTTAGTTAATTTTGTTCTTGTTTAGTTTTGGTTGGGGTTACATGTTTTAATTATGATAACTAATTGAGAAATTTCATAGTTGCGTCTCTTAAGAATGACTTCAATGTCTAACTAATTGGGAATTTTCTAACTATGTTAAGAATCACTGCATTGCTCAACTAATGGGGAATTTTGTATCCAGCTGATACAATTGCAGGTGGTAGTTCTGCCAATATTGGGGCAAAGAGGAAAAAAATCCAAACCACGTCTGGAGAACTGAAATCATCAACAGTAATTAGTGAAGAAGAAGAGATTTGCAGTAGCAAATATGGGAAATGGAGATGCAAGAATACAAGTGCTGATAATGAACACTACAACTATTATGCAAGCCAATATAAGAAAGATGATGAAAAGACCTATATAACCAGCTGTGAGTACATTTCTCCAATTTCTTCATTTACTGATTTATTTATTTATATTGTCTGTCCAATTAGGAATGGTTAAATTAAGTATATTGATTTAAGTCCCCCTAAAGGAAGATTAAGAACCATTGCATTAATTGTCTAACCAATTAGGAATTTTCAATCCAACAAAATTGTAGGTGGTGGTTCTGCCAATGTTGGGAACAAGAAGAAGAAGGAGATGGAGAAGAAGAAGCTGCCTCCAGATGAACAGATATGTAGTTTCATAGGACGTGGAGGTAAATGGAGATGCAAGAATTTCAGGATGAGTCATGATGCTGATGATGATTATCGTGTTCCTAAGTCTCAACATTGTGAAAAACATTATAACTATTACGTAGAGTATTATAAAAATCTTATGAAGAAGAGAAGTGGAAATGGTGAAGCTTCTTTCATCCCTTCGAATAACATGAAGCTGCCTCCAGATGAACAGCGTTGTTGTCTGACTGGTGGTTTAGGATGGAGATGCAAGAATTTTAGGATGGGTCATGGTGCTGCTGCTGATGATGATAATGTTGAAAAATGTTGAAACAACATCTGGAGAACTAAAATTATCAACAGGAGTTAGTGAAACTGTGGTTGAATTGGAGAATGTGGACCATTATAAGACTAATTGTTTCCAAATGTATGTGGAATTAGAGCTTGAAAAGATAAAACTGGAGCTTGAGAAGATACAAGTGGCGCTTGAGAAGAAGACTGCTGCTAGAGATGAGGATGCAACTGAATATTGGAGGAACAAGTGCTCCGATTTGGAGACTCAAGTCCTGACTTTGGAAATTGAAAACTTAACAATGAGATATGAAGATAGGTCATTATTGAGATCTGAGGAGTTGCGTGATTCCGAAAAAATTGAGTGCGAAGCACGGGGTTTGCAGAATGAAATTTCTCAAACTGGTGAAAAGCAAAGAAATAAAAACAACATGAGTAAACAGAAATCTGAAACCAGCAATGGAGGGAGCAAGGATTCTCTACATATGCAGAAGAGAAGCAAAATTCTTACATACATTTCTCAATCTATCTTTAAATTTAGTGATTTGTTCGTTTCGTTTGCTTTGAATCATGATAACTAATTGAGAAAATTCATAGTTTCATCTCTTGATTTAAGGGAGAGTAAGTAAGAATCACTGCAATGTCTAACTTCTCTGGCTGATAGAAGTGCAGGTGGTAGTTCTGCCAAAATTGGGGCAAAGAGGAAACCTGTGATTGTATGGCAATTTAGGATTTCTAGAATTCTTAGTTAGATTGATAGAAATGAAGAGTAAAAATGATTGCAGTGTCCAACTAATTGAGAATTCTCTATATATGCAGCTGATATAAAAGGTGGTTCTGCCAATGCTGGGACCAAGAAGAAGAAGAAGAAGCTGCCTCCAGATGGACAGTGTAGTGGTATGACTGCTGCTGCTGATGATGCTGTTCCTAAGACAAAATATTGTGACAAAAATTACAATCTTCGTGCGAAGTACTGTGAAATTCTTAAGAAGAAGGATGAACAGCGTTGTGGTCTCACTGGTTTTGGAGGATGGAGATGCAAGAATTTTAGGATGGGTCATGGTTGTAGTGCTACTGGTCCTCCTATACAATTTTGGGGCTTGAAACGGAGGAGGAAGAAGGTAACGGAGGAAGATAACCGGTCCCTTGATGTAACAGGAAGTGTGCAACCAGCAACCCGTGATGATTCCTGTGAGTAATTCTTATTTCTTCATTTAGTGATATTTTATGCTGTCGTTTGTTTCGATGGTTACATGTTTAAAATTATGATAACTAATTGAACGAATTTGATAGTTTCATCTGCTATGTCCCCCAGAGGCATCGGATTGTCTAACTAATTGGGAATTTTCTGTATAGTTGTAACAATTGTAGGAGGTACTTGCAATATTAGGAGGAAGAGGAAAAATGTCGAAAGAGCGGAAGATGACCAGTGCATTGGCGAATCTGAAGTTTTTGATGGTTGTTTTGATTCAGAAAATTCTCTTGGTGACCTTATGGATATGCTAGGGATGGAAAATTGGAATTGGAACAATGACGAAATGAAATGGAAATCCGAGGCTGATATGCTTTCTTCATTTGAAGAGGATCCCGTTCTATTATACTTATAACTGCATGAAATTGCTGTTTTTTGCAATTACAATGCATATGCTTGTTCAATGTTGCAAGAATCTGTAAGCTTGTTGGTTTACATTCATATAGGTATAATAACTAATATCATGGTAGTCACAGTTAAGGTTGTTCTAATAGGTGTACATGGGGAAAAGACAACCCATGTTTAGCTCGTGGAACTAATAATGTTTTGCGTAAAATCTAATTACTAGATTAAAGCTATATATTTTGCCAGACCACCCCTCCATAGAATTCTTGGAAATTTTTGAGTTAGCTGAGTGTTGCGTGATCACTGTGTGTGTGAGCTTTATATGGAGATTGATAGTGAAAGAACCCGTTCTTTATGGAGTCCAGACTAACCTGCTATATAAGTAGCTTTATATGTTTTATTTTTGATTTACCGTATAACGATGAAACTATGAACATTCTGCTGCATGGGTTTCCTGCCTTGTGCCCGTGCAGCCATGAGCAAGTAAAGAGCTTGTTCCCACCGTTCACATGACAACTACAGATATGAAATCTTGGGAAGGCAGCAAATCTTTTATCTGACAATCATGGATAAGTCGGCCACTAAACTTTCTGTTCCACCCAACTATGTTGATAATTGATGCACAAAGTCCACAGTCATTACAAAAATTTCATATTCACGAGTGAGGAAGTGTCGACGCCCTATTTACAAGATCATCCAACTATACTGCACAAACTGTATTGAGAATGTACAACCACAATAAGTTTGCAGTAGAGATAGAAAGTGCTATATATTTCGACAGGGATATGAGAAAAGAGTAAATGTATGATATAATCATTCCCCGCTGACACATTTTGACTTCTAAGAATAAAGATATATAAGTCTCTACTCTAGGCGTCGTGAAATACAAGTAATAATACATTCATAGGGTTTACCCATTGATTTTTCAATTATCAATTTAACTTGCAGGTCTAGAATTATGTAGCTGCTTCATGAGATTTTAGTATTCCATTCAAACATTGAATTTAACAAGTGAACCAGATTCCTGTAGAATTATTCTTCGTCTAAGAGAAAAGAAAACAAACAAAGACCCCTTAAACTCCAGAATAAGATGGGAATGTGAAACAAGGAAAAATTATCCAAATCTGTGATTAGGAATATAAAATTTGACACTTACTATTCTAGTCTGGATGAAGAATCCTATGTATTCTATTGTTGTCACGTAATGGAAATTATTTTTGTCATAAATGTGGTGCATAAGAGGTGAGATTAGGGATGAGTCTGCTGCATCTTCCTAGTCCCTAGTTTTTATTTCATTGTCTTCCGAAACAAATAAATTAGACAACACACTTTATGCTACAGAATTGTCACAAGACAAGTGATGTTTCCCTCTCAAGAGAGGAATGCCCATTACTGGGGTACTTTGGATTTTGTAGCTAGTTTTTTCTTTGTTTTAGTTGCTCTTTTCTTTTTTTTTTAACTTTTAGCTGGCCTTTGTTGACTACGATTTTGTGTAATCTTTGGTTGTTGATTCAACAAAATTGCGTGATTAGGCAAAAAGATATAAAATATTATTTCATTCTCAGTACTCTGATAGTTGTTATTACATCATGTCTCATACATGTAAGCTGAACCACCAACTGCAGCCTTATGAAGGTTAGATTTATTTATTACTACCAACCCGATACCTAAACACCTGCAAAATGAACTAATGCATGCTCATTATATATGCTTAAGCAGTAGCCCTAACTTGAGATCTAGATCCTGGGGTAAGTATCATCGTTTCTTCTTGTCTGTTGTACTTCAATCGGTTAGCTTCTTCCCTTGAGATCTGATAAGCATTCATCAACACATCTACGGGCATAGCTCTTAATACGGAAGTCTTTCCGACCAATGGACTTGCCATAGCATTGTCGTTAGTCTTGAATGAAACCCATTCATATCCTTCGCTTCCTGCCTGTTTAACCACGACGAAGTTCTGAGGAACAACCAACATCTGGCCTTGGTTGAGTTGACCGTCGAAGACTTGGCGACCTTGGTTACCTACAATCTGACACCTACAGCTTCCTCTGGTGACGTAGATCACGCTGTGGGCGTTTGAGTGCCAGTGTGGTGCATGTAGTGCGTTCTGCATTCAGAGCATCATGCATTGTGTGAGTAAAAATTATCTTCACCCTGGAATTGTAGAAATTTCAATCGTTAATGAAATCTGATATTATTACCTGGTAAAGAACTCCTCTCTCAGCACTCATTTGGAGGTAGTTAAGGATGGGTAACTTCTGGCTGTTGAGGGAAGTGATTCTTCCACCTTTTTCTGAGTAAATATCAGCCCTTGTTGGATTGGCTATGTTTTGCTTCATTCTCATACCGCAAATGGTTTCCTCTAAACCATTTGTGGTCCTGTAACGCTGTTCTTGTTCTTCTTCTTCTTCTCCTTGTTGTGGTCTGATTGCTCGAAGCCCACCTTCAACAAAGACAATGTTACCTCTCTGGTCATTTTGTCCTTGTAGTTTCCTTGCTGTCTCGGTGCTCACTCCAAAAGCCTCAGCCAGAGTTTCGACATTGAAGCCATTGAAGATGTTGTTTTCTGGGATATCTTGTTGTTGGCCTCTTACCTGTTGACGCTGTTGTTGTCGTTGTTGGTATGAGCTAGTTTGTGTTTGCTGGCTTCCGGCCAATTGGAATCTCTGCACAGCAAATACATAGTCAAGTCTTTATATGTTTAGCACATGTGATATATATATTTCCATACGCGTGCATGTGCGGTTGATTTATATGCATGACATAATTCATCAGTAACAGCTTACCCTGAGGTTGCGATCGAGCTGGTTAGAATTACTGCTTGTGTCATGAAGGGAAACAGCGATAAGTGGGGTCTCTCCCTCGTTGTACAACCAATTAGTTACTCCAGCAGGCAAAGCCAAAATGTCTCCTTGTTGGACGCTTCGGATCTTTTGATGTTGATCTCTGCCTCCCTGTTGCTGGCTTCTTCCTCTTTGTTGCACAGATTGTCGAATTGAGTGGAAAGTTTCAGGACATCCAGGGATAAGAGCTCCAGACATACCCCTACCTACAGCCGTACATGCAGTATGTGTTAATTAATGCAAGAAAATACAAGAAATTGATACAATGTTGAACGTAACGTAAAATATCAGGGAACTGACCTTGAACAATGTAGACAAGTCTTGGTGCATTAACAAAGAATGGCAAGAGAAGTCCATTAGGCTGAATAATATAACGAGCAGGAGCGACACCAGCACACTCGAATTGTTCGTTATTCTGGTCCCAAAACTCTGTAACACCAGCTTCGGACTCAACACGGCGGTTAGGTTCTTGGGCATTTATGTTCTCGATTCTACACTGGCTTTGGTCTTGGTAATGGCGTGACTGTTGTTGTTGCTGCTGGGTTTGCCATCCTCCTCCTTGCTGTTCTATCTGACCTAAACAACCATTCAACACAAAAAGAAAGCAAAGACCAAGACAAGCTAGAGACGAGGACTTCATTTTGAACAAGCTAAGTTTAATTTGTTGAAGGGGTTTCAATAGGGATTGAGATGAATTATAAGCAACGGGGTTTTGCTGGTATTTATAGGATGGAAAATGGCCCAAGTGTTCGACACATTTCATTTGGTTGGTAAGAGATGCTTCGTTTGCCATGCCATTTTGCAGATATGCGCGACTGATTTTCGTAGTTGGTTTTTGTAAATTTCTATGTGCAGTTGGTTTTTAAAAGGTGAAAAAGTGTGTTGTTTTGGATTTTAAAGTATAGACAAAATTGATTGGTGTAACTGCAAAATTCTGATCAAGCGGATATGGTAAATGTACTCACAGTTCAGGTAGGACATGCAACGAGGACGGAGAATCCAAACATGATGGTAATGGGCCAAACTAATCAAATTATCTTAGATAAAGAATAAGGGCCTAACTAACCTCGCAAACTGGCCTATAAGGTAAGCATTGTCCTGACTCTTGAGGCATTTACATTGAACTATGATTTTAGGCATACAAAAAACTTTCCGGGCATACAAAATGATAGTCCCATCTTGGGTGACCTTATAAGGGGTAACCTATGGGTAGCTCAATTACCTATATACCCTTAATACAAAAATCTAAAATCAGGTTTCTAAAAAATCAAAATCAGCTTCCCTTAACATCTCTTCTTCTTCCTCCTCTAGCCGAACTCTTCCCCTCCCGCGAAAAAAAAAATTCATCACCGTGATTAATTGTCGATTAAACTGAACTACATAATGACTCGTACAAAGAAAAGCAGGGACTAGGCAAACCAAATCGTCTTCTAATCTATCAATTGAAGAAGAAGAAGAAGAAGAACCAATTGAAGATGAAGGTGTAGAAACTGAAAATCCACCACCAATTGAACCAAAATTGAACCAACTACATCTCCAACTCCGGAAACGAGGATAAGAAAGTAAGTTTTACAAACCCAATCTCCTATTTGTTGTTTTTCATCGATTAAATGACTGTTACAGTGTTGGGTTCGGCTCAAAATTAAGTTGCGTTTTTAGCCGAACTGTTCTTCACAAAAGCTTCCTGTAAGTGTATATGAACAGTTCGGCTTGAAATTTCATGAAATTTCAAGCCGAACCTAGTCACAGATAGAGATGCACAGGGGTTTGGCGTATTCGATAATCATAATATGTGCCGAACCTAGCACATTTACGAGGTTTGGCTATTACGATATTCACAATATGTGCCGAACTAATACAAAATTATTAACCCAGAAATGTACATGATCAGGTACGGCTTATATTCTACTTATTCAAATAGCCGAACAATGTGTTTCCAACAGGTTCGGCGCATACGAATTTCTAAATATAAGCCGAACCCTAAACATTTTTTTCTTCCAGACAAGATAAAGTGTAGGGTTCGGCTTGTTAGGACAATTCGAACCAAGCCGAACTCTGGTCTACAAGGTAGGTTCGGCTCTTAATCAACACTTTCAGCTAGCCGAACTGTTCATCCAGACTCGCCGAACCTTAGTGAAAAAACACAGACTTTTGATGATTTTAACCTACAAAAGTGAGATTAAACATAAGATATGTTGGAAAATTTCCCATGAAACAGACCTAAATGACTACAATTCATGGGTAACTAAATAATCTACACAAAATTTTTTCTCACTTTCCCCTTCTCCTTCTAAAAAAACCTAACTTTTTTTTTTCTTACTCAAATTTTTTTATCTACACAAATTAATAACTAAATAATCCTAAAACTAATCACTAATCATTAATCAATAATCATAATTATTTTAACTAATCATTAATATTAACACTAATCCTAAAAGGGCAGTTTTGCCATTACCAAAAATATTTGGTTAAGGGGCTTCTGATTTTGCTATTTACACTCCTTTTTTGTCTTTACTTGGTATGCCCTAAAAGATTTTTGTATGCCTAAAATCATAGTTCTTTACATTTCACATATCCAAGCGATGTGGGACTATACTTTACACTCTTATCCTGTTATCTAAGCGATGTGGGACTATACTTTACACTCTTATCCTGTTATCTAAGCGACGTGGAACTATACTTTACATTCTTATCCTATTATTTACGTTGGTAACAAATATCGCTATATTTTCCCAAATTTAATCTTGTTTCATTAACTCCAAGACTACTCTTTCTTAAGAGTCTATGAATTTGCAAGAGATGATGAGAAGGATCAAGAGGATGAAGAGAATCAACTTGAGAAGGACAAGCCTGCTGAAGAGATTAATGTTGAAGTTGAGGATCATGGACCCAATATTGATGTCGAAAAGTCTTTGGTCAAACAAGATGTAGTTGTTGATCATGCTTAACTTTCTCCTTTTATCCGAATTTCCCTTCTTTGTTTTGATACATTTTAAAATTGTTTGTTATAAGAAAGATAATATTTTGTTATTTCAATTCCCATACTTGCCTCTTATTATATTTCTTTTATGAAACAAGTGTGCAAGCTCATGTTGTTTAATTTCCTGCAAAATAAACATTAGTTTATATATAATCTTTCTCATGAGGTCTTATTTTGCCTTCCTATGTAAAGGTCTTATCTTGCCTTAATTTTTCTTGTATTTCTGTGTGATGAGATCGCAGGCGGTCTTTACACAGTAATGTAGCGACCCATTGATCTCGTCTTATCTTTTTCTTGTATTATTACCTCTTCAGGTTTTTATTGCATAAATATTACAAGTCTTAATACTCCCATGAGTAAAAAGCCTCATGACATTTACGTCTTTTGACACAATTCAGCTCCCTAATGGAGGGTAACGTCCTTATCTTCCCCTTGGTTTCCCCTTCAAGGTAGCATACCTCTACCGGTTTAAGGTTGGCTCCTCCCATCTGGTAATACAACAACCAGTTGATTTCGCTGTATATTATCCCTTCACCGATTAGGTTTATGGTTACGAGACCGAGTGCATCATAGTCAGGACTTGTCAAGAATGGTAAGGTAGGCTCCAACGCCCCCTGCATTCTTGACTCAACCGTGTACCTCGGCGCCCTGATCGAGTTTCTACCATCCTTAGGAGAGACTTTCTCACCTTGGTCTTCCAATCTAAGATTATGAACTTAGACTGAAAACTCAAGGCACCTCTCCTGGATGGGATTTTTCGTTTTTTCTCACCCCAAATCTCCATGACTCAAGTTGGTCGGTGTAGCTTTCCCTTGAGTCATGCTTTCTAGGTTTTCTCCGATTATGACATGCGATAGGCCTTACTTTTTTCCTCTTGCATGTATGCGAACTAGGTTGCACGCCACATTCGGATTCCTCGTCTATCTGGTTAAAATTTTCATTTTTGTTGCCTTTGATTAAGGTCTTATTTTGAGGCCTTATAGTTGCCTTTATCTTAAGATAGAATTTCTTGAATATGAACGAAATTTTCAAACTTGTTTATTGGATTGAATATGACATCCCTATTCAAGAAAACAAGCTCATATTCTTAACTTCGCATCCTTTTCGATAGTGCGACTTATTTCGCAAGCCCCTATGGATAGTATTTCTTCAAATATAACCTATTCCAAGGACGATCTAATTTGCGACCTGTATTCCTTCCTTATGGATCCATTAACTCATAAGCTCAATTTCCAACTATTCTTTTTATTATATAGGGTCCATCCCACTTATTTTCCAATTTCCCATCTCCTCCTTTCTGATAAATTGGAATTTCTCGCAATACCAATTCGCCTGGTTGAAATTCTCTTATCTTAACACGTTTGTTGTATTCTCGAGCTAGTCTTTTTTGATAATTTTCCATATGTTGCAAAGCGACCTCTCTTGTTTCTTCTAGATCATCAAGTTTCGTTAAAATTAGATTTGCACTTAGATTCTTCTCCCAAGCTTCTTTCTTTATGGTTGGAATGATGACTTCTGTTGCTAACACTGCCTCTACCCCATATGTCAAACAGAAAGGTGACATTCATGTTGCTTCCCTCCTTGTTGTCATGTAAGCCCATACTACATTATGTACTTGTTCGCACCATCCTTTATTGTGTCCTTCTAACTTCTTCTTCAAGTTGTCTGCGAGCGTTTTATTTGTAGCTTCTACTTATCCATTGCTCTGTGGATATAAAGGAGTAGATTTTCCGCTTTGAATTTTGAACGCGTTAAGCAACATTTCTATATTCTCGCCCTCGAACTTCTTTCCATTATCAAATACCAGCTGTGCAGGAATTCCAAATCCGCATATGATATTTTCAAAGATGAATGTTAATATGTCCTTATCACGAATATGTTGAACCGCTTTTACTTCTGCCCATTTTGTAAAATAGTCTGTTGCGACAATTAGATATCTTTTTTGTCCTGTTCCTGGTATAAATGGTCCAACAATGTCGATTCCCCATTTTCCGAAGGGCCACACATTTGTAGACGTGTTTAGCATCGTTCCGGGTGCATGTATCTTCTTGCCATGACGTTGACATTCTTCACATCTCCTTGAGACTTGTTTTGCATCCTCATGCATGTATGGCCAATAGTAGCCTTGTATCTTTGCTCTGTATGCGAGTGACCTTCCTCCACTATGATTACCAGCATCTCCATAATGTAATGCCTTTAAGATTTATATTCCTTCTGTTCATGTAAGACATCTGAGCGAGGGTCCAAGAAATGATCTTCTATAAAGACTGTTATCCCTTAATTCATAATTCGTGGCACGACTTTTTAACTTGTGTGCTTCTAACCTTTTTCGTAGTAGTTCTCCCTTCTCTAGATATAAATAGATCTCAATTCTCCAATCCTTGTCTTCGCTCACACTTTCTTCTTCTATATTTTCTATTGTCATTACATTTGTTTGTGTTTCTTCTCCTTTCTCTATAGATGGTAAAAATAGTGTTTGTATTTTTATGTCTCTTGCATCTGGATCTATTAACATGGAAGGTATGAAAGCCAATGCATTTGCAAGTCTATTGTCCTTTACGCTTATGTGTCTCCAACTTATTTTTGGAATTCTCCTTTATAAATCCATAACCAACTTTTTGTATTTTTGCAAAGATGGTTCATTTGTACTATATGTACCTTCTATCTGACAAATTACCAACTGTGAATCACTAGTTATTCGCGCATCTTCTTCATTTCAATTGATAGTTTTAGTGCATGTATGACTGCCTCATACTCAGTTTCATTATTTTTGGATACGAAATCCAACCTGAATGAGTAATCCATTCGCGCTCCTGTTGGTGAAATGAATACAATACCGATTCCATTCCCTTCTCCATTGGATGATCCATTGACTAGTATCTCCCATCTGTTTGAATTCCGATCAGTTAATAAATCTTTAGGATTCCGATGTTCTTCATCCATGTCCATTATTTCCTCAACATATTCATCTTCTTCTAATGGAAACTCTACAATAACTTGTGACTTTGGCGAAGATAAAATCTCATAACCGATTTCATAATTTCCTAATTGTGTATTCCATCTTTCAACTCTTCTTGATCTTTTTGAATTCTTCATTGCGGGTTCAATTGGCACTCGTTAATACCTTGATCTTATGAGTTTGAAAATAAATGCGAAGCTTGAATGATGCATATACCAATGCGAGAATTAGCTTTTCAATTTTTGAATAATTTTTCTCTGCAGAATTGTACATTTTACTTATATAATATATTGGTTTTTCTATTCCTTTATCCGAACGTAACAATACTGCACTTAATGCATGCGATGTTGATGCCAAATAGAGTAGCAATTCTTCTCTCGGCTCCGCCTTTTGCATAATGGATAAATTCACTAGATAATTTTTTATGCTCTGCAATGATTTATCACACCCTCCGTCCACTCAAATTTTGTTCCCTTCTTTAACATATTGAAAAAGTGTTTACACTTATTCGAAGAACGTGAGATAAACCTTCCCAACGAAGGTATCAATCCATTTAGCTTCTGAACATCTTTCACCGTCGCAGGGGGTGGCATATCTCTAATCGCTTGTACTTTATCTGGATCAACTTCTATTCCCTTCTTGGACACTATGTAACCTAAGAATTTTCCTAATGACACGCCGAATACACATTTTTCTGGATTCACCTTGATATTGTATTTTCACATCTGCTCGAATATTTCTCTCAAATTATCAACATGATCCTTTGCCTCTTTACTCTTTATCAACATATCATCGACATAGACTTTTAATGTGGTATGTATCCATTTTTCAAATAATTTCTCCTCCATTCTTTGATATGTCGCACCCGCATTCTTCAATCCAAATGGCATCTTCGTATAACAGTATAAACCTCTTGGTGCAAAGAAAGAAGTATGTACTTGATCTTCTTCAGCCAAAGGAATTTGATTATATCCTTTATATCCATCCAACATTGAGACGCTATCATTCCCTGATGCCGATTCTACCGTTTAGGGATATCTGGTAAAGGGAAACTATCTTTCGGACACGCTTTGTTTAAATCATTATCTCATTGTTCTTTTTTGGTACTACCACCATATTTGCTATCCATTCCGGATATTTTGCTTCCCTTACAATTCCAGCATCCAACATCTTTTACAGCTCTCCGCTTCTATTTGAGGGTGATAGTCAGTTGCAATCTTCCTTATTCTTTGCTTAAATGGATTTACATTCTTTTTAATGTCCAATTTATGACATGCGACAGATGGGTCTATCCCTGGCATCTACTCCATACTCCATACGAACATATCACTATACTCTTGCAAGATTTTTATCGTTTTTTCTTCTTCTTCTTCTTTATCCATCTTGGTTCCTATTTTAATATTTTTGGTTATTCTTCCGATCCAACATTTATTTCCTTCGTTGGTTCCACTGCGGTAAAATTCGCTTTCGGTTCTCCCATCGGGGTTGGTTCCTTGATCTCTTTAATCAGTTACTTCACCTGGTATTCCTTTTCCCTCTTTCGCTCTGATCATATATGTCTGAAATTCGTCTTCCTTTTTTAACTCTTTTGCTTTTCTCCAGCGATCCTTTCGCTTCTTTGCTCATCCTTCATAATTTCTTATATTTATCCGATTGCAAATCTTCGCACTCTTAATTTCTCCTTTAATTTCACCTATTCCACTTGGAATTGGGAATCTGATACATTGATGTAGTGTTGATGCTACAACTTTTATCGCATGCACCCATGGTCTTCCCAACAACATGTTGTATGGTGATTCTATATCAATCGCACACAGTATTATCTTCGTCTATATTTCTCCTAGTAATAATCGCACCACAATTTCTCCTTTTGGTTTTGTGATTACTTTATTGAATCCATGTACATTGTAAGTTAGACGTGTCATCTCTGCATCTTCGTACCTCATTGCTTTGAATGTTGGATAAAATAAGATATCAACCGCACTTCCTGTATCTATCAATGTTCTACCAACCACCCATTTTTATGATTCCTTCATCATTACACTATTTCCTCCTCGCTCAGCTGTGACTGTTATTACCAATGGATCTACTTTAAATTTTCTTCCGAAATTTCTTCTGCTGTAAACATAATCTCCACCTTTTACCATTCTTTAAATGGAGACTCCTTTTCTACCGTTTCCACCTTCTTTCCTTCATAATTTCGCTTGTGAATTCTACCTGTTATTCCTGCTTGAAAATCAGCATCGGAGATTGATGCTTTAGTTATAAAATTACACTGTATATTTCTACCTCTTCCATGTATTGTTGTGATTCTTGCTTTCTCCATAGATTCTTTATTGTTCTTCCGTATTTTCTCCCAAATTTTCAGGTTTACCTTTTCAAGATTCGGTAAACTCACTAACATGATTTATCACCCAAAGCTGTTTCTAGC
Source organism: Papaver armeniacum (assembly GCA_023531295.1). Classification (NCBI taxonomy): domain Eukaryota; kingdom Viridiplantae; phylum Streptophyta; class Magnoliopsida; order Ranunculales; family Papaveraceae; genus Papaver; species Papaver armeniacum. Next base: position 178,861 of record JAJJWW010008320.1, on the reverse strand, counting down.
GCCAAAAATGTAGTTGCGGGATTTCCTACAACCACACCTCAATATATTTAAACAAGGTTCTAAGTAATCATCATGGAATTCTTTTGTTATTTTTCAAGATTTATAATTGATTCTAAGATATTATAATGACTTTACTTGCTCTCCAAATAAACTTTCTCTCTCCTAATTTCTTGTCCAACACACACTCAAAGATCTCTCTCTATGTGATAACTTCTTCCCCTTATATAGGATTCTACATAGTGGATGACAACTAAGAGATCCACTATTTTCGGAATCACTGTGCGTTACATTAGCTCATGTACACTCACTCATTCTCGCACAGTTTATACTTCGCATAGATCATCACATTATACTCGTGACTTTGCTGACATCATCCAATACGTCGTCTCGATTTTACTATGTGCGATAGTTCTCGCTTACGTTAGATAATCTTCACTTCGCATATTTATTGATAGTGGAAATTTCCGAGGAACCCAAGTTTGAACTCTCTCTCTTCTAGAAACCCATCAATAAGATGGTATATATGTGTTGCCCAAGATATAAGCACTACGGGAAAAACAAAACATCAACTACTCCCGAAAAGAGTTGTCATACATCTACAACGACGTTTATCGATAGGTTGCATAAGGGGGGTTGTAGAAGATCCTCAATTCTTTACAACTCTTCACTAAAGTCGTAAACATAGTTGTCGTTTAGTTTTGCACAATGCTTGCTTCGATTGTGAATGTCTTTGAAAATTTCCTCTTGATGCCTAACACAACTCTTGTCTAGGTTGCGAAAATAACTCCTACACTACACTTGTTGGAGTTGTAGAAAATTTGTTGACAACTATGGTTAGAGTTGTATGTGAATTCTTTGACAACAATGACTAGAGTTGTATGTCATTTCCTTGACCACTTTTGTTTGAGTTGCAAGTCACTTCTTTAACAGCTTTTCGTAGCAGTTGTGGTTATTTTTGATTTGTGAAAAAAAATAATGAAATTGGTCATAGCATTCAAAATATACCAAAGATTCACTCAAATGTAAACCATCAAAATGTGACAAATTCAAACACTTAAACCAGGTCTTACATCTCGAGACCGCAAATTATTATAACCATTCTTACTTGTGAACCTATCAACAATCTACAATGTAATCATTCAACAAATTGAGACTCCAACAAGTTATCTTACACAAGAAACTCCAGCAACACCATCTTCTTGACCTAGCTATCAGATAATCAAAGATCAACAGGTCCTCGCCTAGTCAAGCTTCAAGACGCCATCACCTTCTCTTGTCATGCGATCAAGTCTAGATGCAACTTATTCACAATTCCACCTGTACAAAGCTCTCTGCAATTCAGTGCCATAACCTCAAACCAAGAGCCTACATCATATACAACCAGCACCCATCATGTCATCCATTCCTTCAACACCAAAAGTACCATGAACATCAACAACAATTTGCAAATCGCAATAGCGCACCCATTGAAACAAAGACCAATCTCTATCTCAATATCACCACTTCACATCTCCACCTCCTGTGACCTAAGCATACATCTAAGAAACCACATTTGCATCTCCTCCATGAGTTCAATATGACACAGCCTCATCACCAACATCATTCTGATACATCATGTTCCTTCATGCATCTAACCCTTGCACACACCCATTGCACCGGCACAACACCAGATTGAAGACTAGGGTGGCTTGGAAAAAAACTTAGACCTGCAAAAAAAAAAAACGATGCAATAAAGAAAAGAAGGTTTACCTAATCAAAAGAGCATCGGTAGTCCTAATGGCAAAACAGAGGTCAAAGAGCTCCAGTAAAACAATAGAATGAGATTAATCCCAAACTACAAGCAAAACAACCATAAACATTAGCTACCCCAAGATACAAATGTAATATTGGCCTTGCCATTATTGAAAGGTTAATCCGCACATATCAAGTCGAGAATGTCATAAAAATAACAATATAATATGGTACACTGTGAATCCAAATAAATGACTTTCATTGTCAATTTCATACTATATAACAAACAAAATCTACAAAATATTTGAAATATGTGCACATTCAACAAGCAGTGGTATGATCTGAAAGGGAAATGCTTATAAAAAGCTTTGAAACATAGTCGCACCATCGATCACTTGTTCTTACCTTTATTGAAGTCGGTAACATCGATAACAATAACTTGCGTCCCCAAATAATATGACAAAGCCTTGTCAAGCCTTTGTTGATAAAGCTCTTCACAAGACAGATTTAACCAGCTTCGTAAATCACATAACCGAAACCAAAAGCCAGAAGAGATAAAAGACATGCTCTAGAGAACGTACCTACAGGTCCTGATAGTAAAATTGCCCGACTTCCAATCCGGGTGACGTGTTACGAGTGTACTTAAAGGACTCACGGCCGCTTAAGATTTACATAGGCAGCATTCAGTCAACGGGACCCGTGTTTGCTCACTAAGTTAAATATTACAAACCATTGGTGGTCTATTATGTTATACCACACAGAAACACAAGTGTAAAGAATATTCATGTTCAACATGATGCCATATTAATCAAAGTGCAGCTTAGTCATGCGTTTCTTAGCATACATTTAACAAGTTCTCGAGACAAACACAATTGTTCGTATGAGAAAAGTATTAGAATATCTTTACTTGTAGACAAAAACAACATCCGCCGACAACAAAAACATAACTTGCGCACACACACATGGATGTTAAAAAGATAAATCACTATCTCGGAGAGATCCTCAAATCAACTAAGAAAAAAAAAAAAAAACACCTCCGTTCGATTCAATGGCCAATCCTCATCAAGGCATCAACTAACTCCCTAACTTGATAATCACAGATTCGATGACGTTAAAGATCAAACCTAAAACATTAACATTTTCAATAATACAAACCTAGAAACAGTAACCTAAATTAAGAAAAATATATTCCACTTTGTCATCAAATTTAGCGAGTATTTGATTGAAAACAAAATTTAATAACCCAAAGCTTACCTATGTTTTCATATTTTCCCCTTTTCTTTCTCCTAGTGGAATAAATTGAAGCAGCGAAAAAATCAAAGAACAACCTCTTTTACGCACAGCGGATACTCATTACTTAATTTTGAAAACCTCTCAACTAAAATCTTACCCAGGCTTCACAAGATATTTCTACCCTGGCTTGACAATAGGAGTAACTGTTCTTGGAGAGATTTGGCTATCATTTACCACCCTCAAAAACGATTTTCTATCATTCACCCCTGGCTCAAGCCAGGGGAAGCCTGTACATAGATCCGCCCCTAATTCATCACCCATCTTCTAATTCATCACACCAACAACACCCATCTTCTAATTCATCACCAACAGCTCCAGAATCATCTTCCTATCAGCACCAGAATTCAATTCCGCAACCACTAAATCATCTACTGAGATAATAGGTTGAAAAAGTTGGTTTGATTTTGGTTGAAGAAATAATAGGGTATTACTGAAATTTGGTTGAAGAAACTGGTTAAGGCTAATAGGGTTTTACTGAATAGAGATGGAAGAATTGAGTTCTGTGATGAAGATTTGAAGCAATTTAAGATTAGGAAACTTGGGTTAGGGCTGAATTTCTGAATGGTTAGAGATGGTGAGCTAATTCCACAAAATCCTCTCTAATTCCAAACCTAGATCAACCTCAGACAACAACTTGCTCTTCTCAGATTCAAATCTAAACCCATTTAATTCACGGCATCAAAGTTTAAATCAAAACCCCATATCGAACCAAAGAATCGGTAGCAAGACAATTCATGTCTTCCCTGAGTCTGTGTTCTTCCCGACCAAGACCTAACCTAACCTAGGAATTATGATTTTATATAAAAGAATTAAGGTTTTTGAAGAGATTTGGTGAAGCAGGTGAAGAGAGGGAGAGGAGATGGCGATGATGAGTAAAGATGGGTTGAGTGGATTAAATTTTCTCAAGTAATGCCGCCGGTCATCTGTGGAGAGACGAAGAGCAGAGGAGATGAAGATAGAGTTCGAGTGGTTGAGGAGGGTTTGTGATGCTCAAACGGACAAAACCAAGAATGGATGAATGAAAGTGATGGACGGACCAGATTTCGTTTGATCTACTCATACGGATTGAGGAAAGAATCGATCGGTTGAGATTGTATTTCTGATGCTCATACGGATTGAGAGCATGTGTGTTTCTCTTTGTGTTAATATGAACTCATTTATTCGGTTTATTATCAACCTTCGACATGAAAAAAAAATCCAAAAAAATATTAATAAATTTAGGACATTGTTATCGACATTCGATATAAAAAATCCAAAAAATGTATAAGAATGAATCGGGAAAATGTAAAATGAATTCGATATTTGGTGTGTTTCTTTTGTGCTTTTGTGCTTTCTCTTTGTGCTTCCTATTTGAATTTCGACTAGTCACATAAATCACGAACCAATTTTGACTAGTCATACAAGTCATGAATAAGCTCCCGGTTGGCTATAACTTCAAACTTAGCAAGATACATCATCGAAATCGATAAATGTGAAGCTCCGTATCAATTCGAACTTCAAATGTGGTATAATGGCATACAAACTATGAACCAAGAAGCTCCGGGAGGGTTCAGACTTCAAACTTAGCATGATACATCATCGAAATCGATTAATATGAAGCTCAATGTCGAGTCGAACTTGAAAAGTGGTATTACGGCATAAAAATATGAACCAAGAAGCTCTGAGAGGGTTGAGACTTCAAATTTAGCATGATACATCATCGAAATCGATAAATATGAAGCTTAGTGTCGATTCGAACTTCAAAAGTGGTATAACTGCATACAGAATGTGAACCAAGAAGCTCTAAGAGGGTTCAGACTTCAATCTTAAAAGGATACATCATTGAAATCGATAAACTTAGAAGGGTTCATACTTCAAACTTACATGTAAGATTCCTTTGGAATATTCCTTGAAACCTTAAACAAACCCTATTCTGGAATATTCTATGCATACCCTGGCTCCGAGATCGAAACCTGGTCGTGAGTGGACTACTATAAGTCGAAAACTTGGTAAAAACGATGGATCCATCCATTTACAGGTGAGATTCCTTCATAATATCCCCGAAACCTTAAACAAACCCTATTCTGGCATAATATACGCATATCTTGGGTTCGAGATCGAAACCTGGCCGGGAGTGGACTACTATAAGTCGGAAACTTGGTAAGAACAATGAATCTATCCATTTACAGGTAAGATTGCTTCGAAATATTCCCTGAAACCTTAAACAAACCCTATTCGGGCATAATGTACGCATACCTTGGCTCCGAGATCGAAACCTGTCCGGGAGTGGACTACTATAAGTCGGAAACTTGGTTAGAACGATGAATCCATCCATTTACAAGTAAGATTGCTTCGAAATATTCCCTGAAACCTTAAACAAACAATATTCGGGCATATTGTACGCATACCTTGGCTCCGAGATCGAAACCTGGCCGGGAGTGGACTACTATAAGTCGGAAACTTGGTAAGAACAATGAATCCATCCATTTACAGGTAAGATTGCTTCGAAATATTCCCTGAAACCTTAAACATACCCTATTCTGGCATAATGTACGCATACCTTGGCTCCGAGATCGAAACCCGTCCGGGAGTGGACTATTATAAGTCTATACTTGGTTAGAACGATGAATCCATCCATTTACAAGTAAGATTGCTTCGAAATATTCCCTGAAACCTTAAACAAACAATATTCGGGCATATTGTACGCATACCTTATTTTCGAGATCGAAACCTGTCCGGGAGTGGACTACTATAAGTCGGAAACTTGGTAAGAACGATGAATCCATCCATTTACTGGTAAGATTGCTTCGAAATATTCCCCGAAACCTTAAACAAACCCTATTTTGACATAAACCTGGTCGTGAGTGGACTATTATAAGTCGAAAACTTGGTAAGAACGATGTATCCATCCATTTACAGGTAAGATTCCTTCATAATATCCCTGAAACCTTAAACAAACCCTGGCTCCGAAATCGAAAACTGGCCGTCAGTGGACTACTATAAGTCCGAAATTTCATAAGAACGATGAATCCATCCATCTACAGGTAAGATTCCTTTGGAATATTACCCGAAACATTAAACCAACCCTATTCTGGCATATTGTATGCAAACCCTGGCTCCGAAATCGAAACCAAAGCCGTCGGTGGACTACTATAAGCTCTAACTTTCTAAGAACGATGAATCCATCCATCTACAGTAAGATTCCTTTGAATATTCCACGAAACAATAAACCAACCCTATTCTCGCATATTGTATGCAAACCTTAGTTCCGAGATCGAAACTCGGCCGTCGTGGACTACTATAAGTCCGAAATTTCATAAGAACGATGAATCCATCCATCTACAGGTAAGATTCCTTTGGAATATTCCCCGAAACATTAAACCAACCCTATTCTGGCATATTGTATGCAAACCCTGGCTCCGAAATCGAAAACTGGCCGTCAGTGGACTACTATAAGTCCGAAATTTCATAAGAACGATGAATCCATCCATCTACAGGTAAGATTCCTTTGGAATATTCCCCGAAACATTAAACCAACCCTATTCTGGCATATTGTATGCAAACCCTGGCTCCGAAATCGAAACCGTGTCAAATGGACTACTATAAGTCCGAACTTTCGTAAGAACGATGAATCCATCCATCTACTGTAAGATTCCTTTGGAATATTCCTCAAACATTAAACCAACCCTATTCTCGCATATTGTATGCAAACCCCTGGCTCCAAATCGAAACCCGCCGTTGGTGGACTACTATAAGTCGGAACTTTCGTAAGAACGATGAATCCATCCATTTACAGGTAAGATTCCTTTGGAATATTCCACGAAACAATAAACCAACCCTATTCTGGCATATTGTATGCAAACCTTAGCTCCGAGATCGAAACCTGACCGTCAGTGGACTACTATAAGTCCGAAATTTCATAAGAACGATGAAATCCATCCATTTACAGGTAAGATTCCTTTTGAATATTCCCCGAAACATTATTCCAGACTACCCTTATCAGAAATAATTAAAGTAAATGTTACTGACTGTGAAAATGACCATATTACCCTTATTGGAAAAAAGTGCAATAAATATTATGGAGGCAGTGAAATTGACCATACTACCCTTATCAGAAATAAGTAAAGTAAATGTTACCGATTGTGAAAATGCCCATATTACCCTTATTGGAAATAGGTAGAGTAATTCTTACATACTGTGAAAACGACCATATTAACCTTATTGGATAAAAAAGCAATAAATACTATGGAGACAAAGTGAAAATGACCATACAACCCTTATCGGAAATAAGTAAAGTAAATGTTACCGATTGTGAAAATGACCATATTACCCTTTTTAGAAAAAGTGCAAAAATATTACGAGATCGTGAAAATGACTATACTACCCTTATCGTAAATAAGTGAAGTGATTTCTTACAGTCGTGAAAATGACCATATTACCCTTATTAGAAAAGTGCAATAAATATAACTGAGACCGTGAAGAATGACCCGACTACCCTTATCAAAAATCGCAAAGTAAATATTACGATCGTGAAAATGACCATAATACCCTTATTGGAAATAAGTGCAATAAATATTATGGAGATCGTGAAAATGACCAAACTACCCTTATTGAAAATAAATAAGGTAAATATTATAGATCGTGAAAATGACCATATTACCCTTATTGGAAAAAAATGTCACAAATATTATGGAGACCGTGAAAATGATCGAGACTACCCTTATCGATAATAAGTAAAGTAAATATTGTTGATTCTCAAAATGACTGCACTACCCTTTATCGGAAATAGGTAGAGTAAATATTACAGATCAGTGAAAATGACCATATTACCCTTATTATGGTCATTTTCACAGTCTGTAATATTTATTCTACTTTTTTTTTTATAAGGGTAATATGGTCATTTTCACAGTCTCCATAATATTTATTGCGTGTATTTCCAATAAGGGTAATATGGTCATTTTCACAAATCTGTAACATTTACTTTACTTATTTTCGATAAAGGGTAATATGGTCATTTTCCCAACTCCATACTATTTATTGCGCTTATTTCTAATAAGGGTAATATGGTCATTTTCACGATCTCCATAATATTTATTGCGTGTATATTCAATAAGGGTAATATGGTCATTTTCATAGTGTGTTAGATGAAGACAGATTTCATTTATCGCACTTATTTCCAATAAAGGTAATATGGTCATTTTCACACCTGTAACATTTACTTTACCTATTTTTTATAAGGGTATTATGGTCATTTTCGTAGTCCGCGTAATATTTATCACTTTTTTTCCAATAAGGGTAATATGGTCATTTTCATAGTCTCAGTAACATTTACTTTACTTATTTTCGATAAGGGTAATATGGTCATTTTCCCGATCTATAATATTTATTGCACTTATTTCTAATAAGGGTAATATGGTCATTTTCACAAATTGTAATATTTAATTTATTTTTTTCGATAAGGGTATTCTGGTCATTTTCACGGTCTCTCCATAATATTTATTGCATTTATTTCCAATACGTGTAATATGGTTTAATTTCATTTTTTTCATTTATTTCAACTCATCTCACTCCGAGCCTCATTCTTTTTTTTCATTTTTTTTTACAACTCTTATAAGGGTTGTGATAGTAATAATAAAAAAAAATAGGACAAAATTACCAATATTGAGAGGAAGGAATAATGGTTAAGGGATTGTGCTAACACCTAGTAGGCTTGTGTTCGAATCTCTCAAACACCATTTTTCCAAAAGGTAATTTTTTTATCTTCAACAACCCTTACAAGTGTTGTCGTAGAGTTATTCACTACCTTAACGAGATGAGTTGTTAAAGTCTAAAGGTGGTCACTACTCTTTTCACAAAAACGTTGTGATTTTGATTCTCATCACGACTCTTTGTTCCTCTTTGGTCCTAAGAGTTGGACGTTTTTATACTTTGACAACCTTTGTTTGACAAAAGTTGTAAAACATACCACCTTTCACAACCTTAAATATACGAGTTGTGAAGTTACAGTTGTAGATTACTGTTTTTCCCGTAGTGAAGATCTACGGTTAAGATTACTAGTTATTGATTGAATTTATATTTTCGAATTTTCATCAGGACTAAATTACCCTTTATCCATTACTAACGTGTATTTATTAAAAAAAATTAATTCCTGATGGTCAATTAATTGATTGCACTATTTATGGGCGGTATTTAAACGAAAAATCCTGTCAACAAATTGATTCCATTATTTATGGGAAGATGCTGTATAAGTTGCGACTATTTAGGATCTCAATTGCATGGTTATTTAGTTTACAGAAATTTAGGTGGTATAATGTTTCGGCACATTAGTATTCTTGCTCCTCCTTCTTGATTGTATCGATGGGTATATTGAAGTCTCAATACGTAACCAAAGATTCGTGATCATGCTAAAGTAAATTAGTGCTATTGGGCTGTGATAATGGTATGTGAGTGATGTGGTATACGTAAGTTGTTTCATAGATATTGGCTACAATCTCACAAGTTGAGTGATGTGGTATACTTCCATCAAAAAAAAAAAAAAAAAGGAGTGATGTGGTATACATAAGAAGTTTTATAGAACTTGGCTAGAACCTCATAAGTTCTGGATATCTCTCTCAATTTGGTAGCGTTTTGTTTTTCTTAGATTGGAAAATAAACTAGTTCTTTCAAGTGTAGACTGGATTCGATGTGAAAACAATGGAGATTATATATAATTTCAATTCTCAATTCAATGCGAAAACAATGGTGGTGATAATTGCGATTATAACATAATTGTGACAATTAAAATTTTCAATGGGTTCATAGTGATAGTTGCAATTTTTTTTCATTAGGCTGGTGGTGGTAACTGCTATTATCACACAATTGTGAAAATTAAAATTTTCAATGGGCTGGCAGTGATAATTGCAATTTTTTCAAAGCATAACTGGTTGCAAAACGATAAAATTACAATGTGAAAAATGGAATTTTCAAAGTTTTGTTTTGTTTTGTTTTGTTTTTTTTATAATGATATAACATTTTTGAGTGATAATTTGGGTTTTCAAAAAGCAAAAATATATTTTAAAAGAGTAAAATAACTAAAAATAGGAAACTAGATTTTTATGGAGATTTTTTGGGGATTATCTTTATCACATTAATTAGAATAGATTTTTAGAGAAAATATTCCACGTTTTTTTTAGTTAAGATTCGTTTGTAGCTAAATTTGTGGAACAGACTCTAAAATTTAGGGATTATTCTCAATTTTGGATATTTTTTAAACTTTGGAATTATTTTTGCTAATTTATATAAAGGTTGTTTATGTAATCTTAGTAATAATTTAACTAATTATGGGCTCTCCCTATCAAATATCTTAATGGTGGGTTTTTCAAATATAAAAAAACGAAAATGGGCTAGAAATAATTTTCCCCTTTATTAATATGTGCGATATTCCACTCCTACAAATACTATTTGTGTGCTAGTTCGAACGACCATGCAATATTACCCGAAAACGAAAATTAAACCATATTAATTAATTCTCCAAACAAATGATGGCCATTGAACGTGGAATGTTTTGTGAGGAGGATTGAAGCTATCTTTTTGCTATCAATCTATCATATCTGTGGGGTATACACGATGTCTATCTGAAATTTTCTCCGGGACTTCTATTATCCCGCCGTTATTTAAGCTGATAACGTCCCACGTGATTTTGATGGTTTTCCCACTTCCGGAAAATCTTGCTTTTTCTTCGTATCTCTCACATATCTAAATATCTAAACATATATATTATCGCACCACCACTAATCTGTTCTCTGTAAAAACCCATTATTCTTCACTCCAATTTCTCTTCACATAGTGGTCTACGGAAAAAAATAAAATAGGGCTAGTCAATTATTTTTTAAGATGGTTGGATCATCAGGAAGGGCGATAGGGATAGATTTAGGAACAACATATTCATGTGTTGGTGTATGGAAAAATGGCCAAGTTGAGATTATCCCTAATGATCAAGGGAATACAACTACTCCTTCTTATGTTGCTTTTACTGATGATCACCGTTTCATCGGTGATGCTGCTCTGAATCAAGTTTCCGTGAACCCTATCAACACCGTTTTCGGTAAGAATTTCATGATCATGTTTGTTAATTTACTTCATATTTTCTATGTTCATCGAATTTGCAGTATAATTTATGAATACTAAGATTTCAGTTTTGACCTTTTGGGTTGTATTAATCCAGAGTCCAGACACCGTGCACAGTGTTTATGTAAAATAAACTACTTACGAGTTGTGAGAGATCTGGAATAATCCTTGTGGACATGAACTCCCCCGATCTTCTTCATATGGTAGCAACCATGAGTTCCATATGGATATACCATTTTCTGAGTTTGTTTTTTTTTTTTTTTTTTATGTAGATGCGAAACGTTTAATTGGTAGAAAAATCAGTGATACCTCTGTTCAGAGTGATATCAAGCTATGGCCTTTCAAAGTCGTTGCTGGAGAAGACAACAGACCAATGATTCAAGTCAAATACAAGGGAAAGCTTAAAACATTATCAGCTATGAGGAAATTTCATCCATGGTTCTCGCTAAGATGCGAGAAACAGCCGAAGCTTACCTTGGTTCAATTGTTAAAGATGTTGTTATCACAGTCCCTGCTTACTTTAATGATTCTCAGCGTCAAGCTACAAAGGATGCTGGTGTTATTGCTGGCCTTAATGTACTACGAATCATCAATGAACCGACGGCTGCGGGAATCGGTTACGGTCTTGATAAGAAAGCGAACACTGTTGCTGGAGAGAATGTTCTTATCTTTGATCTTGGTGGTGGTACTTTTGATGTTTCCATACTCAACATCAAAGAGGGCGTCTTTAAGGTCATGGCTACAGCTGGAGATACCCATCTTGGAGGAGAGGATTTCAATAACAGACTGGTAGATCACTTTGTTCAAGAGTTCAAGAAGAAGCACGACAAGGACATTAGTGGGAATCCGAAGGCTGTTAGGAGGCTGAGAACATCTTGTGAGAGGGCAAAGAGAAATCTATCGTCCACCACTCAGACAACCATTGAGATTGATTCATTGTATGAAGGTGCCGATTTTCATTCGTCCATAACTCGTGCTAAATTCGAAGAGTTGAACATGGATTTGTTCAAGAAATGTATGGAAACTGTTGAGCTGTGTTTGACGGACGCTAACATGGACAAGAACAGCATTAACGAAATTGTGCTCGTTGGTGGATCCACAAGAATTCCTAAGGTTCAGTCTCTATTGCAGGATTTCTTTGACGGTAAGGAACTCTGCAAGAACATTAACCCTGATGAAGCTGTGGCTTATGGTGCGGCAGTGCAAGCTGCTATATTGAGTGGTGAGGGTGAAAAGATGCAGGACTTTGTGTTGTTGGATGTCACCCCTCTTTCTCTTGGTATTAATGTAGTCGGAGATTTTATGTCTGTGGTAGTCCCAAAGAACACACCCATTCCCACAAAGAAACAAAAGGGCTACACTACAAGCCAGGATGATCAAACTATTGTGAACTTTTTGGTGTATGAGGGTGAGAAAATCAGTACTAGAGACAATTACCTGTTGGGTGACTTCTCGTTAAATGGAGTTCTTCCAGAACCTCGTGGTATTCCTAAGCTTACAGCATACTTTGATATTGATGCTGACGGTATACTGATTGTGTCTGCCGAGGAAAAGAAATCAGGGAGCAAAAATATGATTACGATTACAAATAACAAGGAAAGTTTGTCCTCCGATGAGATTCAGAGGTTGGTTCTTGAGGCTGAGAAATACAAGTCAGATGATCAAAAACACAGGGAGTTAAGGAACTCCTTCGAGACGTATGCAATAAAGATGAGGAACATGGTCGATAATAGCGAAGGCATGCTATCATCTAATGATGAGAAGAGGATTGGGAATGCAGTCTACAATGCCATTCAGTGGTTGGATAGCAATGAATTTGGGAAAATAGAGGACATCAACACCAAGATGAAGGTGTTACAGAAGGTATGCGACCCTATCATAGATAAGCTGTACCAGCCGGGTGGTATTGATAATTTTCCGTCAATCATTCAGAAAATCCGGAAAATGTTGAGATGTTTACCTTTCTTCTGATCACGTTTATGTCTCGGCATATACTTGGTTATAGTTAATATTCTTTAGGTTTTTAGTTTTTACTTTCATGGTTGTTTTTGTCAGTAATTTGTTCTTTGATTTAACTTAATTACTGTGGATTTGAACCTTTAATGTTTACTTATTGAATTCTTCATGTTCAAATGAACTCGTTTACTTTTACACTACTTGCATATGCTTCAGCTGTTTGTGGAACAGAGTTTTTTTTTGGTGAATGTGAATTTAATCCAGCATAAAAGTTTTGTATCAATCCGAGATGTTTCGGTACATACACAGATGTTAGTTGTCATTCTCCAGCATCAGTGTAAAGGAAGTTTGAAAGAAGCCACAGAAAATCTGCAAACTAAACACTTCCGTATATTGCAAGTTTGATAAAGATGAAATCTTTAGTTATGCACATGAGATTATTCTTGGTTAGGTTGTTTTTGGCATTGCTAAAGATTTCTGTTTTCAGACCTCTTGAAGGATAAATTTCTCAGTTATTTCTTTGAAATGATAAATAAGATGTATTTTTGAATCGCCCCATTGTTGAGTTTTCATGAAATTTGATGCTGAAGCACTTCGACTACACAAATTTGGTAGGTGGTATGAAATTCGATTTATTAGATTTTTAATTTTCTTTGTACGAAATCATGAAACATGTATGTAATTAAGACATGCTCATTGTTAAATATTCAGATTCACATATTTTTCATGGTTCTCATTCTTCCACATATATAAAAGCATTCTAAAAAATTTATCTTCTTTGCCTGTGGCATATATGTAGTTCGAATGGCGCCTATGTAATATTACCCAAAAACAAACACTACGGGAAAAACAGTAATTTACAACCCCAAAAATCAGTTGTCATACATGTACGACAACGTTTCTCCATAGGTTGCATAAGGGGGGGGTTGTAGAAAGTACTGAAATCCATACAACTCTTCGATAGAGTCGTAAACATAGTTGTGGTTTAGTTTTGTACAATGTTTCTTTCAGTTGTCAAAGTATTTCGAAATTTGATCTTAATGCCTAACACAACTCATATCTGGGTTGTGAAAATAACTCTTATACAACTCATATCTGGGTTGTGAAAATAACTCTTATACTACACCTGTTGAGGTTGTAGAAATTTCTTTTGACAACAATGGTTCAAGTTGTATTTTTATTTCTTTGACAATTGTGGGAAGAGTTGTATGTCTTTTTCTTTGATAACTATGGGAATAGTTGTATGTCATCATTTCAAACAACTCTAATTATGAGTTGTGGTACATATAGGATTTGGAAAAAAAATTAAATTTTGAGAATTTTAATACAAAATTAAATCTGTAATATTTTAATAACCATGTATTTATGCTTCACAAAAAAAAAAAAAAAAAAAAAAAAAAAAAAAAACATGTATTTGAAAAATAGATTGCTTAAAAAAAATAGATCATATTTCCAATTAAAACCCTTTTCTAGTCCCCAACTGCAACAACCTGATCTGCCGTTGTAACCCTTAAACAGCATAAGCCACCAGCACCTCCAATTTCAATCCACAGTCCACCTGCAATGTCTCAGACCACCGCCTTCACAACATAAGCACCCACCGATTCACTTTCAACCTAGCGACTCTCAAATTTCTTCCGCTTCTCAAACCAACCATCCCCAAATCTCGCATTCCGCATCACTTGCATAATCCCAGTGCGGTACCATCCCGACAAGCAACAACATCAAACTCCACCGCATCACAAAGATATCCTTCATGGCCTAACCATTCTCTCGCAAAGACAAACATTGCACCTTGTCGCCATATAATCTCAAGACTTGTAATTGAAACTCGTCCTAACATACATCTAGCCATTCTTGAGCCAACACAAACAATCCAAATCTATACACTTGAAAGATCACCCAACTGCACTCCATTCATTCACCATAACAAGCACCATTCTTCTCGCATCACTACCAGACAGCTTCACCGATTATCGCTTCCATTCTACCACCACAAATATGAATAGTAAAGAGTTACATAATTAATAGTAAAGAGTGGCGCGTAACCATGTTATTCTCTAATAGACTTAGAAAAAAATGGAACAAAGAGCCACACCAATAGCTAATAACATAGCTAAGTAATGCAGGCACCAGAAGGTGACAAATAAAATGTATTTCGAAACAATAGCTCCATGTTCACTACCGGGCTTTTTGTTCGATCTAGAGAGCTTAGTTACGCAAAATAAAAACAAAAAGCATAAAAGGCCAAAGAGTGTTGTAGATTCTTAATCAAATTGACAACCTAAATCACATGTGCAATTGAGATGTAGGGATACAAAGTAGCCTTAATGAATCCATCAAATGACCAAGTGAGACTTTTACGACATACTATGAACTCCAATTAACAGACTTTCCAAGCCGAACCATTACGAGGACATAACTAGTTAGAGGTTGCATGGGATTCAACAAATAATAGCAATAACGATGTCTTCATAACTTGGAATACAAACAGGGTAAGAATTTCCTACGCCCTATAGTCAGCTGTCCTCAGTATTAGAAATGTGTTACATGTACGCAAGTTTGTTTCACTTTGGGCCATTTCCTATCCTACTACGAAATTCGTTACTTAACTATACCCCTTCGCTCAAAATTAATTATATCCACATTCCGTGGATGACACTTGAAGAATGAAAAGAAAATAATTTAGACATACTCACTGGTTTTATAATATTATATCATTATTAAGGACCCAACAATTCATTGGAACGAGTACGGCGAACATGTGAGCGGGACAAAATAGGGAACGAGCACGGCGAACAGTGTGAGCGGCCAGCATGGGAACGACTTTGGACGGGTGAGCGGCTAGCGCACGAGCGGCGAACCGGTGAGCGGCCATTGACCGAGCGGCGAATAGGTGAGTGAGCCACTGACAAGGAAGCACATTAATTGGAGACCAGAATAACAAAGGCAGAGCAAAAGATAGTAAGAATAAAAAGAGCTCCTTAAACTGGTGCTTTTGTGACTTTGGTTAACTATCTTACCATGGATATCGCCCATAGTCAGGGCTTCGATCCCTGTTGCTTGATGGTCCCTTATATCTATCGTACACTGGAATGTGTGCCCGTCCATAATCAGGACTTGGTCTACTACTTCGACACATAGGACTTCTACTTCTGGAATGGCTGTCTTCTCTTCCTCTCCTGGGACTATCACGCCTATCACCACCATGCTCGCTGTCATCCCTAAGGGCATATTCAACTGAAACAACCCTGCCACAAATCGTGCTGCAAATCACAGAGACCAACAAGTTATAAATGGAAAATTGAAAAGAAACAAAAATCAGCTATCCAACAGCAAGATATAAGGGAAAATTGAACAAGGCTAAGCACACAGGTCACTCCGCAAGTATGATTGTTTGAAAGCCAGTTAGATGTACTACAAACCCTATCCTGGCATATTGTATGCATACAGTGGCTCCGAGATCGAAACCCTGGATGGGAGTGGACTACTATAAGTCCGAAATTTCATAAGAACGATGAATCCATCCATCTACGGGTAAGATTCCTTTGGAATATTCCCAAAACATTAAACCAACCCTATTCCGGCATAATGTATGCAAACCCCGGCCGAAATCGAAACTCCGGCCGTCATGGACTATTATAAGTCGGAACTTTCAGTAAGAACGATGAATCCATCCATATACAGGTAAGATTCCTTTGGAATATTCAACGAAACCTATTCTGGCATATTGTATGCAAACCTTAGCTCCGAGATCGAAACCTGGCCGTCAGTGGACTACTATAAGTCGGAACTTTCGTAAGAACGATGAATCCATCCATTTACAGGTAAGATTCCTTTGGAATATTCCACGAAACAATAAACCGACCCTATTCTAACATATTGTATGCAAACCTTAGCTCCGAGATCGAAACCTGGCCGTCAGTGGACTACTATAAGTCCGAAATTTCATATGAACGATGAATCCATCCATCTACAGGTAAGATTCCTTTGGAATAAATGTTACTGACTGTGAAAATGACCATATTACCCTTATTGGAAAAAAGTGCAATAAATATTATGGAGGCCGGTGAAATTGACCATACTACCCTTATCACAAATAAGTAAAGTAAATGTTACCGATGTGAAAATGCCCATATTACCCTTATTGGAAATAGGTAGAGTAATTCTTACATACGTAAAAACGACCATATTACCCATATTGGAAAAAATGCAATAAATACTTGAGACAAGTGAAAATGACCATACAACCCTTATCGGAAATAAGTAAAGTAAATGTTACCGATTGTGAAAATGACCATATTACCCTTTTTAGAAAAAGTGCAAAAATATTACGGAGACTGTGAAAATGACTATACTACCCTTATCGAAATAGGTGAAGTGATTCTTACGGACCGTGAAAAATGACCATATTACCCTTATTAAAAAAGTAATAAATATTACGGAGATCAGGAAAATGACTGCATCACCCTTATCAAAAATCAAGAAAGTAAATATTACGGATTGTGAAAATGACCATAATACCCTTATTGGAAATAAGTGCGATAAATATTATGGAGATTTGTGAAAATGACAAACTACCCTTATTGAAAATAAATAAGGTAAATATTATATTTAATGAAAATGACCATATTACCCTTATTGGAAAGAGTGTCATAAATATTATGGAGCTCAGTGAAAATGACCGGACTACCCTTATCGGAAATAGGTAGAGTAAATATTAGATCGTGAAAATGACCATATTACCCTTATTATGGTCATTTTCACGGTCTTAATATTTATTCTACTTTTTTTTTATAAGGGTAATATGGTCATTTTCCGCGATCTCCTAATATTTATTGCGTGTATTTCAATAAGGGTAATATGGTCATTTTCACGATTATAACATTTACTTTACTTATTTTCGATAAGGGTAATATGGTCATTTTCCCCGGCTCTATACTATTTATTGCGCTTATTTTATAATAAGGGTAATATGGTCATTTTCACGATTTCCATAATATTTATTGCGTGTATATTCAATAAGGGTAATATGGTCATTTTCATAGTGTGTTAGATGAAGACAAATATTTCATTTATTGCACTTATTTCCAATAAAGGTAATATGGTCATTTTCACGATGCCTGTAACATTTACTTTACTCTATTTTTTTATAAGGGTATTATGGTCATTTTCTTTGAGTCCGCGTAATATTTATCACTTTTTCCAATAAGGGTAATATGGTCATTTTCATAGTCTCTAACATTTACTTTACTTATTTTTGATAAGGGTAATATGGTCATTTTCCCAGCTTCACATAATATTTATCGCACTTATTTCTAATAAGGGTAATATGGTCATTTTCACGTGCTGTAATATTTAATTTATTTTTTTCGATAAGGGTATTCGGTCATTTTCACATCTCATAATATTTATTGCATTTATTTCCAATACGTGTAATATGGTTTAATTTCATTTTTTTTCATTTATTTCAACTCATCTCACCTGAGCCTCATTCTTTTTTTCATTTGTTTTTACAACTCTTATAAGGGTTGTGATAGTAATAATAAAAAAAATAGGACAAAATTACCAATATTGAGAGGAAGGAATAATGGTTAAGGGATTGTGCTAACACCTAGTAGGCTTGTGTTCGAATCTCTCAAACACCATTTTTCCAAAAGGTAATTTTTTTCTTCAACAACCCTTACAAGTGTTGTCGTAGAGTTATTCACTACCTTAACAAGATGAGTTGTTAAAGTCTAAAGGTGGTCACTACTCTTTTCACAAAAACGTTGTGATTTTGATTCTCATCACGACTCTTTGTTCCTCTTTGGTCCTAAGAGTTGGACGTTTTTATACTTTGACAACCTTTGTTTGACAAAAGTTGTAAAACATACCACCTTTCACAACCTTAAATATACGAGTTGTGAAGTTACAGTTGTAGATTACTGTTTTTCCCGTAGTGAAAGTTAAACCGTATAACACCCGATTCAAGTCTGCAAACAAATGGCTATAGAAAATGAAATGTTGTTGGGAATTGAAGCTATCAATTACAAGACATCTCAAGTATCATGGATGAAAATCGTGACGATTTTATTTTATTATGTTAATCTAACATTTTCAATTGAGTAAAATGTTTAATCCCACGTCTTTTTGATTTTCGTCATTATGTCAATCTAAAATTTTCAATTGAGTTTTTTGTTTAATCCCACGTCTTTTTGATGGTCGTCACTTTTGTCCAACATGTATAAAACCACACTTGATTTTTTTTTTTTTTTTTTTGATGGGTTGAATTGGAAAGGTTATATTAAAATGGAAAGTATAGAGTATATGTATGTAAAACGGTGGTGGTGTATCTAATCACACATCTCTATTAATTCATTTGTACAAAGTATAAAAAATGAGCCGGTGGAAACTGACCAGAGTAGTATTGGATAAACAATGACCAGTGTTGGTCAAAACAACCTGAAGTGTGGCTACCATAATTTTACTTGCTACTTTGGAGAGCCGATACATCCAATGTATCATTTGGTATACAATCCAGTTTTCAATTTTATATACGCACAAAGAGGATGTAAGATTGCAGCTAGTTGTTCATGTAGATTCAAAACTATACTAACTTGAGTTTTAGGAATTCAGAGTGAACACACGTATGAAATTATCTTTGTTATACATGAAACCAGTCTATCATTTTGAATCGGATGAGCTAGTATATGTATTTAGACATGTAATTTGTTCATGATGTTATAACTGAAAGACATGTTTGTATTTTAGAAAGGGGTCAAAACCATAGGAAGAGGTTGGGAGAATTCTACCAACATTAAGCTAGTTGGCCGGAGTCGAAGTCTCGACATAACTCACAAGGAAAAGGAAAGGGTGATGAACTTCACTGTACTGCACCACGAGTTCAGCTGGCAACTAGGTTTCATAGAAATGGACCTAGATTATGTGCATATAAAATTGCATTTTGTTAATATTTATATGGAATCATCAAACAAAAATGTAGTAGTCATTAATATTCAATTCGTTATATCTGTTGTGATTTGTTTTATCATGTGATTTAAGTTGGTAAATATTCTCATGGCTCTCACTAGTGAAGATTTATATGTTTCTCTATATAAAGATTTATATGTATGTTCTTTTTGTCAAAATAATTCTGTAAGTTTTGTAAGATGTCGTTGAGCATCTTAAAGATATTACTCAAAAAGATTTGGTACTAAAATTGAATCATCATCTTTCACGAAAATAGGTGTAGAAGATAAGATGTCGGTGAAAATTAAAATTATTTATCTTTTAAAAAGGTTATATTATAGATCATTATTATGTGACAATAAACTAGTTTTATATGTTTCTTATATAAAAAGTTCCCATGAGGCTTTATTAAAATAAAAGATCAATAAAGAAAATCATCATCTTCACAAAATATATATATAAGATTTGAATTTTATTTATCTGTGAATTAAAAATATTATTTTATCTTTGTTCCATAAAGTCTGCCCCAAATTATATCTTTGAATTTACGTCTGCCCCAAATTACGAATTTCGGAATAACTAGTTGAATGTAAAAGTGAATTTTGCAAAGATATTCACAAGAGGTCTTGGACATGAGACTATTTCGCAAATGAATAGAGAGGAGGAAGTCGCAATGAAACATAATTTCAGGAGACCCCCTTAACCACGATAACAAGATACTAGAATTCGCCTTTCTAGCAACTTCGCAACACAGTCAATTACCTTGTTACTAGTTCTAACAAAATTTAAAGAACCTGCAATACAAAAAAGAAGAAAAATGTGTAATATCTAGCTTTAATTCAGTCATATGACCTAAACAGGGGTTGTTTTTCCTCCATCTACACCTATTAAAACAACCTGAAGAGTAGCTAACTTAACATCACTTACTACATTGGAGGAGAGTCAATTCACATCTAATGTATTAGTAATTAGTATTTTCCATTTCATATTTGCACAAAATTAGAGGAGGTTACAAGGAGATTGAAGATTGGAATGCCTAGTGAAAAATGTGAAGACCACTTGCACAACAATCTATCACTTGGCAGTTTGATTCTCATGGCTGGCAGGGGGGAAATAAGGATCTTTTCCATTCTTGTAGGTATCTTTTAGCCAGCTTCTTGCAGTCTTTAACCACTTTAGAATCTAATGTCTCCAATTCTTCCACAGACTTCTTCAGGTCACCTTTGCAGTCCTCAACCATTAGAAACTTGGCCAAAGTAATACACCTGTTAAAAGAAAATATCAACCAACGCCAAAAGTATGTGAAAATGGAAATCCAATAAAAGATGTTATTGTTGAGTCTTCTCATTTCCATTTTGTATTTGGAAAAAACTATGAACATTTTGCTAAGCTGGGTTTCCTGCCCTGTGCGTTCTGCATTGCAACCACGAGCAAAAACAGATATGACAATATTGAGAATTTACAACTACAGTATAACATCTAGCAAAGGCTACAAATCTTTATGGAAAATTCGACCATTAAACTTCATGTGCCACCCAACTCTGTTGATAATCGATATACAAAGTCCACAGTCAGTGCAGTTACTGAAAAGTGATGTAGTGTCGACGCCAATTGATATTATTTACAGTTGACAGGATCATAATATTATATCTCCACTAACCATATTGAGAATTTACAACCACAAGTTTGCAGTAGAGATAGAAATGTATGATATGATCATTTCCCTTGACACATTTTGATCCTAATTAAGATAAGTTTCCAGACGTAATAAGGCTTTAAGTACCCCAAAGTGAAAGCACACATTTCTAAGGTACAATAAATTACGAGATTTGTTTTTCGTTAATATGGCTATTTGAGATGTTAATAAAATAACCTATGAATTTCGCAGCAGAACATGAAAGAGTCCATGCAGTAGATTGACAATGAACCTAGACAATTTATGAATATAAACGGTATATAAATGTAAACCGACAAGCTTAAATATTCTTGCAAGATTGAACAAGCCTACGTATTCTAACCGCAGAAACAGTAATTTCATGCAATTTTATATATAATCGAATTGGAAATGAAGGAAAAGTGTACAGAATTCATAATATACCTGAGCGTGTCACTGTGAATGTACAACCCCTTGGGTGATATTTTGTCTTCAGATATTTCCTGTCGACAGAGAGCACAAACAGCTTTCATACAGAGCTCAGGATCCTTTTCAAATGAAGAAAGCACATCAGCCTCAGATTTCCATTTGATTTCATCTTTCTTCCCATTCCAATTTTCCATCGCCAGCATATCCATAGAGAAATTCTCAAATCATCACAAAGAGAAATTCTCAAATCATCAAAACTATCAGAATCTTCAGAGTCGCTAAGACTATCACCACTATCATATGAGTCTGAGACCAAGTTCACAAAAGTCATCTTACTCATTTCCAGATAAGCTGATCCATGTTGAGATGGTCTGTCTTCCAAACAGCCGCAACCATTCACATTCAGCACACTCTCTTCTGTTTTCAACTCATAGGGATCCTTCTTCCCTCCGCTGCTGCTTTCAGCATTAGGTTTGTTCTTGTTCTTTTCATCTCTTAAATTTTCAACACTTTGAGTAACTTCATTCTGCAAACCCCGCGCTTCAGAGTCAGTTATCTTTTTAGAATTACACAACTCTCCACATCTCAATATTGAACTTCCGTTTCCATTCCTCGGGACTAGGCTCTCCAAATTAGAAACACGGGACGCTTCACATTTCATTGTTGAATTTTCATTTTCCATCATCGGGACTAGACTCTCCAAATGGGAACACTTGTTCCTCCAATATTTAGTTGCATCGTCATCTATAGCAGCAGTCTTTCTAGATTCTACCTCCACATATTTACCCTGGAGTTTAGTGTCCTTAACTTTGTCCTTCTCAAGCTCCCCTTTCATCTTCTCAAGCTCAAATTCCTTCTTCTCAAGCTCCAATTCTTTCTTCGCAAGCTCCAATTTCTTCTTCTCAAGTTCCACTTTGTAATGCTCCAGACTCTCCAATTCAACCACATTTTCTCTAGTTCTTGTCGATGGTTCTGGTTCTCCAGACTCTTGTATTATTTGGATTCTTTTTCTCTTCGCCTCATTATTGGTAGTACCGGCACCTACAATTCCATCAGCTGGAAAGAAAATCCCAAATTAGTTAGATAAAAGATGATTTCCTTTCTAAATTATTAAAACGAAAAAGGGGGAATGTATGTTTAGAGTTACTTACAGCAGGTATAATTAGTAGATGGTTGGTCATCTTCCTGCGTTAGCTGCTGCTTCCTCCGCCTTTACAAGCAATTTGATTCCCTAGTTTCTATAGCACTATTAGAATCATCATCTCCATTTCTCTTCTTAACCTTGTTAGAATTGTAATTTGTTTTACAAAATGTAGTATCGGGAAACATCATCCTCCAGCACTCAGTTGCATCTGTGGGTGTCCGTTCAGTCTAATCTGTAGCAGCAGTCTGTCTAGTTTCTACCTCCGCTAATTTACCCTGGAGAGTAGTGCACTCCACTTTGCTCTTCTCAAGCTCCAGACACAATTTGAAACACTTAGTCGTAAAATGCTCCAGACTCTCCAATTCAACCACAGATTCCCTAGTTCTTGTCAATGTTCTAGTTCTCTAGACCCTTGTGTTCTTTCGACATTTTTCCTCGTCCTCTTAATATTGGCAGAACCACCTTTTATAACTGTATCAGCTGACTTGAAATTCCCAATTAGTTAGACAATGTAATGATTCTTACTATTCCCCTGGGGGACTTAACAGACGAAATTTTTATGAAAGTTTGCTGGCTGGCTTTCCTGCCCTGTGCACGTGCAGCACCAGCAAGCAACTATACAACTCTAAGGATCATGTCATACTGCCTTTCGCTGTGCAACTTCCACCAGCAGTACCAACAGCAATTGAAACTATTTACAGGATCATCTAATTATATCTCCACTAACTGTATAGAAAATTTACAACCACAATTTTGCAGTAGAGAAAAAATGTGCTATTATGATAAAGGATAAAGATAAAATGCATGATATGGTTATTCCCCGGGACATATTTTGATTCCTAGGAATAAAGATAAGTCTTCAGACGTTTTTAGACACAAGTAATAATGCATTAATGCTCCAAGTACAGCCAAAGTGAGGGCATACTTTTCCAAGGTAAAGCCAAATAATAAAGGAATTGTGACGAAGATTATGAAAAGACTCCATGCAGTAGATTGAGCAATTGAACTGAACATAGTCAGTAAATAAATGTAAACCAACAAGCTTAGAGATTCTTGCACCATTGAACGAGGGAATGTATTGTTACTGCGAAAACAATAATTTCATGCAGTTTAATTAAGTATCATCGAATTGGAAATGAAGGAAATGTGTACAGAATTCATAATATACCTGAGCGTGTCACTGTTAATGACCAACACCTTGGGTGATATTTAATCTTCAGATATATGCTGTCGAGTTCAAAAAAGGCTTCTTAAATCCAGTTGATCTTGAGATGATGATCCACGTTGAGATGGTCTCACTTCCGGAAAGCCCCAACCGTTCCCTACCTGAATGTTTTCTCCCCCACTTGATAAATGTAGACTTCCAGGAAAAACGTTCATAGTAGAGTATTTTGAAAATTCAGACTCTGGTTCATGATGTTTGTTGACGTCAATATCATGTGCATTCAGTACCTTCTCTTTGGTTTTAAACTTATACAAATGAGACTCCTTCCTCCCTCCACTGCTGAATTCAGTATTAGGTGTGCCCCTGCTGTGTTTATCTCTTTGGTTTTCACCACCTCGAGTAACATCGTTGTGCAAACCCCGCGCTTCGGACTCTATTGTTTCAGAATCACGCAATTCTAGACATCTCAATACTGAACTTTCCTTTCTACTCCTCAATACTAGGCTCTCCAAATTTGAAATGCGAGATTCTACACATCCCAATCTTAAATCTTCATTTTCCCTTCTCAGGTTTAGTGCCTCCAAATTCGAAATCCGAGACTCTAAACATCCCATTGTTGAATTTTGATTTTCCATCCTCAGGAGTCGACTCTCAAAATCGGACATCATTTTCCTACAACATTCTGTTCCATCCGCGGTTTCCAGTTCAGTCTCACCTGTAGCAGCAGTCTCTCTAGTTTCTACCTCCGTTAATTTAACCTGCAGTGCAGAGCACTCCACTTTCTTCTTCTCAAGCTCCACTCTCATCTTCTCGAGCTCCACAGACAATTGAAAACACTTACTCTTATATTGCTCCAGAGTCTCCAATTCGACCATAGATTCCCTAATTCTTGTCAATGATTCTAGTTCTCTACACCAGTCTGTTATTTCGACATTTGTCATATTCCTCCCAATAGTGGCAGAACCACCTTCTTCAACTCTATCAGCTGGAAAATAAATTCCCAATTAGTTAGAAAATGCAATGATTCTTACTCTCTTCAGGCACTTACTTAACAGGCGAAATTATGAGATTTCCCAATTACTTATCATAATTGAAACATGTACGCAAACAAAATCGAACGACAACATAAAAAGTTACTAACATGATATTTCTCAATTATCTTAGTTGAAACATGAAAACGAAACGAACAACAACGACAAGAACAACAGCAGCAAATAAGACACATTAAAACAGGGAGAAATATATGTAAGAGTTACTCACAGTCACAGGTATCATTAGTATTTAGGTGAAATCTTGTTTCATCAATGAACCGGTCATCTTCCATTACTTCCCTAGTTCTTGTCAATGATTCTAGTTCTCCAAGCCCTTCTGCTCTTTCGACATTTTTCCCCTTCCTCCCAATATTGGCAGAACCACCTTCCACAATTCCATCAGCTGATAGAAAAATCTCAATTAGTTAAACAATGCAGTCATTCTTACTCCTTTAGGGGACTTACTTAACAGACAAAACTATGAAATTTCCCAATTAGCTATCATAATTTAAACAAGTACCAAAACAAAAACGATATAAAAAATTACAAATATGAAATTACTTTGAAATTTCTCAATTAAGACTCAATTAAGAACAAAACATCAAAAATCAGAGAAATTAAGATACATTGAAACAAGACGAGAGAAATTTAAGTAAGAATTACTCACAGGTATCATCATCACTACCAGTAGCCGATTGAGTTCCTCCTGTTTCATCAACGGACCAGCCATCTTCCTCGGTAACCTTCTTCCTCCGTTTGGAAGCCCTAGTTCCTGAAACTGCACCTTCACCATCTCCAGTTTTCTCCTTCTTCCTCTTCTCATAATACCTCGCGTAATCGTAGTAATGTTTTTCACAAAATTTGGTCTTAGGAACAGAACTATCATCATCAGTAGCAGCAGCAGCAGAAATACCAAGACCCATCCTGAAATTCCTGCACCTCCATGTACCTTTATTACTAGTTTGACAACAACGCTGTTCATCCGGAGGAAGTTCCATCTCGTCCATCTTCTTCTTCTTGGCTATAGAATATTCGTAATGTTTTTCACAATACTGTAATTCATTATCACCAATAACACTCTTGCATCTCCAATTCCCCCTTTTCATTCTGCAAATTAGTTGTTCATCATCGCCACCAGTTGCCCGATGAGTCTCCATCTCCACTACAACGAAATCAATTTTGCCCTAGAAATGAAATCAGATCACTTTCGTATACCACCCTTATGATTTTGTTCCTTTTTGTCAATTTTACCCTTATTGTTTTGCCCGGTTTGGAATGGAAAGTTCTTATAGGGGCTTCTTAGTTGGGCTGGCCGATCGGAGGGCCCGTAGGAAAAGAGTCCTTTCTAAGGTCGTTATTTTTTTCTTTTTCTTTTTTTGGTTAAATGAAGCTTATACATATGTGTAATTTGATTAAAAAAAATCGAAAATGGTTACTATTAAAAAATCATTTTTGTAAAATGAAGTCTAATACAAATGTGTAATTTGATAAAAAGGTTGGAAGTGGTTATTATTTACAAACTTAAAATAACCATTCCTTTTAGTCAAATTATTAAAAGTCTTGAGGCAAGTTTTGTACATAAGTTTTGTATCCGGAAACTGCTAGATTCATCGAGGGGCTCGCAAGGGAAATCCCTACCGGACATCTAATGGGAAAGAGGGCATCCCTTTCACCATTGATATCTATGCGGGCGAAGTGGGCCCCACTACTTGTCTTTGTTGGGATTACCAGTCGGCACAACTATCATTCCGTCTTATATCCTCAACTGGTGAATAATGATGCTATCTTAGCAAATCATCTTTGTCTCCAAGGCCGGTCTTGAGATGTTGATGTGCGAAAGTAAATCTACGAAGTGATACTCCTATACAAGATTATACATAAAAAGATATATTGTTAATTATTTTCTTAACTTCATAATTAAATTAAACGATATATTTATTAAATTATGATCATTTGCGTAAAATAATAAATACATGAACTCGGAAGATATATTAAATTTATTGATTAAGTGTAAAGGTTTCTCGTCAGTCATTTTTTGAAGCAAGTCTATAAGCTTATAATCACAAGTAATTCGGTTATGGGTCTTTCAAAGGCTATCATAGACAATACATTTTACCTCTCTTGTAGCATTGTAGATCGAAGATATGTTTGATTAATTTCAACTTGGAAAAGCTTTTTTATGCATAGGCAACTGTAACCAGTACCGTAAACATGATTCTGCAAGCAATCCATGCATTGGGATAACAACCTTCCATATCTTGCAAAAGGTATAACACTTCTATTAGATTTTTAATATTCGTCGTAATCATCCTACTTATGATATTTATTTTCGTACAAATTTTACGGTCGATATTAGAAATTGTGCCATAACTCAAATATTCTTCAAGTGTGTTCCATGATGCCAACAATTCTTCATCATTCCATAGATTATAGTTTTTCCAAATCAAACAAGAAACCATATATTCTCTCGATTCTCGAAATTGAGCAAAGCTCTCTTGAACAGAATGAAAAGCATGATCTATTACGTATAAGAAATAATTTCTTCTAAAAGATTCCTCATTTTGCATCACCATCAATGATCACATCAACATAATTCGCATTCATGCATTGGCATCACTATTGCCATATGTTTCGGCAAGCACTTCAACATTTGCTTCATTCACCCAATTAGCATCCAAATTTATTTTGAAATCTTGACTTTCATACTGAAAGTCGGATATTTTTTTTTAATATACCACAAAAGTTGCTACCCAAAGTTTTACTTAGGGTACTTTAGGTCAAAGCCGCCATGTTTGTCTCATTACTTATTTAAGGCATCACCCACTTAACATGCAAAGAGGAAACAAAATAGTTTTAAGAGTCCATTTGTAGTGAACCAAAAGATGCTCATGTGTAGCATTACAAAACATGCAAAGATTTGATTGCAGCACAAGTACCTTTATGCAGAGGTGGGAAAGGGCGGGCTTCCAAGCATAATTTCTTTTGCATTATAGGCTTTAAAGCACGTTTTGAAAAACTTACTAGCTCAAATAAATAATATACCACACATAGACCCATGGACAACGAAAGCTATTATATGAACCAGTGCTACCAATTTATCAAGTATATGGAACCAAGTAACTCACCTTTGGAACGAGTAATGGATCACATTGACATCGGATTGTTTATCTTAGATGTTTTCATTATCATCTCACCTCTTCCCAGCTTCAATTTTTACTGATGCAACAACATTCAGATGGTACAACTGAACTTTGGTCCGAGAAAGGTTAGACTCCACATGAAAAAAAACAACAACCGTTTGAAATTAGTTCCTCAAGTAAATCAATGTATACATCAATGAACTAACTGCCTAAGTTTACCGCCACTTTAAAATTAAAAGTCTGCAATGTTTGTACTTCAGCAACTTGAAAGCAACTTGAAAATAGAGTATATATCTACCTCGGCAGTAGGCAGTACCTCAGCGGCACACATGCGTAAAATAAGGATGAAACAATTCAGTCTAGAAAGCAGATGCAAGGGCTTGTACTCAAGTAAGCAAGATATTAAGAAATAAGGTGATGATCAAACATTTAAACATGAAGAAATCAATGTGGCGAAAACTAAATTTGTACCAATTGAAGACTACAAATATAGCGAAAACTAAATTTGTACCTAAAAATTAGAATACAATGGAAAACCAAGCTGATAGGGTGTAGAATACATCCTATTTACTATCTATTGTTTATGCTTTCTTTGCTATTTTTCTTGTGAATTATGTATTTTATGCTTGTTTTGAGTTTTATAGCTACTATGGAGTCGCACGGAGGAAAAGAAGAAGAAACTACTCTATTTGAGCCAAAAGGGCAAAATTGTCATTTCATGGCGAACACTATTTGGAGCCCAGTCAAGGTTAAGGGGCAACTTTTGGGAGGAGTATTAAAAGACAACCAGCAATGGTTAGGGGGCTGCTAGCTGTGTAGCCCTTATCAAAGGGACCAGATGATAGACACATTTATGTGTCTAATATAATCTCAATTATGTATATTGTTAGTGTTCGATTTTGTGCTTATTTTGCTATTTTATGTCTTTGTAGGTGTTTTTGGAGAAATAAGCTTTTGCGGCGAAATTGGCTCGAAAAGTGTTTTTGCGCTCGTGGGAGAAAATTACTATTCGCACCCCTCAAATGGATAAGGGGCACCTCAATTACTAAGGGGTGACCACTTGCTATTCGCACCCCAGGGCTTGGATAGGGGCACTCCATCTCCTAGCTTTTGAACTAATGGTTTTGGCGGGAAAGAGTTGTTTTCACGGAGCAGTTTAGGGTTTGGTTTTGAGCAACTTTGAAGGAGATTTAACCGCAAAGTTTCAATGGGTCGGACTTAATTAAGCTAAACAGGGAATGTATGGGTGTTGGATTCGATCAACCTTGGTTGGGTCATCGGTTGAAGCTAAAACAGGGAACTAAGTTATTACCGGGTTTGTTTGGGATTTTCCATGGAAAGTACGTGTGTATAAAGGGAATATATCTGTTCGAGATTTGGCTTTATCAAGTTAGGGAAGTTTTGGAAGTTTGAAACAACTCATCGACGCGTGAATAAGGCAAGTGAGATTTTCCCGTAACTTGGCTTGGAAGGAAAGAAGAGATTTCGAGGAGATTTTGGAGAGATTAAACCGGCTTTGTGGTGTATAAATAGATTTTGGGAGTTCGAACAAGGGGGTCGAGACTTTGGGGAGCCAACGAGAGGGCTCGGAACGAAGAATAAAAATTGCAGCAGCGGAGTGGAGGAGGAAGAAGAAGACGAAGAACAGACCAACAGAGTCGATCGCGAAGCGGTCTCAAAATCAACGACAGAGACAAACAAGTATCGTTGTTAGTCGGTCTTATTTCTCGTTCTTGTAACAATGACGTACGTAACACATATACGGCGTTACAAAACTCTCGTTTTCATATATTTCTCAATAAAACATCCTTTTGAGCCATGTTTCTATCTTTTGGGTGCGTTTTGAGCATGAGGAGCTAAACCCCAACACTGGGACGACGGAGGAAGTCAAGTTCACAATTGTTTGGTAATTATAATTGATTCTAATGACTTTCCGCATTGATTTTTAATCGATTTATGATTTTCATTGATTATTTGTGATTTTGTCTCGATAGCGTATGCTTAGTCTAAGAACTCTTGATGCGCTATGCTTATGATTTACATCTAATTCTTTATAAAATCTACTTTTGGCAAAGAAATAGAGTCTAGAAAAGAGCTAAAATTGTTATGAATCATTGTATGAACCAATTGATTGTGAAGTTTGGTGGAATCCGAAGTCCTAGTATCTCTCGATATCGTGACAAATTTGTGAATATATTTTTCTTTATTTTTCGTATTTTCTTAAATCAAATCTTTACGAGTCTGAGTTGAACGAACTTTTACTACCATATTTTACAACAACATAAAAATTACATCACCAGACACTGAATAACCCTCATTTAACCCAACCCTAGGTCGAGGGGAATGTCTCATTCATTCATTACTTCTCTGAAATTGAGAAGGAGAAAGGTTGCACTGTAGAGATCGAACTCAGATCGAGATGAAGAAGTAGAGAAGATTGGAGGGAGTTGATGCTGTGCTAAACTGAGAACAGACAGAGAAGATTGGATTGAGTATGTTGATAAAGAACAAAAGGGGATCTGTGACAATGAGATGACGAGTTCAGATTAGGGTTTCGATTCATGTTTGAAACTGAAGAACAAGATGATTATAGATCAAATCGAGGAGAAATCGACGATGCAGTCAAGTCTGGGTTTGATTCAAGGGTTCGGTAAATTGAAAAATGAATTGATGTTGCTGCTGCCATGGGATTGTTGAATTAATGGGTTAGTGGCGCTCAAGAGAACCGATTCTTGCGAGATGGTGCTAATGGTGGTCGCATAAGGTATCGGTGATGAATGATCTCGGACTAGTGATAAACATAGAAGGAATTGGGGGTTTTGCTTCCGGTTTACGGAGGTAATGAATCAAGATTGTGGAGGAAATTGATGAAGAAGCGAGATGGGTTCGGGGTTAGTATGACAAACCAAGAAATCCGGGGAAGAGAAGTGATGTCGCCAAAGTTTTAGGAGATGAATCACATACTTTAATTGTGCTCCTGAGATTATGAATGATTATGAGAATGGGTGTGTGTTGATTGTATGATTGAGTTCAGGGAAGGAATGCAGAGAGGGATTTGTTGTGTAGTTGAGCTGAAACTGCAGGTGGTAGCAATTGGTGACTGATAGATGCTTGTTAGGGTTCTATTCTGTCAGGTGTTAGTGATAATGACCAAGGCTTGACATATGAGGATGCAAGAGCTGAAATTGCAGTTGGTGGTTTGTGGATGTTGTTGAAGCTGTAGTGAGGCACTGGTGGAGTCGCGGCTGCATAGCGAGTTAGGCTTGGGAAGTGTGGTTATCAGAATGGAGAAAAATTGGCAGCGAAGACTGGTGTTGTTGCGATGGATATTGGAGTTGAAGCAAATACAGGGAAGTAATGTTGTTGTGCATGGCTTGCAAGGGCTGTAAGAGGTAAAGGGAGAGAAGAACTGAAATGGGTTTGAGTCTAATAACACATGGTGGTGAGCAAGAAGGGTTAAGAGCTCATCTTTGAGCTGAGAAGATATAGGCATGATTTGTGGTGATTGTGGCTGATGGCAGGTGGAGTTGTGATAATGCAGGTGTTATTTTGTGTGTGTGTGCTGATATGATGACCATTTATTAGAGCATCTTAGCTAGAGGGTACTGGAGCTGGTTATGCGCAGTGCAGGGCGATAGGTCGGATATGAATTGGTGCAGCTGTACAGGTCATGGTTATAGCAGAGTACAAAGATGATTGAGCCGAGATTTACAAGGCACTGAATTCCAGTCTGTGAATGATTGATGCTGTCTCTGAGTTGCAGTGCAGTGACGATGAAGAAGTGAAGAGCTTGGTGGTTGGTGCTGGTGGATTGCAGTGAGTGAAGAATGGCAGGCTGTGTTGCAGAAGCAATAAATGTATGTCTAGGTTGAGAAGGTGCAATTGCAGGGAACTAAATGGGAAGTTTGATTGAAGCACAAGGCAGAGCCATCATGGCTGGAAGTGCACTGGTGATGCACAATGATAGTGCAGCACAGCTCTGGCCTGTGCAATGGTCTGACAAGTTAGCCAAGGAAGCTGGTTAATAGCTGACTCTCTGAATCGGTGTTGACTCACCTGATGACCCGGTTTGACTCAGTGAGCTGACCCAGTTGACTCGGCCGAGTTGACCCAGTTGACTGGTGACCGGTTTGACTTTGCCGGTCGCCTGAGATACTTTCCGGTGCCAGATTCCGGCCAAATTCCGGCCATAATACCAGCTTTCCGGCAGACCAATATGTGCAAAATTTTGTGAGAATATTCTAGACTCATGGGTGTGAAGACTTGGATTTGGAATTGGATGGAGAATTTGGCTCAAATTTGGAAAGAGAAGATGGAAGATTTGAGAAAGGCTTGGACTTGGAAATTGAATTGTTAAAGGAAAGGGGTTCTATTCCTTGGAAGATTTGGAAATCATTGAAGCCTATAAGTAAAGAAGTTCTTTACACACTTTTACACATTTTTTTACACACCTCTCTACACACACAACACTTGTGTTTTTGTTTGCTTTTCAAAATTCTTATTTTAATTATTTGTGTGAACTTGAAAAATTCTCCCTTTAATTATTTGTGTGAATTTCAAAAACATGAGTAGCTAATTTTCTTATTGATTGAGGATGAGTTCCTAGTTCTTAACATGTTTTGAGTTTTGTTTCAATTCTATCTTGAGGTTTTTCACATGATTATCGTTTGTTTTTACTAATAGGAATGTTTACACATTCATGATTGATTGATAGATTGTTTAGAGTGCACGCTAAATTGATTTGTTAATTCAACCTAAATCTAGTATAAGTTAGGGAATACGTAATCGTTCTCGACACTTTACACAAGTAGAAAACACAAGACCTTGCGGAGGGATTCCGTGGAGCGATTGTGTGTAAAAACAACGCTAGAAAGTGGACCAAGCGAACCGAGTTTAACTACTAGTACTAAACCTAAATTCATAGATCTTATGCATTCGGGGAATTACATCTTGTAAGCGAACCTCAAGGTGGTTCTTTTGAATAGAATCTGATAACTAAGCGGACTTGTTACTCAGTGAAACAAGGGATTTTGGGGCTAGCTAAGCGAACCTGCTATCCTACGGTTGGTGATAATCTGTGACTAATAACATGTAGAAAAGAACATAACTTGATTCATTGTTTTGCAACGAAGAAGGATTCCTTGATCTTGTCTCTCTTATTGATTTCAACTTTATCTTTGAATTGCTTTGTTTATTTTCTTTTGCTTTATACACCCCCCCACCCCACCCCCACCCCCCACCCCCCCACCCCCGTTTTGTGACAATTTTTACAACTAGAATCTCTTCCTCCTCGTGGGAACGAACTTAACTACCACTATATTACTTGTTAATTAGGTGGAAAAATATTAATTAATTAGTTGTGGTTACGACACGCATCAAATTTTGGCGCCGCTGCCGGGGAGCAACGGAAGATTTTAGTTGTTTTTATTTTTCTTTTTGCTTTATTCTTGCTTTGTTAGATTCTATACCGTATCTAACTTAGTTTTTGAGAATCTTGTTTCAGGTGTTATACCTTTGGTGAATTCTTAAAAAGGGCAGACCGAGTCCAATACGTCTTCGATCCCAAGCACTCAACTAAAGGATTTCATTCGAGCGGTTAACACTCCACTTCCTCCTTCTTCATCAAGTGAGTTCGCAGATTCGGACAAAGAAGAAGAAGCAATGGCTGATCGTACACTCAAGGACCTAGCT
The DNA here is from genome assembly GCA_023531295.1 of Papaver armeniacum. Classification (NCBI taxonomy): domain Eukaryota; kingdom Viridiplantae; phylum Streptophyta; class Magnoliopsida; order Ranunculales; family Papaveraceae; genus Papaver; species Papaver armeniacum. The sequence goes on along the minus strand of JAJJWW010008320.1, from coordinate 144,591 downwards.
TCTCACAAGCTCGATACACAACAATGGTGTATCCAAACTAACTCAACCTTCGAGATCAAGCCGGGGTTGATTAGAGAGTTACCAAAGTTCCATGGCATGGTGAATGAAGATCCAAACAAACATCTTATGGACTTGTATACCATAGTTATGGCTATGCTTCCACCGGAGACTAATACGGATGGAGCAATGTTGAAAGCTTTCCCGTTTTCTTTGGCGGGCAATGCTAAGGAATGGTTATATTATTTGCCTTCCGGAAGTATCACAACATGGAATGGGATGAAGAAACTTTTCCTCGAGAGATATTTTCCCGCATCAAAAGCTACTCAAATTCGCAAGGAGATTTGTGGGTTGAAGCAACATGTGGGAGAGTCGTTGTATGAATGTTGGGAGCGATACAAGAGATTGGTGGCAAGCTGCCCACACCATCATTTCAGCGATGTTATGATACTCCAATACTTCTACGAAGCTCTCCATCCAAGTGATAGGTCTCTTCTTGACGTCGCGGGTGGTGGTGCACTAATGAACAAGACAGTGACCCAAGCTACCGAGTTGATTGAAAGTATGGCTGCAAACTCGCAACAATTCTACACAAGAGATGAACCAATGGTTAGGCGAGTGCATGAAGTTAGTGATTCATCATCACACCTTGATCAAAGGATGGGTAACATGGAGAAAATGATTCAAAGGATGGCCGCGGTTATTATTCCGGATGAAGAGACCGAACAAGTAAATGCTTTATATCCAAATCAAAGGCCGAGGTACGATCCATACTCTAATACTTACAATCCCGGTTGGAAGGATCATCCTAACTTTAGTTATGCAAACAAGCAAGCGGAGGCTCCTAATCCATATGCGCAACAAGGTGGTTTCCAACAATCACGTTTCCAACCTCAACAACAATTCCAACCACAACAAGTCAAGGAGCGAGATTCTTCAATTGATGACAAGCTCAATGCATTGATGCAAGGTATGCAAGGTATCACCACTTTGGTCCAACAACAACAACAAAAGACCGATTCGGCAATCAAGGATTTACAAATTCAAGTTGGGCAATTAGCGACCGATGTGAACCTATTGAAAGCTCAAGCGTCCACAAAGCTTCCTTCATAACCATTTGTTAATCCAAGAGAGAGCGTTAATGCGATTACTTTGAGGAGTGGGAAACAAGTGGAGCAACCAAATCAACAAGATAAGGTGTATGATGAGAAAGAGGAAATTGAAACCGCACCAAAGGAGAATACATCCTCAACCAACCAACCCGAGGAGACGGTTCCTACTTTCACAACTTCACCCCCGTTTCCTAGCCGATTTTCTAAATCGAAGAAAGACTTGGAATACAAGGATATGTGGGACATCCTTAAGAAAGTACAAGTCAATATTCCACTCATTGAAGCTATTCGTAAAATTCCTCGTTGTGCAAAGTTCTTAAAGGAGTTGTGCATGAAGAAGAAAATGTTAAAAGGGAATGAAGTCATGAGTGTGGGGGAGAATGCTTCGGCGTTCATTCTCAAGAAACTCCCACCAAAATTAAAGGACCCCGGTAGTTTCACTATACCTTGCACAATTGGTAAAACAAGGTTTACTCGATCTTTACTAGATTTGGGAGCATCGGTTAATGTTATGCCTTCCTCGATTTATGATTCTTTGAATCTTGGTCCTCTTAAGGAGACCGGGGTAGTTCTTGAACTTGCTAACCGATCTAATGTTTACCCGAAAGGGATTGTTGAGAATGTTTTGGTACAGGTTAATTAGCTTGTATTTCCGGCCGATTTCTATGTCTTAGACATGAATGATGAGAATTCTTCCAAGTCTACACCTTTGCTATTGGGTAGACCATTCTTAAGCACCGCCGGAACAAATATTGATGTCCAAAATGGCACCTTGACTATGGAGTTTGATGGTACACTCATCCACTTCAATATCTTTGGAACAATGAGATGCCCTAGTGATGTGAAGTCATGTTTTCCCGTGAAAGAGATTGATGCGGGCTAATGAATCTTGCAAGAGCTAAGTCGGGCCGTCGACTTTAAAACAAGCGCTTAATGGGAGGCAACCCATAGGTTTTGTATTTCTTATCATTTTGCTTTTTATTTTTGTTATTTCTTTTTCTTGTTCCTTATCATGTTAAAATTTCCCACCTTGACTTTACTAGGACGATTCAATTACATTGAGGACAATGTATGGTTTAAGTGTGGGGGAGTGGTTAAGCATGTATTTTTTAAAAAAAAAATTTAAAAAATTTTTAAAAAAAAAGTTTTACATAAAACCTCCAACTTTTAGAGATTTTAGAGTCATTAGCATACTTCTAGTTATGTTTACATAGAGATTCTGACCGACATAATTGAACTTGGAAGTGTTAGGGAACTACATTCGGATTTCTTGCTTGTTTGAGTGTTAAATAATGGATTTAATCATGCCGGTGATGCGAATTTGGTGCAGGGAGAAATGCATTATTAGAGTTGATGATCAATCATTAGTGGAGACTACCCGTATTCATATCATGTGAGGCACCGACCAGAAATTTTTCCATCTACTAAAGAGCTTTCTTTTGAGTGTGTGTCACCGTAAGTTAATTCCGGGTAGAATGGTGAGCTACCCAACCTCCCACCAATAGAAGCACTAATCTTTGATCTCTTGAGTGCTAATTTTGTCAATCATGAGGGTGACGTCTATAGATGAAAGCTTCCTTCTTGTAGTTCGATTTGCAGTTAGCACCATTCTCTCTCGCGACAACAACGGATCCATAGAAACACCATTATCATCAACAAAGAGCGACATCAAAATCTACAAGGAAAGTTGGAAAAGTTTAAGGTTTACAAGCAACGGAACGAGAAAAAGAGCAAATGTCATATTTAAGTAAAGCAACATACAAAGAGCAGATTTTTACATATATGTTGAAGACTTACACTACAATGAGGTAATTTTATATCCAAGTATGAAGACTTATTTATAAAAGCGAAGAAAATCAAAAGGTAAGAATTTTTGAAGTTTATGATTTCGAGGCGATACAAGTTGTGAAGAATCAAGCGGTAAAATACTTCTCCCACGGCCATGGTTTATTTTGTATTTAATTTCTCTTGTTTTTTTTTTTTAAAAAAAAAAAAAATTAATTAAAAAAATTCATAAAAAAAGAGAAGATTAAAAAAAAAAAAAAAACAAGAGAAATATTTTTTTTGTTTTTATTTATTTAATAAGCCGTGGGTAAGGAAAATCTATAAGGAAGGTTCAAGCGACAAGGATTATTAAGGTAAAAAGGTTAACAAATTGTCAAGGATCTACAAAATTCAAGAGTTTATCACCAATAGTTGAAGCCGAAGACCAAGAAGATCAAGACGAGGAGCGGAAGACGTTTCTATTGGATGCCGTGAGAGTGGTGTTATCATAATTGGCGATCGGATGTGAAGGTGAGTAAGTAATCTCATCCTCAATAATAGTGGTTGATTTCCTTTCTTAGAGATCGTCAGAAAAATGGTTTTTCAAAATATTAAAATATGTGGGTTTTTAAAAGATTTCGGAAGTTGTCCTTCCCACCATTCAACGTGTTGCAGGATTTCTCTCTTCATTCCTACCTGCACACATGTGAGACCCATAAAAAAGCCGTCTTTTTTGGAGTGCAATTATCATAAAATCCTTTTTGGTGAGGCAGAAGTCGAGGCGAAATGCTTATTGATCGTTTCTCAAACACGCATTCTCTCATTATGGTGTGGTTATTTCTCACTCAACATTTAAGAATGAGAATATGTTCTTTAGTATTTATAACTTCTTATTACTAGCATGCAGAAACTCTATGTCCTCATAACTCTTTGGATGCTTGGGACGCTTGAACGCTTTGAAGTTGTGAGTTTTTAGTTTGATTTGCTCGAGGACTAGCAAAGTCTAAGTGTGGGGGAATTTGATAGGGTGTAGAATACATCCTATTTACTATCTATTGTTTATGCTTTCTTTGCTATTTTTCTTGTGAATTATGTATTTTATGCTTGTTTTGAGTTTTATAGCTACTATGGAGTCGCACGGAGGAAAAGAAGAAGAAACTACTCTATTTGAGCCAAAAGGGCAAAATTGTCATTTCAGGGAGAACACTATTTGGAGCCCAGTCAAGGTTAAGGGGCAACTTTTTGGAGGAGTATTAAAAGACAACAAGCAATGGTTAGGGGGCTGCTAGCTGTGTAGCCCTTATCAAAGGGACCAGACACTGAATAACCCTCATTTAACCCAACCCTAGGTCGAGGGGAATGTCTCATTCATTCATTACTTCTCTGAAATTGAGAAGGAGAAAGGCTGCACTGTAGAGATCGAACTCAGATCGAGATGAAGAAGTAGAGAAGATTGGAGGGAGTTGATGTTGTGCTAAACTGAGAACAGACAGAGAAGATTGGATTGAGTATGTTGATAAAGAACAAAAGGGGATCTGTGACAATGAGATGACGAGTTCAGATTAGGGTTTCGATTCATGTTTGCAATTGAAGAACAATATGATTATAGATCAAATCGAGGAGAAATCGACGATGCAGTCAAGTCTGGGTTTGATTCAAGGGTTCGGTAAATTGAAAAATGAATTGATGTTGCTGCTGCCATGGGATTGTTGAATTAATGGGTTAGTGGCGCTGTCGAGAACCAGTTGCAGATGGTGCTAATGGTGGTCGCATAAGGTACTGGTGATGAATGATCTCAGACTAGTGATAAACATAGAAGGAATTGGGGGTTTTGCTTCCAGTTTCTGTGAGGTAATGAATCTGAAGATTGTGGAGGAAATTGATGAAGAAGCAGATGGGTTCAGGGGTTAGTATGACAAACCAAGAAATCCAGGGAAGAGAAGTGATGTGCTGCCAGTGTTTTAGGAGATGAATCACATACTTTAATTGTGCTCCTGAGATTATGAATGATTATGAGAATGGGTGTGTGTTGATCGTATGATTGAGTTCAGGGAAGGAATGCAGAGAGGGATTTGTTGTGTAGTTGAGCTGAAACTGCAGGTGGTAGCAATTGGTGACTGATAGATGCTTGTTAGGGTTCTATTCTGTCAGGTGTTAGTGATAATGGCCAAGGCTTGACATATGAGGATGCAAGAGCTGAAATTGCAGGTGGTGGTTTGTGGATGATGTTGAAGCTGCAGTGAGGCACTGGTGGAGTCGCGGCTGCATAGCGAGTTAGGCTTGGGCAGTGTGGTTATCAGAATGGAGAAAAATTGGCAGTGAAGAGTGGTGTTGTTGCGATGGATATTGGAGTTTAAGCAAATACATGGAAGTAATGCTGTTGTGCATGGCTTGCAAGGGTTGTAATAAGTAAAGGGAGAGAAGAACTGAAATGGGTTTGAGTCTAATAACACATGGTGGTGAGCAAGAAGGGTTAAGAGCTCATCTTTGAGCTGAGAAGATATAGGCATGAGTTGTGGTGATTGTGGCTGCTGGCAGGTGGAGTTGTGATAATGCAGGTATTATTGTGTGTGTGTGTGTGTGCTGATGTGATGACCATTTATTAGAGCATCTTAGCTAGAGGGTACTGGAGCTGGTTATGCGCAGTGCAGGCGATGGCTGGATATGAATTGGTGCAGCTGTACAGGTCATGGTGATAGCAGAGTGCAAAGATGATTGAGCCGAGAGTTACAAGGCACTGAATTGCGATGTGAATGATTGCCATCTGCCTCTCGAGTTGCGGTCAGTGACGATGAAGAAGTGAAGAGCTTGGTGGTTGGTGCTGGTGGATTGCAGTGAGTGAAGAATGGCAGGCTGTGTTGCAGAAGCAATAAATGTATGTCTAGGTTGAGAAGGTGCAATTGCAGGGAACTAAATGGGAAGTTTGATTGAAGCACAAGGCAGAGCCATCATGGCTGGAATTGCACTGGTGATGCACAATGATAGTGCAGCACAGCTCTGGCCTGTGCAATGGTCTGACAAGTGAGCCAAGTCAGCTGGTTAATAGCTGACTCTCTGAATCGGTGTTGACTCACCTGATGACCCGGTTTGGCTCAGTGAGCTGACCCAGTTGACTCGACCGAGTTGACCCAGTTGACTGGTGACCGGTTTGACTTTGCCGGTCACCTGAGATACTTTCCGGTGCCGGATTCCGGCCGAATTCCGGCCATAATACCAGCTTTCCGGCGGACCAATATGTGCAGAATTTTGTGAGAATATTCTAGACTCATGGGTGTGAAGACTTGGATTTGGAATTGGATGGAGAATTTGGCTCAAATTTGGAAAGAGAAGATGGAAGATTTGAGAAAGGCTTAGACTTGGAAATTGAATTGTTAAAGGAAAGGGGTTCTATTCCTTGGAAGATTTGGAGATCATTGAAGCCTATAAGTAGAGAAGTTCTTTACACACTTTTACACATTTTTTACACACCTCTCTACACACACAACACTTGTGTTTTTGTTTGCTTTTCAAAATTATTATTTTAATTATTTGTGTGAACTTGAAAAATTCTCCCTTTAATTATTTGTGTGAATTTCAAAAACATGAGTAGCTAATTTTCTTATTGATTGAGGATGAGTTCCTAGTTCTTAACATGTTTTGAGTTTTGTTTCAATTCTATCTTGAGGTTTTTCACATGATTATCGTTTGTTTTTACTAATAGGAATGTTTACACATTCATGATTGATTGATAGATTGTTTAGAGTGCACGCTAAATTGATTTGTTAATTCAACCTAAATCTAGTATAAGTTAGGGAATACGTAATCGTTCTCGACACTTTACACAAGTAGAAAACACAAGACCTTGCGGAGGGATTCCGTGGAGCGATTGTGTGTAAAAACAACGCTAGAAAGTGGACCAAGCGAACCGAGTTTAACTACTAGTACTAAACCTAAATTCATAGATCTTATGCATTCGGGGAATTACATCTTGTAAGCGAACCTCAAGGTGGTTCTTTTGAATAGAATCTGATAACTAAGCGGACTTGTTACTCAGTGAAATAAGGGATTTTGGGGCTAGCTAAGCGAACCTGCTATCCTACGGTTGGTGATAATCTGTGACTAATAACATGTAGAAAAGAACATAACTTGATTCATTGTTTTGCAACGAAGAAGGATTCCTTGATCTTGTCTCTCTTATTGATTTCAACTTTATCTTTGAATTGCTTTGTTTATTTTCTTTTGCTTTATACACCCCCCCTTTTGTGACAATTTTTACAACTAGAATCTCTTGCTCCTCGTGGGAACGAACTTAACTACCACTATATTACTTGTTAATTAGGTGGAAAAATATTAATTAATTTGTTGTGGTTACGACACGCATCACAAGCTCCAATAACTCAATATATGGAAGTGTAACAATGTGGCAAAATATACAAAAATCACTCATATCGCTAGAATTTCATCTTAACACTATCTTAATCATCAAACCGTAAGCATGGTTTATTTGAATGAAAATCTTACTATACAGTCTCTATAAAAGATCCAGTACATTGAGCTAACAGTAACCGACCTACTGAAATGTGTATAATAAAAAAACAATTTTATACATACCTCAAATTGAAAAGGTGACGTCGCTTTGGCTAAACAACCTATTTTAAACAAACCTCAATTAAACAGACCTCAAACTGAAAAGGCGATGTCGCTATGGAAATTGTCCTTAATCACTTGGTGGTTCAACTATTTTTTTATCTCTTTTTCCAAGGAAATGGACTGGGATACAGAGCATAAAGCCATACTTCATCATACACTAAGCTTCTTTCAAAAAGTCGCCTAAAATCCAAGTAAATGTATTTATTACACTTTTTGTCTAGCACTAAAATACAAATCTGATTCATAAATATCAAACTAACAAACATAAGCGACAAAAATAGTTACATAGGTCAAAGGGTGATATCTAGTCTTATCAAAAATATCAACATAATCCTGAAACCATTGACATCTACTGTCACTTATGAATATACTCCATAGCCGAATGGCATAAATGTATAGGGTTTTGGTGCAACCTGCAAAATCATTTGTGGTATGACTGATGTCTGATTACATTACTATTTCATCAAAACTCAATACCTCAAACATGGAAACCCCAATCATTCTAATCAATTCAATCAACTTGAATTTTAAACTTAGACGATATAAAGGGGAAATAATTACTTCCATTAAATTGGGATCGACGACCGTAAGCATCAGAAATACTTTCTCCTTAATTCAATCATCTCTATTGCATCATATACAAATTATAATCTAATAGAAATAGAATTCATCCCTCCAGAAATTTCTGTCCATTTAATTTATACTCCATCATTTAAAGTCATTACTACCTAAGGTTGACCGAAAATACAAAGAAACCAAAAGGAAATAATATCATTAAGGATATGAAATCAGGCATACAAAATAACAGAACATGATTTCTCAGTCACGGTGGTTATACGACCAGCCAAATCTCAAATCATCAATCAAGGATACAGCCAAAAATATATAATCCTAGATCTTAAACAATCATATTGTCACTTCGTATCCCTAACACATTCGCTCACTAACTGCGTAATATTATTATTCTCAGGTCCTCAAAATGTTATGGTCGTGTCAGTTAATCTGATTTTTATTTTTCTGTTTTTAACAAACTAAATAAAGAAAATCTCCAGAAGCTCCATTATCATCCATAATGGAGACAATGCGAAACAATTTTCTTATACAGAAAACAAAATATTACCCATGTGTATAGAAGAGGATGACAAAGCACATAACCAATAGTACTTTCATTATAAACAACCCATTGATGAAATCAAAATTTAAACCCATTGTAGTTTATCATTGTAATAAAAATAATTGACAATTAACATTTCTAAAGCTGTACTTTAAACATATTAATGGAAAACTGAATTCTACAAATTTAAAGCAAAAGCTGCATTCTGGCTAAATTAAAAAGTTCTAAAAACTGGAAATTTCGTGATCAAATACATACCTTGCTGGATTGTTGACTTTACGATTATGATACCTAGGTTTTCATTCTCCAGATGCAGATGTTGGAGTGTCATAACTGTGTATTTGGAGATATCTGTGTATGAATTGTGGTTGAACTACTCAAGGGTGTTCCACATTTGTAAGAGAGGTTAGCATGACACTCTCGAGGGAAATTCTTCACCTCTGAAGAAATGTATTCTCTGTAGGAAGCAGAAGGAAAATTACCTTCTACGGAAGTTAGTCGTTTGACACCCGTCGTCATTACTTATATTGCTTCATGTCGATCCCCTATGACAGTAAGTGTCGTGAGTCAAAAGTTGTAGTTCGAAATTATGAACTTTGACAATACAATAGACGTAATTTAATTAGGAAGGAATCAATACTTTGAGACAACATATGTTCACACCTAATTTTCCTATAAGTTAGCGCTAAGCTTGCCTCATGCTAGCTATGTCACCGATAGTTCCAAAAGGTGCATCCTCAGTGAAAGCGTTATTCTACAATACAAGCATACTGAAGCTAGTGTTGTATTGTAATATATATATGTCGGCATAGAAAATTGGATTAGTCGAACAGTTGTATTAAAATAGTCTACTGCATGAAACTTTCACATACGAAAATCGCATAGATTAAAAACCAACCATCCACATACCAATTTTTTGGGAACTGAAACACACAAACTGTACACATAAGACGAAGCAAAAACATCTTTAGCTTAACATAGACTGGCATAATTTTTTTCGAAGCAATACAAATTGGGGAATATTTATCAAGATTGGTTTTATTTATCAAACTGGATTTTGGGCAATCGATTTCAGAGTTGTTATGGTACGGCTAACAGTATAGAAAGGGAGAAAAAAATACAGATTAATGGAGCTTAGATTGAACCATGTCCCTAGAGGGATTCATACTTTATTGAGTAGAGAGTGGAACTGCCTAGTGAGATCAACCACCAACCCCAATCTGTTTCTCTTCCTTGAAGACCCTGTAGTACAATAAGAATTTAAATTGGGCAACATGCAAAGAGAAATCAAAATTAAATTGGCTATCTATTAAAATAAAACCCTAAATCAAAAGATGAAATCAAAACCCCAGCTATGTTCAGTATCAAATTAACACCGAGACAAAAGGGGAAAAATTAGGTTTGGATTTCGAAAACACGAAGATGATTTTCTTTTGTGTTCTTCGTGCAGTGACTAGTCGCCTTCGTTGAGAATTTGAGATTCACTGTGGAGAGGATAAGTGAAGGATCGAAGAAAAAAAAAGACGTTTTATGTGAGACATAAATCAAACCTTAATTCGAGGAGCTACATCAGAGAAGAAGGATGAACCGAAAAGAAGAACACAGACATAAAAGAAGTTGAGAAATAGATCAAAAGCAAATTAGGTTATGTTCTTTTCAACACTCCCTAAAAATCACCCATTCCCATAAATGCACACGTAACAATACAAGAAATTCTTGGCCGTCCCTCCAAAAACTCGATCTGGACGTTTTGACCGCGAGATGACCCTCCCTGATAGATCCTGACCGTGTAATGACTCTTAAATCTCAAAGTCAAAGTGCATGTTTGTTTATAACTAGCTCCGCAACTGCCTCTGTGCTGCAGTATGCAACCCCGCATCTCCCATAGAATAAAGTATTGAATATAACGTAAGTCATGTTGTTTATACTGACAAATTCTCATAAATTTTGAATGCTCCCCATTTTTTCTCGATATAAAGCATCGCAAGTTGTGTTTTTTTTTTTGGTCTATTTTCACACATCATAATCATTTCTATATTATTAATTCGAAAATCTCTAGCATGTTAAAAAAACATTCAATTCCTCATTTGCGCAAAATCGGGAAATGAAAATGGGATGTTGGTGGGGGTTGAAATTGTCAATTAAAAGACGAGGCCTACCTACCTATTTTAACAAAGCAACTTACAGGGGCGATAGCCAAGCAGGACTGCTTGGAATTTTGAAAAACTTGAACTTTGAAAGAGTTTGAGAGAGTTTTTGTAAAGTTTATAGATTTTGCTTGATGAGTTTTACACGAAATTTGTAGAGACAAATCCCAACATCTAGGGATTTTTGACATTTCATTGTTGAGACGAAATATAAATCAAATATTAAAAATATTTTTGATCACGATAAAAAGGGTTAAAATTAATCATTTTTTACTTCTTCTTAATATCTGATAGTAGTTTTTTTTCTGATGGAAAAACTCAATGGTAATAAGTCTTTTATATTTGAAGAAGGTACAACAATATAGAATTTTCTTTTCCTTGGTTATGCAATTTTCTTTAATAATTTTTGACATTTTTCATTTATACACATTCTTTAAAGAAGTAAATTATTCTTAAATAGAGAAGTCTTTTAAGATATTACCTATTTTAAAGCCTATCTCAAGTTTGTCAACCAAAGAGTCTCAAAACATCCATATCCATGATTTTGAGGATTTCGTCAATTTTTAGAGACTCTCTGTCCAATTTTGATAATACAGATTTTCAAAAATTTTTAAAAGGTTTACATCCACTAATAAGAGATTTAATATCTCCCTATAAATCTCCAAAAAACCTATTTAAACCTAAAAGAGATATTTATCGAGGTTGGGTGTCTTATACAAGAATAGATCATTATTTTCCAGATTATTTGGGAATTTTAACAAAATGCCACACTTTGGTTTTCCGTCAACGCCCACATAATTGGTCATTCATACCTGACCTGGTCAATTTTTACTATGCAATTACTTAATTGTCCTCATAATCTTCTCAAATAGGTTTTCTTTTTTCTTCTCCTCCAACAGAGTCGAAACTGCACAAACAGAGAAGACAAATAGAGGTTGAGTTGTGGTTAGCCGGGCACTTGGATTAGTCGTCTTGAATCAGTCCTGAGTTAGATGTTTTGGGGGCTTAAATGTCTTTTACTAGGGCTCATTTACTGCCACGTAGGCACTAACGGCAGTTAAGCGTTTTCTCAAAAAAAAAAAACAGATGGAAAAGGTCAAATGTATGGCACTTTATAAATATTGAAAAAAACGGTGGCATTTTCTTAAACATGAAATTGGAAATGCGGCATTTTATTAAAATCCCCTTTTAATTTTACTCATTATTATTATTATTTTTTTTTATTTTTTTTTTATTTTTTTATTTCCGTGTACACATTTTTTAGACTTCAAACTTTTTTCAAATACAATTAGGTCTCAGTACTTGGGACTACTTTCTTGACAAAAGAGAATAATATCAAGATTCAGAAGTAGCTTTTGTGTGTCCATGACATACTCCTGTAATTAAATCTTGAGAACTTGATGCAGTACCGAGGGATTATAATCCATTTGACTATTTAACCATCATGGTATACTTCGTTGATTCATCTCATATATATCATCTCAAAAATTGGAGCTTCAACACAATTTATTTGTATCAGCAGCTGCCAATCCAATCCAAGGGATTATAATTAATTGGACTATTTAAGCATCTATTGGGTAATGTGTATTACTTTGTCGATCCATTTACCTCATCACAGCCGCCGTTTAAGCCATGGGTTTTCATCTAACAGTTCTTGGACCTAGCTAGTTTTGGGCCTATTCTATTTATCTGGAACCGTAATTTGGGGACCATGGTTTTTTTGAGGGACCATGGTCTTATTAGGCCACCTTCCCTCTAGTTATAAGGGTATCCTAATGCGTTGAAATTACTAACCTACGCTTAACCTAATTTAATTTAAAACCAACCTAATAACCACCTCTCTCTCACTATATATATATATATAACCACCACCTCCTCCCACCACCACCGCCCATCACCGCCGATTACTACCACCACCACCTCCGACCATCACCACCGCCCACCGCCGCCGATTACCACCACCACCGCCCACCGCCGCCGATTACCACCACCACCGCCCACCGCTGATTATCACCACCACCAACCACCGATTACCACCACCACCAACAACCACCACCACCTCTATATATATATATATAGCTTAATTTAAATCTTTAGCAAAGATATTCTCACAAACCCATTACTTGTCGTTTGTTTTTTGTTGAAAAAATGAGAAGTAATCATCAAAATGAGTTGAAAATGGAAGTTGCAGAGAGGTTTAATGGAGGTTACAGTGTTGAGTTCGGTTACTTGTTCATCTCACAAGGCAACCGAACTACACATTTAGATGAGTTCGGTTACTTGTTCATCCTCACAAAGCAACCGAACTACACCTTCAGATGAGTTCGGTTTTATAAGCTTTATAACTATGTTACCGAACTGACGAGTTCGGTTGTTTCGCATAAATGTATAAAACTGCCATGTAACCGAACTCTAGGATTAAAAACATAAGAAAAAAAGTTGCCATGTAACCGAACCTTACTGTTTTTCCCATTATTTTTATTTCTCTTATAACCGAACTCTATCAACTTTGTTCGGTTATTTCGCAAAAATCTTAAAACTGCCATGCAACCGAACTCTACGGTTAAAAACATAAGAAATTTTTGTTTGTTAAGTTCGGTTGGTTGTGCAATTGATCTCAAGTTTGCGAAACAACCGAACTTATTAAACTTAGTTCGGTTGGATCGCAAAAGCATGCAGTTTGCGAACCAACCGAACCTTATACACTTGGTTAAAATTTATTTGTACGTAAAGTACGGTTAGTTGCGAACCAACCGAACATAACGCTGCATGTCAGAGCTTCCATTAATATGGAGTTCGGTAACCTGTGTGTTTAGATCAAGCAACCGAACTACACCTTCAAACTAGTTCGGTTACTTGTTTATCTCCCAAGGCAACCGAACTACACATTCAGATGAGTTCGGTTACTTGTTCATCCTCACAAAGCAACCGAACAACACCTTCAGATGAGTTCGGTTACTTGTTCTTCATATAAAATAACCGAACTGTTCAAAATCCAGTTCAAAATTTTACATTTTTGGGGAAGTTTTTACCAATTCAACATACATTATCTAAGTTTGGAGCATACTTGTTCACCCAAATACTCTTCCTCCGGTTGTGGTTGATAAAATCCATCGTTTGAATACTCAAAGGGGGTGAATTGGAAAAAAAAAATATTTTTCATGTTTTTCTCCTTCATCTTATCTAACTCTACTCTCACAATAATTCTACTCAACTAATAATAAACCCATCTTTTAATTTAATCTCACTAATTGTTTTTAACTAAATCATTTCACTAATCATAACCTAAATTTAATTAAGAGGGTAGATTAGGTATTAAATAAATAACTAGATATGGGGTGACCTAGAATTACTTCTAATGTCTTTACCCAAAATAAAACCATGGTCCCCCAAAAAAAGGCTGGTCCCAAAAAAACGGTTCTTTATTTGGGGCCTATCACTAGAAGTTAATAAAGCGGGTAACTATGAATAAACTCAAACTCCTTACCCAACTCTTTTTCGATAATGAATAATTTATTTTTGACTGAAAAGTGCTAATTTGGGTAATTAGTAGATTTTTAATCACTAATGTTTTTTTTTTGTTTTTTTTTGTAAAAACATCAACCAAGTTGATTGATGTTCACGCCCTTATAACTGGGTTCAGGTTCCTTATTCACGAAGAACGCTATTAATCGGTTGCTATGTATTTATATATATGGTGATTGCAACAACCGACGGATGTTAATGCTTTTATAAATCGATTGCGATATTTATTTATATAGTTCGGGGTTTAGAGTTTAGGATTGCGATATTTATTTATATAGAGGCCGATTATAACAATCGGTGGATATGAATGTTTTTATTGGCCGTTTATGGCGCCTATAGCATGCATGCAAAACTCGTCCTATATGAATGTTTACATCAACCAATTCTGGGTTGATGTTCTTCGACCATGAAGGACATCAAAGACAGTCGGCCGATGTTTATATGTGCATATCAGCCGATTATGCAAAATCGTCTAATTTAGACATTTAGATTAGCCAATTCTGGATAAATCCATAAAGCCCAAGGTTTTGAAAATTTTCGATTTTGAATGTATGAATCATTAAAAAAACTAATTAAACTAAATTAGTTGACAAAAAAATATCTAACATAGTAGAATTTAACAGATTTGATTTAAGTTTTTAACTTTTATTAGTGAGAATAAGTCTCTACCATCATCCTCTTTAAACACCTTTTATCCTTTCCATCTATGTGGGTGCAAAAAAAATAGGCTCAAATAAAATGCATAGGCCCAAAGTTGATCAGGTTCTTGAAATATTAATAAAAAAAAAGTCCAAAATATAAAATACGATGAAATTCATTTCGTTTTTGTGTTTTAATGGATAAATGCGAAACTGATGCTAAAATGAAAAGCACAAAGTTAGTATATGGATTTATGATTTTGATTAAAGCAGCTGGGGTTAGGATTTCAGACTAAACACACACATGAAATAACTTTTTGTACAAAATCATGTAACAGGTATGTAATGTAGATACGCTAATTTCTCATGTCATTTTGATTATTTGTCACAAATTTCTCATTTTGTTTTCCTTATCAAGGCATTATAGCATATAAATTTTCTTTGCCTGAATCTAATAAATAAATCTATTATTTGGGTGCTAGTTCGAACGACGGTGCATGAATACCCGGAAACCAATATTAAACCAACTACCAACCAGATTTAATTCTCCAAACAGTTATTTATGGCCATTCAACATGGAGTGTTGGTGGGAATCGAATCTATCGTTTACAAGACCTGTGAATTTGCATTCCATGCGGATACAGGTGGAGGTTTGGGCCATTGAAAACAAAGGGACGGGAATGGGGAGAAAACTCTAGCTAGTTTTTGCTATTATTGAAATGGTGGAATAAGTCATTAATTTTCCAAATTGGTGGCAAACTATTCTTAATTTGCATTATTCGTACCATTGTACGTCAAAGGAGTCACGACTTAATTTAGCGAATATTCAACATTAAACAAATTATACACATACTTACAAATTTACAATTTACGTGTTATGCTTCCCATGTACACTGCATCGCATCACCATTTCCTATCAACGTCTACCTTTTTTTTCTTCCAACTATGGATAGCTGGCCAAGGATTTTAAACTCGTGGACATGGATATGCCAATATAGCTCCTTAAAATAAAATCATTAAAGCAAAAATGATAAATGTTGTTAAAAGTTACTATATGCCGAATTTGTTTAGCCGAATTCGTATCTGTAAATAAATTATCCACGTACCATGTTGTCTCAAATTACTGCATAATCACGACCTGCTTACCGAATGGTTAACCGAATTCAAATTTTACCAAACCCAATAGTACTCGCAAGTTATGTCATCTCGAATTTTCGCCGTAGGCATCTATCTGAAAATTTTCTCCAAGAAAAGAGGAGATCGAAAACTGTTATACTTTATCGGACCGGAAATTATTAGTATCCCGCGAGTTGAATCCCGCGGGCCATATCGACAGTGTGAGTGTGAGAGAGAGGGGTGGGATCCACACTAAACCCACCCCTTCAAAACCGGGGAGTCACTAGGTTTTTCAACCTTTCTTTCTTGTGGAAATTGAATTATTGTCCTTCCTTTTGATGGGCCTTCACAAATATCCCTACAAACTTTACAAATGTCCCTAGTGGCATAATTGAAAATTTTCATTAAAAACATAATTTTGATGATTCCATATTTATCCTCCTCACTGTCCCTCTTCTTCATCACTTCTTACGACAGAAATAAATAAATAAAATCAATGAAATCGCTCCCACCATCATCTACATCGCTTCCACCACCACCAGAATCAACACCACCACTTCGTCACTTCCTGTGTTTGATTTTGTGTTCTATCATGTTTTGCTTGCCCTTATTCTTCAACCAGATCCATCGACGACATCAGTTTATTAAAAAAATAATTTGATCGATGGAGAAAAGTCGATGAAAATCATCAACAACAACTAAAAAACGAAGATTAATCAACGAAAAATTAATCGAAAGATAAGTATGATATCTCCTCTAATCGATGGAGATCTAATTTTAGGTTGCAATTATAAATTGAGATCTGGTTTAGGTTACGATTTATGGTGGTGGTGTAACAACGACGGCGGATGAGGTATGCAGTTTAATCTAAGTTTCTTTCGGTATTGGTGGTATTGTAAGTGATTGTGACGTAAATGAGAATAGTTTAGAACTAAGAAATTGATGATGTATATGGAGGTGGTTTTGGCTGGAATGATGAAATTGGTGTTGGATTTGGTTTTGGTTGTTTTTGGTGGTGGTGGTGGTGGTGGAAGCGATGACAGTGGTGTTTATGAAGCTACAGGTAATGACCAAATGTTGTTGTTTATATGTTTTTATGGGATCAATTGTTGTTGTTGATCCATTTTATGGGATCAACTCCTATTGTTGAACCAATTTTTTATTGGACCAACTATGGTTGTTGATCTATCTATGGGATCAACTCCTGTTGTTGACCCAATTTTTTATGGGATATCAACTACTGTTGTTGATCCTTTGAACTCCTATTGTTGAAAATATTTCCTTGGATAAGTATAATCATGCTTGTAGTTTAAATCATGCTTTGTAGTTGTTGATGGTGGTTTTTAGCTTAGGGTTAAAATCGTAAAACCTTTGCATCTGATGTGACGTCACTCTACAAGGAAACAGAGCCACGTGTGCTAACCTCTCCACTGGCATATTTATTAAGCCGCTCAATATACTAACACGAAATTTATCCAGACTGGCAAATCCCAGATATTCTGTAAATTTCGGCGCCTCGCAGATATTCACTTAATATAAGTTCCTCTGAATGCCTTATATGCTATGTTCTCCGGCTTAACTCTTAATGTTGATATGGCATGACGATTTGTGTTCACTCGCAGCAGAGTAGCACGAATCTCCAAGTATCAAGAATAAGATCTTTGCATAAGGTATTCAATCGGAAAATCATGCTTCTTTCTGGCAACGAACTTAAAAGAGCTCTGTGTCGACACATAGAATTCAGTCAATCGTCCTGACTAACTTGTAGAAGTTAGGGTTTCACGCCTCGCGCAATATACCAGACCTTGCTTGTCTAAATTAAGCCTAAGAAAACTAAGTAATTAATCCGCCATGGATTAGCAGGTGCAGAACCTCGCTTAGAATAAGAAAAAACAAGGAGCCGCAGCAGCAAAAAGAGGCGTGGCCATGCCCAAGGCCAACTAGCGCCATTGGCCACGCCCCGACCCTATTTCCTCGACCAATCAGGTCACTTAAAACTCGCCACAATCTCACCAGAAGTATAGTCGCGCCTTATGTTTGGCTGACCCCTTTTTTGGGCCAATCAAGTTGCTCTAAACTTGCCACCATACATTAAAGGCCAAACGCTCCTTACCACACAAACATATTGGTCGGCATGCCAACATGCCACTCTACTGCGGCAACTTCGCAACATGCCAACTTTGCAACATGCCAACTTCGCAACATGCCAACTTCGCAACAGGCTACCTCGCAAACATGCCACTTCGTGGCAACCTGTCATAAATAGCCACCCACGGCAATTCATACTCATGTGGCCGTTTTTAAACCATGGTTCCTTTGGCATAGCCATGGCGCCATTTGCACAAAAGTAGCGCCATGCCGCAGCCGCATGCCACGTGCACTAATTAGGGTTTCGGCATGCCAAAGCCCAATTTGGGAAAATTGCTACCAAAGCCAAATAAAATTTCCCATAGCAAAGGGATTGGTGTGGCAACATGGAAAATATTTCCACGCCACATGTGGGTCCGACTCCACGGTGCCAAGTTTTGGTTACGCCAAACCCGAATTCTTCCACGGCGAATTCTTCCACGGAGCCTTGGCCACGCCAAGCCCTAATTCTTTCTCGGCGAATTCTTCCACGGAGCCTTGGCCACGCCAAGCCCTGATTCTTCCACGACGAATTCTTCCATGGAGCCTTGGCCACGCCAAGCCCTAATTATTCCACGACGAATTCTTCCATGGCGCCAAACCCTAACTTTGGCCACGGAGCCAATTTTTGCTTTGGCCATGCCGCAACATCACTGGCATACCACTATGCCGCGGATACTAGCATGACGTTATGCTACGGCTACGCCATTGGCATGCCATTAGCATGTGGCTGACGCCACTTCGCTATACAACAAGATATGTCCATAATCAATGGCCATCCTTCTTCATGAGATACAATCTCAGCCATCCAAGTTCACCACCGAACTGATGGACTTGTGACAACTCTTAGGCGACCAACCACCTAAACCCAGCGACCATGGCTACGCCAGGCGCCACTTGCACCATCGTGCCACTGGCATGCACAAGTTATGCCGCAATGCCACAGCGCCATTGTCAGGCGCCAACACAAGGTAGCCACAATCAACGGCTACCCTTTCATTAGATGCGATCTCGGCCATCGAAGTTCGGCATCAAACCGGTAAGCTCGCGACAAGTTTTAGGAGACAAGCCAAAACGAGCCTAGCATCACATGTTACTTACCTGCGGCAAGCCTCTCGATTTTAACTTTCCACACGTAGAAAAGTGCTACATCTTTTCCACGAAAACACTCGAGACATCAAAATATGTCATAAACTGGGGGATGCTCATCAGGTTATTGGTCTGGCGGTTTACAGTGCGTGGCGTGCAATGCGCCCGTTACAAGAAAGTGTCATGAAGTGGGATAATTAGTGGTGGTGAAAAGTAACGGTGTAAACAATTTATTTCCTTCATCATGGAAGCGTAATGACTGGCGCTTACACGAATTCACTTCCCTTATCATGGAAGCATAACGTCTGACAGTTACACGTTACTCTTTTCTTCCACCACTCAATTGTTTCCACTTCCTACGAGACCAAGGTACATTTCACTATGACTTGTATAAATAGGTCTCACATATTTCCACCAAACGACAAGTTTTTGGTCAGGAGAACAATGCAACATCCATAATTCATCTGATAGCTTTTTCATCCAGCTAGCCAGTTCAACTTTCTGATACAAGTCACAAAACGCCCACACTTCCAGAATCAACTATTCTGGTCTCAACACTTTCTTCCTTCACTTTGTGACCGAAGCAAGCCTGGAAAAACTATTTCTTGGTTTAGGCCAGGATTGTACAAATTGACCTCTCGAATCAAAAGTACTCCCGTTCAGTACATTGTTTAGGGTTTAGATTCGTGTCTCACACACACACACCCAAAATTACCAAAATCAGCAGAAACGGTTTTCACCCTCAAACAATTGGCGACCACAGTGGGAGGTTAATCTATCGGTTCCAATATTAATTCCCAATTTCATTTTTCAATTCCGATCTGAAGATGGTAGAACTCAGGTCTGGATCAGCAACAAACCCTGAGAAAACCGGCACTGAAATCATCCCCGGTACTAACACTCCTTCCGGTGGCATTAATACGCCACCTTCCAACACCAACGGCGCGGAAAATGTTCCTTCAGGTGTTACACCGCCGATCACCAGAGCCAAAGCCGCTGCCGCTGCTCCCAACGTTTCCTCAAGTGTGACAGCTCCAAGCGTCACCAGAGCCGCTGCTACTCCACCATCAGGACGAGAGACTAGAGGATCCAGACGAAGCCGATCTCCTCTTACCACTGTTGATTTGATGGAAAGACAAAAGGTTCTCGTAGGGCTCAGACAGACATGGCTACAACTCAGAAAGAGATACCTATTTTCCTTAAAACACTAACGGAGCGGTTACCACAAGATTCACGTCAACCCCAGATGGAACTGACAAAGAATACTTTTAACATCCGGCGCATGCACTTCAGTAGAATGCGTGTTTATAGATGAAGAGGCTCACGTTGCTCTTGAACGCCCAATAGAAAGGAATCAGCAATCCAATTTCATCATACGTGAAGATCAGGAACGACCTCTCCAAAATCGAGGCAAAGAAAATCAGCAACCCTCCTAAGTTCACAGAGGCCCTCTTCCCGTCAGGAGCTGCATGATTTCTGGGGACTTCTCCCATAAAATAGTGCAGTCTGTGATGAAACATTTATGTGAGATTCTGTATTTCTCCAAGGCGCGGCGTCAAGACATATTTGTAACCCTCAACCGCACTGCATCAGGAAAGCAGCTGTTTCCATCCAGGGAAGCCGTTCCCGAACCCCAACAATTGGGGACTCCTAACCACTGTTCACTTGAAGGATGTCGAGTTTGACAACACGCTGATTGACGCAGCCTCCGACTTCAACATTGTAATCGTCAAGGATCTGAGAGTTGCAATGGAAAATCAAACAGAAGAAGCGTATTCTTTCCCATGAGGAGAAAAACGATACTTGCCGACCAACACTATTTGTAACGTCTTCCCATATACCGTATCGTATCAAGTCATTTTTCGAAGTCAAGGGTTAATGGCGCCCTCACTGGAGTTTTCTCCAGGAGTCGCTTTGACATTTCTCTCAAGGAGACGCTTCAACGTTCTCTCCGTAAGTCGCCCGCTTCAACGTTCTCCAGCCAGCGGCTCCACTTCAACGTCTCTCCGTGGTCAATCCGCTTCAACGTTCGCTCCAAAGAAATCGCTCCGCTTCAAAGATTCTCTCCATAAGCTTCTCCAGATCCGGCCAAAGCTTCGACATTTTGCTCCATGAGATTCAACGTCTTATCCAAGAGCCGAAGCCGCTTCAACGCCACTTCTTTCTGCCAAACATCGTGCCGTAGCCGCCACACTCCTTCCTTCCAAGGTTCTTGACCGTAGCCACCACACTCCTCCCTGTCAAGGATCGTGATCACAGCCAGCCAAGGATCGCAGTTGTGGCCACTTTTTGATCCATCTCGCTAAACCTCGTGGTCGTGGACAGTTTACTCGCTTACGCATCCAGCCAATCCCTTTGCTTCCATGGACGCCCATGAAATTCCAGCCAACCTATTTTGGTTCCCACGCGATGTGGTCTCTTCTGTTCAAATTTGCTGCCAAGAACTGTTGTTGCTCGTTTGTCGATACCAGCCAGAGCTTCACCATAGCAATAACCGCTACAATGGTAATCCGTCCTTCTCCATGTTTTAGTTTCACATGGAAGAAGTAATAGAGTCACCAATACGGATGCAAGATGGTGATATCCTTATCATGGTCAACTCACCGACCACACTATATATAAACATGTAAACCACACTTAGGACCGAGGCTCGCACGGATCCCTTCACTATCAAAGCTCAGAAGACACGGTCAACCAAAAGTCATAGCCACGACAAGGTCATCCACCCTTCAAAGGTATAGCGTAAGAATATCATCACCTCTCTGTCTATAAGGAAATTGCAACACTTTACGAGGCCGCGGCGGATCCCAAGCCTACTCAGAGAAAACAACTTTAGTAATTAAAGAGAAGTGCTACTGGGGACTGCTCATCACGGTCCATCCCCGACAACAATCAAGCATTCATGAGATAACTCCAGAGAAGCGTCTGAAGCATTTTTCTTGAAGATACAGAGGGATCCACGATTAACGACATGACTCTCTCACTTCTACTTCTTCGTTATCCAGAATGTTTCGTCCATGTGATATTCCAAGCATCCCAGCATCACATCCATGAGAGTATGATAAGATTGTATCAAATACCATAGGCATGGGTTCAAGGCAATGCAATTAAAGTAGGCTACACTTGGGGACTGAAGCCTCCTTCATGTTTAGAAGCTTAAACGCAGTCACCACCTTACCAGTGAATGCAACAGAAGCACACCTTCTACGAGAAAATAGGCTCAGGATAATTACACATGGGGACCACCACAATGGGATGCCATCACTGCCCTCAACCAGGTTATTCCCGATTTCAACATCATCGCTGTCGAAATTTTACGAGCCGCAAGAATTTCTCAACATGAAGTTGTACACGTGCATCAAAGACTCCAAAAGCACGCCATAGAGATACATTCACATATCCGACCACGCCATCGGATCTAACAGAAGTATAATCGGGCACTGCTCACTACATCCCATTCCATACAAATAGTCCAAGGTTCGGAAGATGGTTCAAAGGATGTCGTTTGGAACGAAGTCCTTGAAGACTTGATAGCAGCACATTGGCAATGGAACGTCTCTCAACTCATCTATTTCACCCAATGGCTCCAGAAGATTTCGTCCATGCAAGCATCCACAACATATCATCATCGCAATCAGAAAGTCCATGCACCAGATAACCTAAAGTCGAGGATGGACCAACAACGCAACCACAATCTCTAAGATTAACCCTGACATGATCATTGCCAAGCATATATTTCATCCATCTATCCCAAGATCGCAATGAAGTTTGGTAAATTTAGAAATCCACTGGAGAGATTAGACACCCATTCTTCTAGAGTCAGAGCCTTATTACACATTCTAAAGAAGATCGATGGTACTGTTGGGTGGATACATGCGAGAGCACCTACCTTGAGTTCTCCTGGCTTCCCTTGCCGTTGATTATAACTATTGGAGATTGCTTTGTTACCATTAATGATCGCTCTACCACTGCTAAAAAATGACGAAGTGGAGCCAGATGTTGTAGATAAAAGCACGGAGCCGAACGAATAACAAAAACAGAAGAGGGTCGATACCCCTTTTATACGAACGCAGTTTCTGGAGTTTGAACAAAATAGGGATTCCTTATTGCTCCATGAACGGGAATAGATGACTAGGCGCACTACACTCATGGTCCATAGACAAACAAGTAGCGTGCCAATATCTACGCTCCATGACCGAACTAGCAGCGCGCCAGCACGAGGAACACCAAACCACTCAACTCCGCAACGCTCCATGGCTCCAAAGACTCCGTGGTCAAGCCAATTCCCCATGGCTCCAACACTCTGTGTTTAAGTTAGCGCCATGACTCCAGCACTCTGTGATCAAATCCATGTTATCCCCACCCATCCTATGACCTAACCGGCTCCATTATCACTGCTTGGTAGCCAAAGTTCCAGTGCCACCATCACCATTTGAAGCCAAAGTTCCAGCGCTATCATCACCGCTTAGTAGCCAAAGTTCCAAAGATATTTTCACCATTCCACGGACCGAATCCGCCACCATTCCGCGGATCGAAGCGATATTCACCATTCCACGACCGGGCCGATTTCACCATTCCGCGAACCGAAGCTAGTTTTCACCGACTTAAGCCGATTTCACTATTCCCGAACGGAAGCCGTTTCACCATTCCACGGACCAAGCCGATTTCCACCATTCTATAGATCGAAGCCGCTTTCTACCATTTCATGGACTGAAGCCAGTTTCCACCATGCCGCGGACGCAACCAATCCAAAGAAGACCACGCCCGTGTGAGTTCGCGTCCGGTGCCAAAGAACACCATCCACCGTTCCAAACTAGCAACGCCACTCCAAGCTAGCCGCGCCCATCCTGTCCATTCAAAGCATCTCCATCTCCACTAGCCAAAGCGGAGCCATCCTAGCCGCTCAAAGCAGCGCCATCTTGGCCGTTCAAAGCAGCGCCATCTTCACCAGCCAAGAAAGCGCCATCTTGGCCGTTCAAGACAGCGTCATCGCCATGCATTCCGTAACCTATTCGGCTAGCAAGATTCACCATTCTGCGGACCAATTTGCAGTGCCACATCTAATTAGTAGCCAAAGTCGCAGTGCTGAGGCCAACACCCCATGGCCTAACCAAATTTATGCGAAGCCGCCGATGCAAAGATCGCAGATTCTTCGTTCCTCTTGACAAAGGTTAGCCAAATCTCCCTGACAATCTCTTCATGGCTTGTTGTTTCGATTTTATCCTCATCCGTCACCATCTCCTGCTTACCCCGCAACAATGCCACTGTTCCGAGCTAAGCATGGGACTTAATGTTGATGGTGGTTTTTAGCTTAAGGTTAAAATCGTAAAACCTTTGCATCTGATGTGACGTCACTCTGTAAGGAAACATAGGAACGTGTGCTAACCTCTCCACTGGCATATTTATTGACCCGCTCAATATACGTACACGAAATTTATCCAGACTGGCGAATCCCAGATGTTCTGTAAATTTCGACGCCTCGCATATATTCACTTAATATAAGTTCCTCTGAATTCCTTATATGCTATGTTCTCCGGCTGAACTCTTAATGTTGATATGGCATGACGATTTGTGTTCACTCACCAGCAGAGTAACAAGAATATCCAAGTATCAAGAATAAGATCTTTGCATAAGGTATTCAATCGGAAAAGCATGTCGCTTGCTCTCTGGCAACGAACTTAAAAGAGCTCTGTGTCGACACATAAAATTCAGTCAATCGTCCGGACTAACTTGCAGAAGTTAGGGTTTCGCACCTCGCGCAATATACAAAACCTTGCTTGTCAAAATTAAGCCTAAGCAAACTAAGTAATTAATCCGCCATGGATTAGCAGGTGCAGAACCTCGCTCGGAATAAGAAAAAACAGGGAGCCGCAGCAGCAAAAAGAAGAATAGTCGACTTCAACTATATACCCAAGGCTAGCTAGCGCCATTGGCCACGCCCCGACCCTATTTTCTCGACCAATCAGGTCGCTTTAAACTCGCCACACTCTCACCGTAAGTATATTCGCGCTTTATGTTTGGCGGCCCCCTTTTTGGGCCAACCAAGTTGCTATGAACTTGCCACCATACATTAAAGTCCAAACGCGCCCTACCACAACAACATATTGGTCGGCATGACAACATGGCACTCTACCTCGGTAGCATGCCAACATGCCACTGTACCGCTGTAACTTCGCAACATGCCAACTTCGCAACATGCTACCTCGCAAACATGCCACTTCGTGGAAACCTGCCATAAATAGCCACCCACAACAATTCCTACTCCTGTGGTCGTTTCCACACCATGGCCTTGCCATAGTTCCTTTGGCATAGCCATGGCACCATTTGCACAAAAGTAGCGCCATGCCGCAGCCGCATGCCACGTGCACTAATTAGGGTTTCGACATGCCATACCCTAATTTGGGCAAATTGCTACCAAAGCCAAATAACGTTTCCCGTAGCAAAGGGATTGACGTGGCAACAGGGCCAATATTTCCACGCCACATGTGGGTCCGACTCCACGGAGCCTTGGCCACGCCAAACCCTAATTCTCCCACGGTGCCAAGTTTTGGCCACGCCAAGCCCTAATTCTTCGACGGAGCCTTGGCCACGCCAAGCCTTAATTCTTCCACGGAGAATTCTTTCACGGAGCCTTGGCCACGCCAAGCCCTAATTCTTCCACGGCGCTAAACCCTAACTTTGGCGACGGAGCCAATTTTTAGCTTTGGCCATGCCGCAACATCACTGGCATACCACTATGCCGCGGCAACTAGCATGCCTCTATGCCAGGGCTACGCCATTGGCATGCCGATATGCCAGGGCTACGCCATTGGCATGCCGCTTTTCCACGGCTACGCCACTGGCATGCCATTAGCATGTGGCTGACGCCACTTCGCTATACAACAAGATGTGGCCATAATCAATGGCAATTCTTCTTCATGAGATGCAATATCAGCCATCCAAGTTCGCCACCGAACTGATGGACTTGTGGCAACTCTTAGGCGACCAACCGCCTAAACCCAGCGACCATGGCTACGCTAGGCGCCACTTGCACCATCGTGCCACTGGCATGCACAAGTCATGCCGCAATACCACTGCGCCATTGTCAGGCGCCAACACAAGGTATCCACAACCAACGGCTACCCTTATTCATAAGATGCGATCTCGGCCATCGAAGTTCGCCACCAAACCGATAAGCTGGCGACAAGTTTTAGGATACTAGCCAAAACGAGCCTAGCATCACATGCTATTTACCTACGGCAAGCCTATCGAGTTTAACTTGCCACACGTAGCAAAGTGCTACATGTTTTCCACGAAAACACTCGAGACATCAAAATATGTCATAAACTGGGGGATGCTCATCATGGTATTGGTCTAGCGATTTACAGCGTGCGGCGTGCAATGCGCCCGTTACAAGAAAGTGTCATGAAGTGGGATAATTAGTGGTGTTGAAAAGTAACGGTGTAGACAATTCATTTCCTTCATCATGGAAGCGTAATGACAGGCGGTTACACGAATTCACTTCCCTCATCATGGAAGCATAACGTCTGACAGTTACACATCACCACTTAATCGTTTCCACTTCCTACAAGAAGAGGGTACGTTTCACTATGACTTGTATAAATAGGTCTCACCTATTTCCACCAAACGACAAGTTTTTGGTCAGGAGAACAATACAACATCCAGAAGTCATCTGATAGGTTTTTCATCCAGCTATCCAGTTAAACTTTATGATACAAGTCACAAAATGCCCACACTTCCAGAATCAACTATTCTGGTCTCAACACTTTCTTCGCTTCCCTCCCTAAGACCAACCATTCTCCTTCACTTTGTGACCGAACCAAGCCTGGAACAGACGTTTCTTGGTTTAGGCCAGGATTTTACAGATTGATCTCTCCAATCAAAAGTACTCCCGTGCATTACATTTTTTAGGGTTTAGATTCGTTTTTCACCCACACACACCCAAAATTACCAAAATCAGCAGAAACGGTTTTCACCCACAAATAGTAGTTTAAATCATGTAAATTTCTTCCAATGTTGAACTTGTGGTGCAATGGTAGCATGACTGACTCCATGTCAGATGATGCGTGTTCGATTCACGCCAAGTTCACTCCATTTACATGGATCAACTTTCATTGTTGATCCAATTTTAGTGGATCAACAATGGAAGTGATCCACTAAATTGGATAACTTCTATTGTTGATCCTTTTTTTTTGGATCAACTATCGTTGTTGATCCCCTAAACTGGATCAACTTCTACTGTTGGTTCTATTTTTATTTGGATCAACTACTGTTATTGATACAAACATATCTGAACCAGTGGTGGTTGCGGCGGCGGTGACGGTGGCGGTGGTGGCGGCGGCGACGACGAACTAGTGGTGGTGGTGGCAACAGACTAGTGGTGGTGGAGGACTGGTGGTGGTCTAATGGTGGTGGTTAAGGAGTGGTGGTGAAATATTAGTGGTGGTGGCGGTTGGTAGGTGGTGGTTGTTGAACGGTGGTGGTAGAATGGTATTTGAATGTTGTTGTTGGTGGTGCTAGTGGTGGTGGTGAAGTGGTAGAGGAAGAAATTTGTTCCATTTTGAAATAATGAAAAATATTATATATGGATGAGGGTATTAAGGTAATCTAATATTAAATGAATAAGGTTATTAAAAAGTAGGGACATGGTGTGTCATTATTAATTGGGGTATACCCAAACTAATTGGGGTATACCCAATGAGACAGGGATATGGTGTGTCATTATTAAAAAGTGTGATTTTACTTTAATACCCTTGAACTAATTAAATTTTCAAAATAAAATCATTTCTTAATTTCATTAACCCTAAAATTAAAAAACTAACCAACTCTTAATCTTCTTCTTCTTCATCTTCATCTTCCATCAACCAAAGCCATATAAAAATCTTCAACTTTGATTTTTCAAAAAATTATTGACTCTAACAAATGGGAAAGAAGACTATAAATGATGTTTAAACTCAAACCCATCATTGTGTTGTGTGATTTGATTGTTATATTAGGTTAGAAATCGAAAATTATGATTTCGTGTTTTTGGCCTAAGGTCGTAGCATGCATATCTTGCCGACTTTTCATAACAAGCCATGGCGGCGATCAGAATTTTTAACAAATGGGCAGGTATTTTTGAATACCTTGCCGGCCAAATACAGCTAGGAAGGGGATTTTTTGAATACCTTGCCGGCCAAAAACAGCCGGAAGGGTATTTTTTGAATACCTTGCCGGCCAATAAAATTTTTATGTCATCTCCTGTATGTCAAAAAACAAAGTCGGCAAGGTCGACGATGAAGATCATGCCGGCCACTTTTGGCCTAAGAGGTCGACGATGAAGACCTTGTCGCCACCACTTTTTGGGCGAGGGTCGACGATGAAGATCTTGCCTGCCACTTTTGGCCTAAGATGATCTTCATTAGTCGACCTTGCCGACTTTTCATACTTTCGTAACCGAAAGTGTTGATTTATTCTTTGATTTTGAGTATGATTTCATATAACAGATTCACAATCCCCTTTTAGAAGTATTTCGGTTGTGTGCTTCATTTTCGTTGCAAGAGATATTCTCAAAAAAAAAAAAAAATCATCAAAAATCATCCCACAAAAGTTCAATCAAAAACAAAATTTCATAACTTAAAATTCATAAGTTTTAATCTATTCAATCAATTTAAACTTAATTAATTAATCTAATCAAAATTTTAGGGTTAATTAAACGAGGGCAATTTTGCCATTTTGAAAATATTTGGTTAAGGGGTGACCTCTTTTACTTCAAAATGACCCTATTTTGTCTCATTGGGTATACCCCAATTAGTTTGGGTATACCCCAATCTCGCCAGGATATTTATTGTTGTATAAGGATATATTTATGGAAAATTTGTTAGTTGGTCCTAGGCCCATATAGTTATTTATAGTAGGGTCCAACCGGAATTTTCTTTTATCTGGAGGTCCAAAATTAATTGAAAACATTGAAATAACCATAATACCCCCTACTACCAAACGTGTGTGTCTACACCCTTATTATATTGAGTACATATCTGCTACACTGCTTACAAATTTGAGTACTACACTGCTTACAAATTCGAGTACATATATGCTGCACTACTTACAAATTTGAGTACATATCTTCTATACTACACTGCTTACAAATTCAAGTATATATTTGCTACATCGCTACAAATTTGAGTACATATCTTCTATACTACACTACTTACAAATTCGAGTATATATATCTGTTGCTTATAAATTCGAGTATATATCTGCTGCACTGCTTACACCCTTATTATATCGAGTACATATCTGCTACACTGCTTAGAAATTCGAGTATATATCTGCTGCACTGCTTACAGGTAGAGTATATGTATGTTAGAATCAATGAAAAATAAATTAGAAAACGTATTACATCACATATATTGTAGGATCATACCAATTAATCTCTAATATTTTTTTTCAATACAAAAGATTAAATCATAGAAAAAATAAAGGAAAAACCTATATATGTACAAGTAAACAAAGAATAAGCTATACAAAACTAGCACATATTTCAATTTTCGCATACGTACTCATGGATCAAACAAAAAAGGTGGCAAAATCAATAAAACAGAATCAGGAGAAGTTTTTATCAGTACGACGTATACGTACTGCATATTCATGAACTAAAAATCAAGATGACGCAATTGGGGGATATGGGAATTATTTGAGGGATATAGCTACAGGACAAAAACGGTGTCCCAATAGCAATTCTGGGTGACCCCCTATGTAATTATTTTTTTAATTCCTAATCTAGCCCCCACTAATCAGGATTATTGATTAATTATAATTAGTAAAATGTTAAGTATTTGGGGGATAAATTAGTGTGTATTTATTTTTATTTGAATTTATGTGGGTTAGCTGAGAGTAGAAGGAGGGAAAATGGTTTTTGAGTGGAATTTTTTTTTTTGAAAATGGAAGATGATTGTGATGAGAGAATTGCTGCTAAGAGGTTGAAAATTTGAATTTTTTTCTTTGAATCCACCATTGTTGCAAATTAAAAGCTTGGTGCCTATGATGGTATTCAACCAAAAACCATGCAGGCATTTGTCGAAATTTTCAAGACAAAGTCTCGTTATAAAATTTTTCGTGTTTTGATCTCCAAAACCTATTTTTCAGTTTTAATCACCTACTTCCTAAGACGCTTATTTGATTTTCGAGCATGCCTAACTACTTCCGCATGGTTTTTGCTTAAATTTCTATGCCGGAACATGATGAAAAGTATCCGTAAAATTGATTTTTTTTTCACTTAACTACCGGCATTGATAGATTTATATCGAGCATGCCGCATTTAGTTCCTCGCATTGAATTTCATCACTTCGCATGGTCTTCATCATTTTCTTTGATGTTCTTCATCACTTCCTAGCGTGGTCTTCATCCTAAATAACCATGCCGGAACTCACTTCCGGTGTGGTCTTCATCCTAAATTTCTATGCCGGCACATGATGAAAAGTATTCATAAAATTGATTTTTTTTTTCACTTGACTACCGACATTAATAGATTTATATCGAGCATGCCAGAATTTAGTTCCTGCATTGAATTTCATTAATTCCAAAGATGGTCTTCATCACTTCCTATTGACCTTCATGTTTCCGACATGTTCTTCATCACTTCCTAAGCATGGTCTTCATCACTTCCAGCGTGGTCTTCATCATTTCCGGCATGTTCTTTATCATTTCCTACATGTTCTTCATCACTTCCGGCAGAGAAGGAGAAGAGAATTTGAAAGGAAATGGGGAAAATTTAGAATTTGAAAGAGAATGGGGAACATTTGGGTTTCAAAGTTTTAACCCTAAAATGATTAATTAGAAGTGGAGATGGAAATGGTGAATATGATTTTGTTTTTTGATTTTAAGTTTTTTGATTTTTATTTTGAGGGAAGGGTGTTTTAGTATTTTCGCCCCCAAAAGTCACCCCTTAGCACACACCATGGGTTGGGGGAAGTAATTCATATTCCCCAAATTGGTTTCTATATCCCCCAATTGCGTGTTCAAAATTAACTGCATGTAAAGAGGGATTGATGAATCCATGAATATAACATAATCAAAGCACATACTGTATTTCAGTATTTCGCATACGTACTCATAGATCAGTTTTATTTCGGTATTCCATATATGTACTGCCAAAATCATAAGAATTAAATGACTAAAATCTATGTATAAAACAGATTCAAAAAGCAGTTTTTCAGTATTCAATATATGTACTGCTAATTCACTATCTAAAACAGCTCCATGACGAAAAATAACAGAATCGAGAGAGCCTTATTTAAGAATCGCATATATGTACGTATGGATGAAACAACAACAAATGATAAACTAAGAATAAAACATAATGAAAAGCAGCTCATCTCAAGATGCCACATATGTACCAACGATTCATGAACTAAAAATAACCTCATGTAATGAATCTATCAAAAGTACATAATCGAGAGTCTTATATTAGTATCTAAGATATGTACTTATGGATCAAACCACAACAAGTGATAAAACTAAGAATATAACAAAATCAAAAGCAGAAGATGCAACATATGTACTGTCGGATAATACCTGTGAAACAACAAACAAACATGATTTCGAGAAAATAAAAAAACAAAAATAACATGATAATCAAATTGAAAGTTCAAATAAGCTAAAAAAATCATAATCTAACCCAAATAAATCGAATAATTACGATCAAGATTCATAAAAATAGTACGTCATATACGTATTGATGGTTAATACACAAGCAAACCGAAACCAGACCTATAGATGCATAGTAAACACGTAAAAACAAGACGTCATATATGTACTGATGGTTAATACATGAAAGAAAACTAAAACCAAACCAAAATCCAACAAAATGAAACTAAAATATCAGATCTACTAACGAAATGAACATAAAACATGATTTTATAACTAGATCTGAACTATTTTCATCAAAAACCACCTGTACATCATAAACGTACTGATGATTAATATACAAAATCAAACTAAAAACAAATCAAATACCAACAAAATGAAATTAAAATATCAGATATACTAATGAAATGAACATAAAACATGATTATTTATCTAGATCTAAAGTATTTTTATCAAAATCGAAGTAAAAAATTAACGAATCTATCAAAATGAACAACTATATGTAAATAATCTATCAAAATAACAGAATCGAGAGTGTCTTATTTCAGTAAAGATATGTACTTATGAATCAAACAACAACAAGTGATAAAAATAAGAACAAAATAGAATCAAAAGCAATCTGTATCAGTATGCAACATATGTACTGTTGGATAATACCCTTGAAACAATAAACAAGCACGGTTTTGATAAAATAAAGAAGCGAAAACAACAAGATAATCAAATCGAAAGTTCAAATATGTTAAAAACATCATAATCTAACAAAAAAATTAAATAATTACGATCAAGATTCATAAAAAAAAACAAACCAAAACAACAATAAACGCAAAAAACAAATAAAAAACGAACAAGAAAGTGAAAACGTAATCAAAACGATTCGATCTTCACAGATTCAATTGATAAAAAACAAACAACAACAGCAGAAAGAGATATTACAGAACATACCTGTAAATCTTCAAAGAGAAAAAAACTCTAGCTCGTAATCCAAAAGCAGCAGCAGAATTTGAGCAAAAGCAGAAAGAGAGAAGGAGAGCGGAACTCAGATTTGTAAAAAATGGTGAATTTTTTTTTTTGAAGAAATATATACGTATTATCAGAGAATGGGTAGTTTGGGTATTTTTAAAAGTGGATTATGACATCCCGCACATGTACCGGACGAGATAAAAGTTTTGGTCCAATTTTCTCTTTTTCTTTTTATTATAGAACCGTTTTTTTGGGACCAGCCTTTTTTTGAGGGGACCATGGTTTTATTTTGGGTAAAGACATTAGAAGTAATTCTAGGTCACCCCATATCTAGTTATTTATTTAATACCTAATCTACCCTCTTAATTAATTTTAGGTTATGATTAGTGAAATGATTTAGTTAAAAACAATTAGTGAGATTAAATTAAAAGATGAGTTTATTATTAGTTGAGTAGAATTATTGTGAGAGTAGAGTTAGAGAAGATGAAGGAGAAAACATGAAAAATAAATATTTTTTTTTCCAATTCACCCCTTTGAGTATTCAAATAATGGATTTTATCAACCACAACCGGAGGAAGAGTATTTGGGTGAACAAGTATGTTCCAAACTTAGATAATGTATGTTGAATTGGTAAAAACTTCCCCAAAAATGTAAAATTTTGAACTGGATTTTGAACAGTTCTGTTATTTTATATGAAGAACAAGTAACCGAACTCATCCAAGGTGTAGTTCTGTTGCTTTGTGAGGATGAACAAGTAACCGAACTCATATGAATGTGTAGTTCTATTGCCTTGGGAGATAAACAAGTAACCGAACTAGTTTGAAGGTGTAGTTCGGTTGCTTGATCCAAACACGCAGTTACCGAACTCCATATTAATGGAAGCCCCGACATGCAAAAGATTATGTTCGGTTGGTTCGCAACTAACCGAACTTTACGTACAAATAAATTTTAACCAAGTGTATAAGGTTCGGTTGGTTCGCAAACTTCATGCTTTTGCGATCCAACCGAACTAAGTTTAATAAGTTCTATTGTTTCGCAAACTTGAGATCAATTGCACAACCAACCGAACTTAACAAACAAAAATTTCTTATGTTTTTAACCGTAAAGTTCGGTTACATGGAAGTTTTAAGATTTTTTTGCGAAATAACCGAACAAAGTTGATAGAGTTCTAATTATAAAATAAATAAAAATAATGGGAAAAACAAGAAGGTTCTAACATGGCAACTTTTTTTCTTATGTTTTTAACCCTAGAGTTCTTGCCACATGGCAGTTTTATACATTTATGCGAAACAATCGAACTCGTCAAATCAGTAACATAGTTATAAAGCATATAGAACCGAACTCATTCAAGGTGTAGTTCGGTTGCTTTGTGAGGATGAACAAGTAACCGAACTCATTCGAATGTGTCGTTCGGTTGCCTTGTGAGATGAACAAGTAACCGAACTTAACACCGTAACCTCCATTAAACCTCTCCACAACTTCCATTTTCAACTCATTTTGATGATTACTTCTCATTTTTTCAACCAAAAACAAACGACAAGTAATGGGTTTGTGAGAATATCTTTGCTAAAGATTTAAATTAAGCTATATATATATAGAGGTGGTGGTGGTTGTTGTTGGTGGTGGTAATTGGTGGTTGGTGGTGGTGATAATCAGAGGTGGTGGTGGTGGTAATCGACGGTGGTGGTGGGAGGAGGTGGTGGTGGTAATCGGCGATGGTGGGCGGTGGTGATGGTCGGAGGTGGTGGTGGTAGTAATCGGCGGTGATGGTGGGAGGAGGTGGTGGTTATATATAGAGTGAGAGAGAGGTGGTTATTAGGTTGGTTTTAAATTAAATTAGGTTAAGGGTAGGTTAGTAATTTCAACGCATTAGGACACCCCTTATAACTAGAGGGAAGGTGGCCTAATAAGACCATGGTCCCCTCAAAAAAACCATGGTCCCCAAAAAATGGTTCTTATTATAGACCTCCGGTTATTACTGGGCTTTAGTGGGTGGACCTGCCACTAACTAAGACTACCATAATAGTACCTATTGGTAATTCCTACTATATTTATTGGGTGTCAAAAGTAGGAATATATAAATAATGTACCCTTCTTTCTCGCGATACACAGCGGGATGGATCCGGCTGTGAGTGTATCACTTCCGCAGACCGGGCTTCTATTATCCCGTTATTTACGCTGATAACCTTCCACGTCATTCTGATAGGTATTCCCGGTTCCGGAAAGTCTTCTTTTTTTTCTTTTATTTATATAAATATACACCGCACCACCAATATTTGTTCTCTGTAAACCCTATTTTTTCTTCACTCCACTCCACTCTCTTCACTTACGGTTAAGATCAACTTTGTTTTACAATGGTTGGGATAGGGATCGATTTAGGAACAACATATTCGTGTGTTGGTGTATTGCAAGATGGTCGTGTTGAGATTATTCCTAATGATCAAGGAAATAGAACTACTCCTTCTTATGTTGGGTTTACTGATAATCAACGTTTCATCGGTGATGCTGCTAAGAATCAAGCTGCTATGAACCCGATCAACACTGTTTTCGGTAAGATTTTCATGATCATGTTTTTTTTTTTTTTTTAGCTAGGGCTCATCGTATTTGTATTCATTATGATCAAAAAAGTTTGAGTTTTGACCTTGAAGGTTGTAGTAATCCAGACACCGTGCAGGATAATCCTTGTGGACTAGGCAGGCAATATCCCATCAAGCCCCATCCTGACTAATCCTTATGCACTCCCCAGATCTTCTTTTTGAAACCATCTCGACACTAATTTCTGAGTTTGTTTTATATTTATGTAGATGCGAAACGTTTAATAGGTAGAAAAATCAATGATACCTCTGTTCAGAGTGATATCAAACTATGGCCTTTTAAAGTGATTGCTGGAGAAGAAAGCAGACCGATGATTCAAGTCAAATACAAGGGAAAGGATAAAACGTTATCAGCTGAGGAAATTTCATCCATGGTTCTCGCTAAGATGCGAGAAACAGCCGAAGCTTACCTTGGTTCAACGGTGGAAGATGCTGTTATCACAGTCCCTGCTTACTTTAATGATTCTCAGCGTCAAGCTACTAAAGATGCTGGTATTATTGCTGGCCTTAATGTACTGCGCATCATCAATGAACCAACGGCGGCAGGAATTGCTTACGGTCTTGATCAGAAGGACACTACTAAAAAGAATCTGAAGGAGAGCAGTGTTGGTGGAGAGAATGTTCTTATCTTTGATCTTGGTGGTGGTACTTTTGATGTTTCGATACTCAACATCAAAGAGGGTGTCTTTGAAGTGAAGGCTACAGCTGGAGATACCCATCTCGGAGGAGAGGATTTCGATAACAGAATGGTAAATCACTTTGTTCAAGAGTTCCAGAAGAAGCACAACAAGGATATTAGTGGAAATCCAAAGGCTCTTAGGAGGCTGAGAACATCTTCTGAGAGGGCAAAGAGAACTCTATCATCCACTACTCAGACAACGGTTGATATTGATGCTTTGTATGAAGGAGTTGATTTTCATGCGTCCATAACTCGTGCTAAATTCAAGAGATGAACATGGATTTGTTCAAGAAATGTATGGAAACCGTTGAGTTGTGTTTGACGGATGCTAAGATGGACAAGAACAGCATTCGCGAAATTGTGCTCATAGGTGGCTCCACCAGAATCCCTAAGGTTCAGTCTCTATTGCAGGATTTCTTTGACGGGAAGGAACTTTGCAAGAACATCAACCCTGATGAAGCTGTGGCTTATGGTGCGGCAGTGCAAGCTGCTATTTTGAGTGGTGAGGATACCGAAAAGATGCAGGACTTTGTGTTGTTGGATGTCACCCCTCTTTCACTTGGTATTGAGATAATGGGAGGTGTTTTGAGTGTGGTTGTCCCAAAGAACACACTCATCCCCACCAAGAAACAAAACGGCTACACTACAACCGAGGACAATCAGACTACTGCAAGGATTCCGGTGTATGAGGGTGAAAAGATCAGTACTAGGGACAATTACTTGTTGGGTGACTTCTCGTTAAATGGAATTCTTCCAGCACCTCTTGGTGTTGCTAAGATTACAGCACACTTTGATATTAATGCTGACGGTATATTGACTGTGTCTGCCGAGGAAAAGAAATCAGGAGCGAAAATTTGATTACGATTACAAATAACAAGGAAAGGTTGTCGTCCTCTGAGATTCAGAGGTTGGTTCTAGAGGCTGAGAAATACAAGTTAGAAGATCAAAAACACAGGAAGTTAAGGAACTCCTTTGAGATGTATGCACTAAAGATGAGGAACATGGTCGATAACAGCGGAGGAATGCTATCCTCTGAGGATGAGAAAAAGATTGAGAATGCAGTCTACAATGCCATTCAGTGGTTGGACAGCAATGAATTCGGCAAAATAGACGACATCAACAGAAAGATGAAGGCGCTACAGAAGGTATGCGACCCTATCATAGATAAGCTGTACCAGCCGGGTGGTACTGATACTTTTCTTGCAACAATTCAGAAAATCCGGAAAATGTTGAGATGTTTACCTTTTTCTGATCACGTATTATGTCTCTGACTTATATACTTGGTTAATAGTCTTTAGGTTTTTTAATTAGTTTATGCTTTCATGCTTGTGTTTGTCAGTCATTTGTTCTTAGATATCACTTAATTATTTGTTCTTAAATCTTAGATATCACTTAATTATTTGTTCTTAGATATCTTAATTATTTGCAGAATTCCTTTAGATTCAGTTTTTAGATCAGTTTTTGGGTTTTCAATTTAGTCATACTATTTTGTCATTCAACATTGTTATAGTAACGAATTATACACCATATCATATCATCTCACTTACAAGTTAAGAACTTCCCAAAAAGTGCATGATACCACTGACATCTCCTATCCACTGCACTACTTGCATAAGCTTCAGCTCCTTCGCATGAGTTTTTTACCCTGGCTCAGTCCTTTTTACCTGCAACAGTTTCTATTTGAGCAATGCGAAATTAATCTAGAACCAGCATATATAAAAGACTTTTTTAATCAATCCAAGATGTAGGTTTCAGTACACATACTTTTTTTTTTTTTCTTTTCACACTTTACGTGGAGTACATTTATACTTTCTTATATTGGTTGTAGAATTTGGTATCTTCTATCAGTTTTTGTTATGGTAATCTTGTAGTTGTACATGTAATCTGTCAGGCGAGCCATTGTTTTATTAGCTAACCTTTTTGTTTAATGGTTAACGATAACAAAAACAAAACCGTTAACGATACGCATACAGTGAAAGCGCACCTCCTGGATGAAACAAAAGAATGTAAACAAGACATGCCATAGATGTTCAATTCGTTGTATCTTTTGTGCTTTGTTTTATCATGTTATTTATTTTTAGTAATATTCTCATGAATCTTTTTTTTCTTTATTCATACAATGTATATGTAATTTCTTCACTTAAACAATCCTACTTATTTTTAATAAAAAAAGGAAAGGCTCGCAAGTATTAATCAATTTTATCTATCAGTTTATCAGTTGAAACACCATCTGTCGGTGGAAATTGAAATCATCGAAATCCTAGATAGAAAATCATTGATACATACAACAATTTGGATTCGGTGGTTCATGATAGTCAAATTTGCGGGAAAAGGAAAATTGATGATGAGCGAGATATACTTGAATCTTCTATGTGACTTATCTTATCTATGAAATAATTTTTTGAATTTAGTAAAACACCTGACCTGTAGGTGGAAGCAATTTTGCCATGTTTAAAAATTTATAAAAATTCTTTAACATAGTTATTAATCTGTATAATTCTTTTAAAAAAACTTAATTTATCTAGCAAAAGAACAAACAACTTAGCAATATTCTATACTGGAGGTCTTGGGTTCCACCTTCCTTGTTATACTATTTTCCAAACGGATAGAGAGGAGGAGGTTGCTGATGCTATTGGCAAGTAAGTCTTCAACTCATTTAGTTTGTAGCATAAGGCTTTGCTTGGTTAAAGGTTTTTCACCTGGAAATCACTGCCCCATTTAGTGTCTAGATGTTCAATTGGGATAGCTTAGTTATGTGGCAACCTCCTAGTTCTCTAGCTTCTCCTTTGCTGTCTTTGTAAATGGAGTTCGGTTACTCCTGTATGTTCTCTTGATCCTTGATCATTCGAACTGTTTTATTTTTTTTTATTTTTTTTACAAAGCTCATTTATACAAATTTATACAAATACATATAACAAACTTTCGTTTCGTAAATTTTTCCAAAAGAGTTGGGGAAATTACTGTCCCCAATTGTTTACTATTTCATCTTTCTTGCAAACTTCGCAACACAGTTAACTACTTTGATACTAGCTATATTAACAAAATTAAGAGACATTACAATCCAAAAAGAAGAGTAATCTAGCTTCAATTTAGATTCTACGCATAACATTATCATTTCGACGAGCCAAACATATCTACACCTATTAAAACAACCTGAAGTGTAATAATATGATCACTTATTACATTTGAGAGTAGATACACATCCAATGTACTATTTACTGTATATATTAGCCAGTTTTCGATTTTATGTGTACAAAATTAGAGGAGGTTAAAAAGGAGATGCAAGATTGCAACGCCTAATCAAAAAAGTGAAGGCCACTTGCCAACAATCTATCACTTAAGCCGTTTGATCTTCACGGCTGGAGGTTGTAGTAGGAAGAAAATAAGGATCTTTTCCGTTTTGGTAGATACTGAATAACTGCTTCGAGTAGCTTCTAGCCAGCCTCTTGCAGTCATCAACGGCTTTAAAATCTAATGTCTCCAAATCTATAACAGACTTCATTAGGCCACCGTTGCAGTCCCCATCCATTAGAAACTTGGCCAAAGTTGTACCCCTGTTAAGAGAGAATATCACGCCAAAAGTGAATGAAAAGGGAAAACCATGAAAAGAAACTACTGTTGATTATGAGCAAGAAAATAGCTTGCTCCCGCCGTTCACATGACAACTATAGATAATCTGGAGATGGCAGCAAATCTTTTATCTGACATTCATGGAAAAGTGGACCCCTAAACTTTCTTGTGCCACTCAACTCTGTTGATAATCGATATACAAAGTCCACAGTCAGTGCAGATAGTGAAATTTCTCTCAAGGACTGAGGTGGTTTGGAACTAGTTACAGGAACATCTAATATCTCCATTAACATAACTGTATTAAGAATTTACAATCACAAGTTTGCAGTAGAGATAAAATTCGCTGTATTTTGACAGGGATATGAGAAAAAGATAAGTATGAGAAAATGATCAATCCCCTTGATACATTGGGATTCTTAAGAACAAAAAGGTAAGTCTTCAGATATGGCTATTTGAAAGGATACTTTTCTAAGCTAAAACAAAATTATTGGAATAACCTAATTTGTAATGTCCAAAAGAAGTCTAATATTGTCTAGTTTACTGAGTTATAAATCAGTAAAAGAACTTAATAGAAAAATCTAAACAAGTCAGCTAGTTAGGCGGTAGTACTAAGTCTTGTAAGTGTGAACTAAATAGTTAGAGATAGGAAAAGAAATCTCCAGTCGGAACTAGAGTAAGTTTGTGTCAGTCGGAACCAGTGAGTTATAGAAAGTCCGGTTGAGCTTAAAAAAGACAGACAGTCATGGTTAACTTGTAAAACTTGAGCAAGAAAATATAATAAGAAAAGAGTTTACAGTTTAAGTCTTACTTCACCATTCTATGTGAGCAACTCTAAACTAATATGCTTGTATATCTCCGGCAATAATATCAAGAGAGTTTCAAACTTCAACACAAATAATAGTGGAGAGGCATCATTCAGCAATTGAACATAGATAGTATAAAAATGTAAGCCAGCATATTAGGGAAAAACGTAGAGATTCCTTAACATACCTGAGCGCATCGCTGTAATGAAACAACCCCTTGGCAGATATTTCTACTTCAGCTATATGCTGTCTATAAAGAGCGCATACGGCTTTCATATTGAGCTCAGGATCTTCTTCCAATGAAGAAAGCATATCATCCTCAAACTTCCATTGTATGTCTTGGTTTTCATTCCTATTCCTATATTTCATAGCCAGCATGTCCATAAGGGTACCAAGAGAAGTATTAGAATCATCAGAACTATCAGAATCTTCAGATTCGTCATCTGAGATCAAGTTCACAAAACGCTTCTTACTCATTTCCAACTGATCTTGAGATGATAATCCATGTGGAGATGGTCTCTCCTCCACGCAGCCCCATTCCTTTCCTTCTTTAATTTTTTCAGTTCCACTTGACAAATGTATACTACCAATGTCATAGACATTCAGCACCTTCTCTTTGGTTTTACACTCATGAACATGAGAACCCTTCTTCCCTCCGCTGCTGGTTTCAGCATTAGATCTGCTACTGTTGTTTTTATCTAGTTGCTTTTCACCACTTTGAGGATCGTCCTCAAAACTCTGGACTCTTTTCAGAATTACGCAATTCAACACATCTCAATACTGAACTTTCCTTTCCTCTCCTCAAAACTAGGCTCTCCAAATTTGAAATGCGAGTTTCTATTGCTAAACTTTCATTTTCCACCCTCAGCACTAGGCTCTCCAACTTTGAAATGCGAGACTCTAAATATCCCATTGTTGAATTTTCATTTTCCATCCTCAGGCCTAGAGCGTCCAACTTAAAAATGCAAGACTCAGCGCTTCCGGCCATTGTTGAATTTCTATCTATCAGCCTCAGGACTAGGCTCTCCAACTTCGAAACGCGAGACTCTACACATCCAACTGTTGAATTTTCGTTTTCCATCCTCAGGCCTAGGGTGTCCAACTTCGAAATGCAAGATGCTATGCATCTCGACATTGCTGAATTTTTTATCTTCCATTCTCAGGACTAGTCTCTCCAAATTTGAAATGCGAGACTCAACACATCTCATTGTTGAATTTTCATTTTCCATCCTCAGGAGTCGGCTCTCCAAATCGGAAAACATCTTCTTCCAACATGCAGTTGCATCTGTGGGTGTATGTTCAGTCTCATCTGTAGCATCAGCCTTTCTAGTTTCTACGACCTCCTCCGCTAATTTTCTCTGGAATGCATTGCACTCCACTTTCTTCTTCTCAAGCTCCACAGACAATTCAAAACACATACTCTTATAATGCTCAAGACTGTCCGATTCAACCTCTGGTTCCCTAGTTCTTGTGAATGATTCTAGTTCTGATGATCCTTCCGTTCTTTCCACATTTTTCCTCTTCCTCCTTAAATTGGCAGTGCCACGTTCTATAATTGTATCAGCTGGATAGAAAATTCCCAATTAATTAGACAATGCAACCATCCTTACTGTTCAATTAACAAACATTGCAATTTCTCAATTATCATATTTTAAACATACAGGCAAATGAAACCAACAACAAGAGCAACGGCAAGAACAGATGCGACTATGTTCAATTAGTTATCCGAATTCTAAACATGTAAGCAATAAAATCGAACAACAAGATATAAAATCACTAAAATGAAGATATTTACTCACCGGTATCATCATTGGACCGGTCATCTTCCACGGTTACCTTCTTCCTCCTTTCGGAGCCCCCTGTACCACTACAACCTGCGCCTTCCCCATCTCCACATACCTTCTTATTTTGCTTTGCATATTTATAATAATTGTTCCGAATTTTCTTTACATAGTAGTGTTTTTCACAATATTTTGATTGAGGAACACTATTTTCATCTTCAGCACCTAGACCCATCCTGAAATTCTTGCATCCCCATCCATCTCTACCACCAGTTAGACTACAACGCTGTTCATCTGGAGGCAGCAGCTTCTTCTTCTCCATAACCATATCCATCTTCTTCTTCTTGGTTAGAATTTGAGTCTTGTTTGAAGTTATCAAAGAAGGATTAATTGTTAAAAAAATCTGTAAAATCTTTGTAATGTCAATTTCCCAGCCTTCTCTATTACAACAAGAAGAAGTTATAATTTTGACCTAGAAATTGAAATTGAAATCAGATCAGATGGAACACTCTTCTAAGAGCAAGTCTTATGGTGGAATCCATCCATCTTCCATCTTCCATGCCACCTCAAAGACTTGGAACTGTGGATGGAAGTGCAAGTCTAATGGTGGAAGATAGAAAACGCTAATAATAATAGCGCAAAACGCTATTGTTAACAACGCTAAAAAAACGCTATTAATAATAGCGCTTGACTAAAGTCAACGGTAAAACGCTATTGTTACTAGCGTCTAGCGCCATTAAGAATGGCGCTCAACGCCATTCTTAATAGCGCAGAACGCTAGTAACAATAGCGCTCGTTAAATTCTTTTATCCAGTACGCCATCGACCCTTCTCTTCCCCAGTTCTTAACCCAATTCTCAGTTCGTGAGGTTAAAAGAAAAACGAAAACCTAATTTTCTTCTTCCCCTGTTCTCTGATGATGGTTCAAATCAGTCAAATTGGTTCAAAGGGTTTGTTCATTGCAATATAAGGAATCCAAGCATACTTCAATTTCGATTTGATTGAGAGTCCAAAGAAAGGTGAGTTGAATTGTAATTTTGAGTTTATATTATGATTTGATGAAAATTTATGGTTTAGAAGGATATGATTGCTTGATAATTGATTGTATGATGAATTATAACAATTTTGATTCTAACAATGACGAATTTGACATGTAATTTAGGGTTTTAGATGATGAACATTGTGAAATTTAAGGCTTTGACGAATTTACATTGTTAGTTATGTGTGATGTGAATTCTAAGTTTGTGGGCTATACTTTGTTGCTTGATACATGTTTTAGTTTATGTAAACAATTTAAGTGCATTGTGTGACTAAATTGTTTTTATTTGATGATATTGTATAAATTATGGATGTGTATATGACGTTAAGTTCAAAAGAATGGGATGAAAAACATATATCTACAAGTATAAACCCATTTGATACACAACATGATATCACGTTTAGAAGTAATCTAGAAGACCTTGAGGATTTACATAGCCGTGTGGTGGTTCATGAAAGTGCTAGTCAAGTTCTTCAAAATTCGGCCTTGCTAGATTTTTTGAAATTAGAATTAAGAGAGTTGATCAACAA
This sequence comes from Papaver armeniacum, assembly GCA_023531295.1. Taxonomy (NCBI): domain Eukaryota; kingdom Viridiplantae; phylum Streptophyta; class Magnoliopsida; order Ranunculales; family Papaveraceae; genus Papaver; species Papaver armeniacum. Next base: position 100,751 of record JAJJWW010008320.1, on the reverse strand, counting down.
CTAGCTTATGCAATCATAGAGAGGTGGTGGTATAGCACCAATTCATTTCATTTCCCAAACTTCAAAATTGGTTTCACTCCTTTAGACTTTGTTCACTTAACCGGAATTCCTATTGGAAATGGTCGTAGAAGGTTGTAACACGCCAATACACAAGTAAATGGAAAAGTAGAGAAAGCCAAAGAGCTAGAGAATACCTACTTTGAACCTATGCATGGGTTTGCAAACTACAACAAGAACACACCTGATTTTCCTATTAGTTTCCTTGCAACCTATATATCCAATTAATGATGAAAATTGGGAGATTGTGACTAAATACTTCTTATTATGGGTGATTTCAAAAGTTTTATTGGCACGTTCCACTACACGAGCAATCAAAGGTTGGATCATTTCCTTGCGTGATTTGAATGAGATTAGTAATTATGATTGGGGTTCGGCTTGTTTTAGTCACTTGTATAGTAGCATGAGTGCGGTTGTTAGAGGTGGAAAAAACATGTGTGGAATGGCGATGGTTTTAGAATATTGGTTTTACATGTATTTTCGTACTTTGACGCCTTTTCTCAAAGAAGGTGTAGTGACTGATGTATGGCCTGCAATTATGATATTTAAGAAAGATAGTCTAGTGAAGTTGCAAAGGGGTACTTCCAAACACTCTCTTCATACAAATTTCGCCAACAAATTGAGTTGAGGACAATTATTGGAACGCAATGGCAACCATGGTCTACTAGTATATATAGAGATCATCCTGATATAGTGCATTCTCGTGAAATCTCCAATCAAAGAGTGGCTTTCTATAATCCGGAAAGCGCTACTTGTAACACCCCGAGTTCCGGACCAGGGTCAAACCCATATGGAGATCCGAACTCGAAGCGTTACGGGTCGGAAAGAGACTTATGCATATAACTCTTCTAATTTATTTATAACAGCAAGCGTAATTTAACTTTTCTAGCATTAATTTAAACATATGAATTAGATAATCATCTTTAACAACATTTTCAACAAACATATTATTTCAAATTACATTTCAAGCAATACAATAAGACAATTCAATCACTAAGCTACTCATTCCTAGCTTTCGCTGCGCCTCTCTGATAAATCTGCAAGGATGTCAATTGGGGTGAGATGACAGCTCAATAGAATGCATTCTCAATTCTCTAACGATGCTCAAACATAATCATTTTATCAAGCAAACACATATAACAAGAACGCATTACAACTTCAACGAATCAATGATATATTCAAGAATCACAATACCTCAATATTTTCGATAACTTATCCAATCTAGAATTCAGTCTATGGGTTCACAACATTAATGTTACTATCAACAAATCATCCATTTAGGATCAACTCAACAATTCACATCAACAATATTATTTTTAACAACTCATCCATTTAAGTTTCCACACGCCATTCACATATATTGTCACCAACAAACTATGAGTTTAAAATACCACAATAATTGTCAACATGCCATTCATCAATGATTCAACACATATATTCATGCATAAATAGAGTCACAGAGAAACCATGAGTTCACTAATCACCCATTTGGGATTTAGCACATCAATTCACAATTCATCCATATAAGTTCACACTTGAGTTCAACAATTTATTGAATTATATTTCGCACATTAGTTCATAACACCAATTATGTTTTCCAACAAATCATATAATCTATATTTCAACACATGATTCACAATTTAATATTGTCATCACAAAAAGTAACCATGAGGTCATATTAATATCAACAATACTTTCGACAAATCTACCAATTTAGGTTTTAACAATTGAGTTCATGGTACGAATGTCCTTGGTTCGTACACCCACCTATCGTTTATCTAAGACTTTACAACCTCCATCGATGGTCGGGAACAAAAGTTCCTATGGGGATCATACCCATTTGCTCTCGGGGATCATTACCCGTTTCATTCGCAGATGCGAAAACCTTGGTTCGTACACCACCTATCGCTTACCTAAGACGGACAGCCGCCATCGATGGCCTGGGAAACACAAGTTCCCATGGGGATCATTACCCATTTAACTCTCAGGGATCATTACCGCCATTAACATGAAACATGTTTCATATAATGGTAAAACATGAACTCATTTCCTTTTTATAAATCATTTTCACAAACAACACAAGCAACCATGGCATAAGAACATAATTATCTTTCAAGCAATTCTACAAACAAGCTAACTGCATGCAGTTTGCATCATACATATTTGGGTGATTTATTCATCTGATCTTCCTGAAACTTTTACAGAACATACATTGCTCCATAAGCAACCACATATCTAAATTTCACAGAAAACCAACGGTTCAAACAAACGTTATTGAATTGATAAGGATATCCTAAAAACTGGGCAGATTACATGTCATTACCAAACAATTCATGGTAAATTCATAGAAATGTCAAATTGACTCAATCCAAAGCACACTGATAGATAAATCACAAATCTACAACTTTTATTAAGGACTCAAATCGTTTTAGCATCATTAAGACTTCCTATGAATATCAAAAACACATCAAAGCAGAACTGTCCAGAATTTCAGAAACTAACATCCAAATTCAAACACACATTGAACGGTGAATTTGTGGTGTATTGTTCTCAAAATTTAACCATGGGTACCTAATCATGTTATCTAACAATTTCAAAAGCCTGATCATCACTAGGAGATATATATTTATGTTATTAAATTACTAAATCCCAACAATACAAAACCATACAAAATAAACACCCAAAGAAAACACCAAAAGAGAAAAGGGTTTCACATTCTACCTCAATTCCATTGATTCTCCACTGATTTTCCTAGCTCCAAATCATCTTCATCTCCATAGCTTTCTCCTCTAAAAATCTCTAGCCTTTTGGTTTTCTAATCTCTCAATTCTCTCTCCAAAAAATCTAATATAAACTTATATTATCCTCATAATAATACTAATAATAAATAATTAACATTTTATTATTTTCTTTATCTTTTCATTTTTTCATAATTTTATTTATTTATTAAAGTTATTTAGGTTATTCTTTTTCCACCTAGCTTTTCTAGTTCAAGCAACCCACACAGGCTAAGGCAATGCAAACAACAATTTAATCTAACTCGGTTAAAACCCGACCCGAAAAAGATACATAAAAATACAGGGTATTACACTACTAGTATCATGTATCTTGGTGAGTGGTTTTTAAGGCAAACAAGGGGATTCATAACAATTCCAAGAAGTCCACGTGAACGTTTGGAAGACCTTGCTGCCCCCCATGATCCTATTGATGTGGTTGAAGGACGAGACTATAAGCATGTTGATGAGAGCATGTATGTGCAAAGTGGTGGAAGTTACAATATTTTGGTTTTTTCTCCTTAAATATATCGTCAAGAAAACGAGAGATGAAGTTGGAGCTGCAAGTACTCAAGATCCAACATTTCTTGTGAATCGGTCCCCCCAATACATCCATCACGGTATAAGTATGACAACTACTCACAAGCTTCACCTGATTTCCAAGAGTTTCTTTCTCAGTCTCGTACGTTCTGACAGTGAAGGCAACCTTTGTTGAAGTGCCTTTGCAAGCACCCGATCCTCCTCCATTTACGTATGATGTTAATTGGGGAACAAGGGTTAGTCATTTTTGGTTTTAACTCCTTCAATTATTTTGTTTGCTATATTATTATGATTTTCTTTACACATTAGAAGTTTTTTAATATATTTGCTATCTTGATGTTTCTTTTCGGGAGCAATGGAAAGATCTTGCGCATAGGTTGGCTATGTTAAATGTTACAAAGGACCAACATTGGTTTGAAATAGATCGTGCACATGCTCTTGGGCAATCAAACTACGGAGGAAAGGAACATCAACTCAATCATGTTATGATCAAGGAGAAAACTGGTTCTGGTAGTAAAAGACAAGCCACAAGTCATGATGCCGCATTAGATGATACACAAACCGATTATGTTCCACAGACACAACAAGAGGAAGCGGTTCCACGCTCACAATTAACCCAACTTGTGAATAGTGGTGGGGTTGGTTATAATATAGATGACATGTCTAGGATTTTGGGATTTGAATCAAATGATTCGGGAACATAGAATGTCTTCTCTTTAATGAAATGGATGGTTTTAATGTAGAAAAACTGATAGTATTTTCTTTTGTTTGAATTACAAAAACTTGAATGTGTTTTCTATAATATTCTCTTGAATGAATGTCTTTTCTTTTGAATGAATGTCATTTCTTTTCTTTTGTATGGAATGCTTACAGTATTTGAGTTTTGTTTACAGGTGCAATATGGACGATGAAAATCCGCTAAGGAGGGGATGTACTAATGACGTATGGTATCGATCTTAGCATTGGTGATGATAGCGAGGAGAGAGAAATTGGGGTGTACCAGTATATGACTCAAAGAATGCATAGGCTCTTCCAACCAGTGCCTCAACAAGTATTGACGCGACAAATGGTGGACAGTAACGAGAGGACGGAGATGCAAGGATGATGCATGACTACTTTGGACCTAATTGTACTTGGGGCCCTAAGAAGTTCCACCAACGTTTGGGTATGTATCGACCTCTTTTCTTACGTATTCTAAGTGAAATAGTTGTTGCGGATCCTGCTTTGATTTCCAAGTTGATTGCACCGACAACTTGGTCACTCTCCCCACATGAAGATGTATGCCAGTAATGAAATGTTTGTGTAAAGGCATAGTCACTGATAAAGACAGATGATTATGTCCGTATGGGAGCATCGACCCGTCTATATGTATGTGAAGAGGTTTACTGGGGTAATTGTTCGCCACTTTGGTCCAAGGTACATGCGAATTCCTACAAGAGAAGACACGAAAAGATTATTGGAGAAAATGCGGCTAGAGGTTTCTGGAATGCTTGGAAGTGTTGATTGTATGCATTTTCAGGTGGAAGAATTATCCAACAAGACATGGGCGGGTACATTCCGTGGGCATGAGAAAAAACCTACCATGATCTTAGAAGCCGTGGCATCATATGATCGGTGGTTTTGGCATGATTTCTTTGGAACTCCGAGGTCGAACAACTTGACTTGAACGTCTTGGCTCAATCTCCACTTTTGATAAGATGGTTAATGGTTTAGCAGCTCTTTGTAATTACCGCATCAATGGCCACAACTACGACAAGGGTTACTACTTGGCGGATAATATATATCCACGTTTGTCTTGTATTGTGCGGTCATTCAAAATTCTTCTTCCAAATCAACTTGACTAATAAGTTGTTCAATAGATACCAACAAGCGAAGAGAAGGATGTTGAAAGGGCTTTTGGAACTCTCCAAAACAAGTTCCAAATAACAAAAAGCCAAAGATGTTATTGGGATAGGGAGGATATAAACTTTATTATCAAGGCTTGTTTGATTCTCGCATAACATGGTCATTGAGAATGAAAGACGTAACTCAGTTGGGGTGAAGTCGTGAACGAACCAAAGATTTACAGGTTCTTGGAATACCGAGGTCATACCACGAGTTAAGGAATGACGAGGCATATCTCCAACTCCGCAATGATCTTGTTCAACACATTTGGATACGACATGGACTAGGTCTCGAGAGACGGTGAAATGCCACCCGCAATCTCCCTCCGCCACCGATGATCTTGACGGTTTCGGATGGTGAATTCGATCCTACCGATGTTTACCCACCATAACAACTTTAGTCTTTTTCGTAAGATTTCGAATGAACTTTCAATATGTAAGCAACTTGGTTGCAATCCTATGATTTCTAGATTTTAAAATTAAGAACTATTAAGATTTTTATTGTGTTAATTTTTGTTTTCATTGTTTTCAAAAGAGAAGAAAAAAAAACTAAAAGAGAAGAAAAAAAAAACTAAGTATGGAACTTGAGGAATTTGCTGAGGTTCTGGATGTTTTTCAATAAAAACGCTAATAAGAATAGCGTTAGGCGCTAATAAGAATAGAGTTTGGCGCTATTAAGAATAGCGCTTAACGCTATTAAAAATAGCGTTTCATTTATAACCATTAGATATTTAACGGCTCCTTCTAATCAACGGCTCACAAAAAAACGCTAATAACAATAGCGTTTCAACGGCTATTTTTTTGAATTCGAAAATTTCCCTATAAATTGATCACTTCTCAGCTCAGACCAAAACCTTTCAATCTCTAGATTTTTTTTCTCATCTTCTTAAAATTCATTGCAATTCAAAATCAGATTTTTTTTTAAACCATGGCAAAATATACTACACCCGAAGATGTTGCAATCACCAAAGCTTGGATAAGCATTACACTTGATGGTGTTGCCGGAGTTGATCAAAGATCTAACCAATTTTGGGAGCGGGTATTCGATACTTATGTAAGCAACTTTGGGAATAAGTATGATAGGACTGTTCATAAGTTGCAAAATAGAATTGGTACCTTGAAAAAAGATGTCAAAAAGTTTGTTGGTATCTTAAGAAATATGCATAGAAACAATGCAAGCGGATGTGGAATTGATGATATTGTAAGTTTTATTAAGATTTCTTAATGTATATCATTTTGTTTTATTGAAGGATTTCTAACTTGGGTTTTGTTTGTTTTTGTAGGAGAGAAAAGCTAGATTGGAATATAGTAAAGGTTAGCAATGGAAAACCTTTTAGAAATGAAGAGGTGTACCGAATTTTCAAAGCCCATGTTCCCGGATTCAATCCCGAAGAATTTGATCCTACCCAAAATGAGGAAGATGAATCGGAGGCTCCTAGTGTTAATGCTTCAACAAGTAGTGCTCCGACAAGAAGCGACCCAAGATGGTATGAAGAGGATGGCCTCGTCGTCCAACGGGAAAAAGGGGCTCAACAAAGGAAGCTTGAGCTATCAGGCCATCAACGCCAGGCAACCGACCGTATTTTGAAACATTTTAGTGAAGAGAATGCAAAGAAGATGGCAAGGTTGGATGTACAAGAAGATTATTTATTAAATGTTGCAGAGACAAACAAGAAATCCTTGGATTTAGATTTGGAGAAACATGAACTCGAAATGTTGGATGTGGTGGTTGAGACCTTTCCGGAATGGAAGCAACAATTTATGTTGGATAAACAAAATAAGATTTTGGAAAAACATGGTTATCCTCCTAGAACAATTGGTGCAAACTATGGTTATCCTAGCACTAGCAATGTTCGTCATTTCAATATATGAAACCATGTAGCCTATGGAACTATGTAGCTTCAATTATGTTTTTTCTTTTTTTTTATTCAATTTGATGTAGTGGAATCAATGTAGTTGAAGTATTTTTAGTATCAATCAAGTTTAAATTTCATTCAATTTTATCTTCTTTTGATTCAATTTCATTCAATTGTATTCAATTTTATCTTCTTTTGATTCAATTTCATTCAATTGTATCAACCAAAAAACTAGTTTGTTCTAGAGGAAAAAATGAGAGACTAGAAAAAAAAACTAAGTATAGGATTGGAGAAATCGAGTGTCTCCTGGATGTTTTTTGTGATTAGCGCTATTAAGATTGGCATTTGGCGCAAATAAGAATGGCGCTTAACGCTATTCTCATTTGCGTTTTTTTCTACACCATTGGATTCTCAACGGCTCCTTCTAATCAACGACTCAGAATAAGCGCCATTAAGAATGGCGCTTAACGCCATTAAAAATGGCGCTTCAACGGTCTGATTTTCAAAATTAAAATTTATCTATAAAATTGGCTTCTTCAACACAAATCAAACCATCTCAAAATTTTCTTTGCTCCCATCTCTCCCAATTTTATATTTTTAATTCCAAACCTAATTTCAATCAAGTTCAAGTATGGCATACACTACAAATGAAGATGTTGCTCTCACCAAAGCTTGGATGAGAATTAGTCTCCAACCGATTGTTGAACAAAATCAAGGAGTCCACATTTATTGGGAAAGGGTGCTTCAAGCCTTTGTAGAAGAAGCGGGTGGTAATGAAAACGGAAGAACAAGACAAAGTATTGAAAATAGGTGGTCGGTGATGAAAAAGCAAACCAAAATTTACATGAGTTTCATTAAATCAATTTATGCAAATATGCCCGGAGGAGGATGGACGTTAGAAGAAGTTGTAAGTATTATTCAATGGAACCTCTTATTTTCAATTATCTACATATTTTAAGTCATTAATTTTCTAAATGAGAGATTATGTTTATTTATTTTGTAGGAGGCACATGCTAGAACTCTATATTCTCAACACAACAACAAAGATTTTGCATTTGATCATGTGTACCAAATTCTTTAAGACCCATCCCGCTTTCAGAAATTAAATATCGTGATCTTACAACGATGAAGTGAACTTTGAGAAATGATGGAAGCTTGACAATCAAAATCGGATAATGTTAAATTCTAAATATTAGTTATTTCAATCCATGTAATGTCGCTTTTAATTTTTTAAATCCATGTAATTTTAAATCTATGAAATGAAAATTAGCTAATAAATTTTGTTTTGTAATTTTAAAGTTATTTAATTTTTCAATTATAGGTAAAAGAAACAGGAGTGATGTGAGAAGAGTGTTAACAAAATAAATAAGGCGAAACGCTATTGTGAATAGCGCTTAACGCTATTCTTAATGGAGCTGAGAAACGCTATTGTTAATAGCGCTAAACGCCATTCTTATTAGCGCTTGACTTACGCTATTTAGATTAGCGTTCAGCGCCATTCATATTGGCGTTTCTTGTCCTCTATCGCGCCATTCTTATTGGCGTTCAACGCTATTGTTATTGGCGTTTCTATGGATTCCATGAGCTCTTCCACCAAATCATGGAAGGTTGCTTGGATTTTCTGTGGAAGACCCCAACTTGGAAGCCATTAGACTTGACATTCCATGAATTTTCCACACTTGGAATAGCTTGGATTCCACCATAAGACTTGCTCTAAAGACTACACTCTCACCTAGGTGGGGTTTTCTGGATTTTGTCCCTTATACCCTTGACATTTTGCGAAATCATACCAGAGGCTTTTTAATCATAAGTTTTCCACTTTTAACTGCTGTAGAAGCTGTAAAAATTTCTCTCTAGTGCCTAATTTCCACTTTTAACTGCTGGCTACGCTGCCAGAGGGTTGTAGATCAGCTGGTTTCATGCCCTTCTTAGAGGTTTCATGTGCTCCAGGAAGTCCCAGGTTCGAGTCCCAGATGGCGCAATATTACAGAGTTTAACATGGACGGTAGAGTTAGTTTGCCCCCCTTGCGAAGACATTAGTCACACTATCCGCTTCGGCTCCCGACTTTGTTCCTCATGAGGCTCATTGGGGCTAGCACGGCAACCTTGTTCAACTTATGTGGTAGTACGCTGCTGGAGCTTAGCTTGTTAGGCTTCCAATTATTCGTTAATTATGTAATAATATTAATAAATTTTAAAAAACAAAAAAAAACAAAAAAAAAAAAATTCTATCTAGTGCACAAAATTTCTATCTAGTGCACTTTGGTGCCAGGTTCCACATTCCAACCCTATTTCTCTCTACTGTGAAAAATAGACATAGAGGAGAAGATGCTGTGGGCGGGCAGGTCTGGCTCTCTCAGTTTTGCCTTTTGTCAAAATATTTTTTATCTTTTTTTGATCGGTATTGATGTGTATTTCGCATCCACTCTCATTCCAATATCCCAAAAGGTGAGATTCAGTGGCAGTAAAATTCGAAAGCGTCAGGATAATTGTTTACTAGATTCCATCTTTCTAGCAAACTTTGCAACTCGGTAAGCTGCCTTGTTGCTAGTTCTATTAACAAAAAGAGATATTGTAATAGGAAAAAAAAGAAGGTTATCTAGATATTACGCATTTCAATTTCAATTCCATGAGCCAAGCCAGGGTTGTTTTTTTCCATTTACATATCTATTAAAGCAACCTGAAGTGTAACTGCCATAATATCACTTACTACATATTTGACTGGCAGTCGTAGCTGAAAGGAAATAAGGATCTTTTCTTCTTTGGTAGATGCTGAATAACTGCTTCGAGTAGCTTCTAGCGAGCCTCTTGCAGTCTTCAACCCCTTTAGGATCGAATTTCTCCAACTCTTCAACAGATTTCTTAAGGTCACCTTTGCAGGCCCCATCCATTAGAAATTTGGCCAAAGCTGTAGCACTGTTAAAAATATATCAATGAGAAACAGAAAACCATGAGAACGATATCCTTTTCAATTCCATTTTGTTCATTGTTTTTCGACATAATTAGGACCATTTTGCAGGCTTTGTTTGCTTCCCTATGCATCCACAAGCAAGAAAATCTGTTCCTCCTACCATGCAACTAACAACTACAGCTATGAAATCAGGGGAAAACAGAAAATCATTTATCTGACAATTACGAAATTGACCACTAATTTTCCTTGTGCGACCCAACTCCGTCGGTAATCGATACACAGAGTCGATCCACAGATTGAAATTTATATTCATGAGTAGGGTAGGTCATATGAATGTATCGAAAGTCGAAACCAATTAAAATTATTTGCAGTATCTTGAGAATTTACAACCACATGTTTTAAGTAGAGATAGGATGTGCAATATCTTGACTGGGATATGAGAAAAGAACCAACCAATGAAGTCTGCAGCAAAAAATGAATCGAGTCCGAGCAGTAGTTTATTACTACTAGTTGTTGATGTATGAAAATAAGCAAATGTATGGTAACTGCAAAAACACTAATTTCATCCACAAGTATAAGTGAATTGGAAATAAAGAAAAATTGTAGAGAATCCTTATAGATTGAAATTCAACGTTGATGAGTGAGGCAAGTCATATTGCAGGATCATATCTCGACTAACTATATTGAGAGTTTACAACCACAAATTCTCCGTAGAGATAGAAGATATGGTCATTCCTCTTGGCTGGGATTCTGATTCCAGAGTATAAAGGTAAATCTTCAGACATTGTAATATGCAACTTATAATGCTCTAACTACTGAAAAAATCAAAGGATACTTTGTAAGGCCAAATATTAAACGAATTGCTTCATTTATTTGATATAGATAAAAAAAATGTAATCATAGAAATATAAACCAAGCAGCTTTCATTTTTTGCAGTATCGAACAAGGAAATGTATTTTAACTCCAAATAAAAGCAATCTCATCCTATGTTGTAAAAGGCGCTAGGCAAGGCGAGGCACCAAACCTAGCGCCTAGCGCCTTTGGCGCCGCGGAAAAATTGAAAAACTCCACCTTATAGGCTTACTTTGGCGCCTTTTATTGCCAGGCGCCAGCCCAGCGCTTAAGCCCCAAAGGCGCCCACCTTTTACAACATAGATCTCATCCAGTTATTAAGTATAAGTAAATTGGAAATGAGGGAAAAGTTAGAGAATCCTTCACATACCTGAGCACATCGCTATAATGGAACAAACCCTTGGCTGATATTTCGACATCAGCTCTATGCTGTCTATAGAGAGCACATACAGCTTTCATAGTGAGCTCTGGATCTTCTTCAAATGATGAAAGCATATCAGCCTCAAACTTCCATTTTATTTCTTCATCTCCGTTCCTATTCCTATATTTCATGGCCAGCATGTCCATAAGGCTACCAAGAGAAGTGTTTGAATCAGAAGAACAATCAGAATCTTCGAATTCGCTGAGACTTTCACCACAGTCGTCATCAGAGACCAAGTTCGCAAAAGGCTTCTTACTCATTTCCAAATGATCTTGAGCTGGTGATCCATGTTCAGATAGTCTTCCCCCGAACACCCCCACCTCTTCATACATATTCAGCACCTTCTCTTTGGTTTTCAACTCATACGACACATGAGAATACTCCTTCCCTCCACAGCTAGTTTCATCTCCTTGCTTTTCCCCAGTAACATCATTTTGTAAACCCCACGCTTCGGACTTAATCTTTACAAAATCACGCAAATTTTCAAATCTCAATATTGAATGTTCCCTTCCACTTCTCAGGGCTAGGCTCTCCAACTTGGAAATGCGAGACCCTACACATTCTGCTATTGTTGAATTGCCATTTTCTATCCTCAGAACTCGACTCTCCAAATCGAAATACATCTTCCTCCAATATTGAGTTGCATCTGCTGGTGTCCGTTCAGCCTCCTCTGTAGCAGCAGTCTTTCTAGTTTGTATGACCTCGGCTAATTCCCTCTGGAGTTTAGTGCACTCGATTTTCTTCTTCTCAAGTTCCAGAGACAATTCACAACATTTACTTTTATAATACTCAAGACTACTCTTTGATTTAACCACAGGCTCCCAAGTTCTTGTCAATGATTCTAGTTTTCCAGACCCTTCAATTCTTTCAATATTTTCCCTCTTCCTCCTAATATTGGCAGTCGTACCACCTTCTATAATTGCATCAGCTGGATTGAAAACTCCCAATTAGTTTGACAAATTATTCCTCTAGGGCACTTAAATTAACATATGAAACTATGAAATTTCTCAATTCAAGTAAGCAAATGAAATGAAGTAATGATGAACAATATAGAAAAATTAATAAAATGAAGAAATCAGAATTACTCACTAGAAGGTGCTTGAATTCCTCCTGTTACATAAAGGGACCAGTCATCTTCCTGCGCTACCATCTTCCTCCTCCGTTTCGAGCCCCTACCAGTAGCAGCAGAACTAGCTGCACCTCCACTTCTCTTCTTAAGTAAGATCTGATAGGCCTTTATACGGCAATTGTAATGTTTTTTACAATGTTTAGACATAGGAAGATTATCATCATCACCAAGACCTATCCTAAAATTCTTGCATCTCCATTCATTTCCATTAGTCTGAGTACAACGCTGTTCATCTGGAGGAAGCTCGTTATCCTCCATCTTCATTCTTCTTTCGTTCTTTCAACAAAGAGTTATAATTTTGCCCTAGAAATTGAAATCAGGTCAATAATCTAAATTTCTAGCAAGTGGAAGATCTAGAACATTTATGAAGCACTTTCTATTATACCCTAGAAATTGAGACAAAAAACATAGTGACCTGATTTCAATTTCTAGAATAAGTGAGATTTTAATTTTATGTCTTTTTGTCTATTATACCCTTATAATTTTGTCTTGAGGGGCTTTTTAGTCATAAGGTTTTACAACTTCAGCGATTGTAAAAAAAAAATCTTTTCACCGGTTGATTGATATAAGCTCATACCGGTTTACTAGGGCTCGTACCGTTTCATATGAGACAAAAAAATCCTAAGTGATCCTGTCCATTGGATCGGTTAAATGGTATCAACTCCTAATAATACCGGTATCAGCCCATATAAATCATGCTTCAATGGTAGTTCTTTCTAGCCAAATTTGGGCTTTATTTTTCTTCTTCTTTTTCTTTAATTTATGAATCTTTTTCTTTTAATGCAGTTGGGCGGTTGAAATACTTTTTCTCCCATTCCTCAACCTTTTCAATTGAAAGACAATAACCTGTGAACTCCCCAGGTACGGTTGGGTTTTGCCGTATTTCCTTAAATCTCTACTTTAGAATGACATATTAATTACGAAGAATTTACTATCGAACCTTGAATGTGTTCAGCAGATAAATAACCTCGTTAAATGAATAATTTTTTTCATTCCCAACTTGGACAACAAGGATAAATGAATAACCTTGTTCTATGACTGTGGGCGCTCTAAGATTTAGCTCGGGTATCTAGTCTTTGGCCAGCTCCATGAGTGTGGACGCTATAAAATTAATTTTGATTCTCCCACGGCTCCATATTTGGAAAAAGCTCAATAACCAGGAGGCCACTATCAAAAATTAGGAAATAAATTTGAATTTTAAGAATTCTTATGATGGAATTTTCAGGTGGTATGAAATTCTTTTTATGAGATTCTCTTTTAATTTGTTAGAAATCATGAAGCAGGTATGTTAATCAGACATGCTAAAGGTTCCAATCTTTTTGCTTGTCAGGTGATTTTCGTTGATAATTTCCTCACAAATTTCTCATGTTACTCATTTTTGTGACGGGTAATCACCCAATTTTTAATATATACATCCTCTTTGCCTTGGAGCCTCTCCAATGGAATGTGTATTAAGGAAAAATTCCTAATCCATGTAGGATCCACAACAATATTTATAAAAAAATCATCTCCAACCCATTGATGTGGCAAAAAAAAAAGTTAGACATCCTCTAGGTAAACCTCTAGTTTTTAGACATTCACTTAGAAGATGTCTTCCCATCCTTTTTTTTTTTTTTTGATCGAATTAAGGAAGATTTATTAAAAGAAGAAGGAATATACAAGCAATTCTACCGGTGGTAGATGAAGCAAAGAATTTTTTTTTGAAAAACTAACAGAAAATTGCCTGCCAATTAGACATTACAGTATTGGAAAAGTTTAGTTGAACTCTATGACCTGCAGCTGTTGCCCAGTTAGAATCAAGACTTTGCTACACGATGAGATCATCATCCGCTTTGAATAGATATTCCGCTTCAAATCTTCTGTTGTTTCTTTCTTTCCATATCGTGGAAATGATTGCTCTGGGATCAATTTTCATATGTAGTTTCCAAATTTTCTTAAAATTGTGTTTTATGCCATGATTCTCGCTAACACTAATATTGAACCCTGTAATACTAAAATCCAGCCTAGAGAAGGTGTAAGGTTACACCTAATCTTGTATGCAATCTTACAATGCTGGAAAATATGGTATTGTGTATCTTCTCCTCCACCACACAAAGCACAATCATTATGTAGATTCATACCTTTCTGAAGAAGCAAATCTATAGTGTTCAACTTTCCATGAACCAAACACCACATTAGGAAATAGATTTTCTGAGGGATTGCCTGCTGCCAAATGAAATGAGAAGTAAAGTTATTCAATCCATGTTCCTCCACCAACTGTGAATACATTGTTTTGATAGAAAACACACCGGAGGGATGTAATTTCCACCTCCTTGTATCTGTCAGGCCATCACGAGTAAGGGGGACATCACCAATGGATGTAATCAACACTGCATATTCTTGAGCTTCTTTATATGTAAACACTCGCCTGAAGTCGAATTTCCAATTTCCTTCAATAGAAATCATATTAGCAACACAATCGTTTTTGTTCCTTGAGAGCTTGAACAGGTTAGGACATGTAATAGATAGAGGTTGCTGCCCACACCAGCAATCATTCCAGAAAGCAATAGTTGTACTAGAATGGAGGAATAATGTTGAGTGGTCACTTATGTAACATGCAAACTCAACAATTGCCCGCTAGCAAGATACCCCATTGGATTGATTGACTTTTCCGGAATCCATTTGGAGAACTCTTTTTTGTATTTGTCTTCTATAATTTTATACTAAAACTTGCTCTTTCCTACACCATTTAGCCAACAAAGCTAAATTCATAAGTTTGAGGTTTCCAACACCTAAGTCACTTCTTTCTTTAGTTGCACCGACTATGTCCCAGATAAATAAATGGGATATTTTTGCTCCTTCCTTGTATTCCCATAGAAAGTTCCGCATCTTTTTTTCAAGAATCTTGATGACTGAGATTGGGGCCTTAAAAAGAGAAAAATAGTAGGTCGGAAGAGAGGATAAAATACACTTTAGAGGAGCTAACTTACCTCCCATTGATAAAGAAATGTGCCTCCAAACTGAAAGCCGAGCATCAAACTTCTCTATAATAGGATCCCAAATTCTTATGGAAATAGATTTGGCACCTAGAGGCATTCCCAAATACATAAAAGGTAGGCAGTCTACTGTACAACCTAATTCTTCAGCCCACATAGTTAATTCTGGAACTTCTCCCACGACAATAAGTTTGATTTTGAAAGTATTTATCTTTAGGCCAGCTATGAACTCAAAGCAATGCAATGCTGAAAATAGATTATGTAGCTCTTCCTTGTTATCATTCAGAAAGAAAATTGTGCCATCCGTATAATAAAGATGATTGACCACAATACTAGTTGGAGAAACAAAAAAGCCACTAAAAGGACATTGATTAACTACCCATGTCCATAAATCTTGAAAAACCTTCCATGGCAATGTTAAATAAAAGAGGAGAAATTGGACAACCTTGTCTCAAACCTCTTGTACTAGTGAAGTAGCCGAAAGAAGAACCATTGATGAGAACCGAAAATGAAGAAGTTGAATAACAAAACCTTAGTCAATTGCACCACTTCCTTATAAACCCCATTTTCACAAGTACAAACTCCAGATATCTCCATTTGATTCTATTAAATGCCTTCTCAAGATCAATTTTGTAAACAATACCCGGATTCCCAGAACGAAGTCTTGAATCTACCAATTCATTGGCAATAAGAGTGCCATCAATTATTTGCATGCCTTCAATGTAAGCGCATTTCACTGGAGAAATCATCTTATCCATAACAAGTTTAGCGTCTTGAAGCTAATACTTTTGCAATAATCTTATATACACTAGTAACCAGACAAATAGGTCGACAATCCTTGATAGTCTCAATGTGATCTTTTTAGGCACAAGAGTAATGAAAGTAGAGTTATGTTTAGAGTTAATTGTACCGTAGGGCGGGAATTCATTCACGGTACCCATAAAATCATCTTTGATAAACCGCCAACACTTCGAAAGAATAGAAAGGGGAAACCATCCGGACCTCCATCGCTTTTTCATTCCCCAAATCCTAATAGCATGCAAAACCTCCTCCTCGGTAAAGTAAGCTTCTAGGATGTCGACTTATGTAGAGGTAATGGAATCAAAGTCGTTTTCTTCTAAATCAATCGAATGACCTCTTCTTCAGAAGAATAGAGTTTTTTAATAGCCAACTATATGTTCTTGTAACTTTGCTTTTTTGTCGATACCAACTCATCCCCAATGTAAAGTTGTCTGATTCTATTGTACCTACGTCTAGCGAAAGCATTGATGATAAAGAAAGAAGTATTTCAAACTTTCCTGCAACCATTTCGTATTTGATTTAATTTTCCATGAAATCTCCTCCATTTTAGAAATCATTTCAAAGTCCGCCTTGTGTTGAAGAGGTACATTACGCTCTTCTTCGAGAAAAGAAATTATCTTTAGCCAGGCCATCAAGAGTTTGAATTTCAGAGAGAATAGTCTTCAACTTTGTATCAGTGTTTCCAAAAACTTCTTTGTTCTAGACTTTTAGCTTATCTTTAAGTGCTTGTAACTCCAACCAGAGACACAGTGTTAGGAGTACCTGCAAAACAAAAAGAAAGCCACCAATCTTCTAATAATTGTAAGAAACCATTCTCAAGGAACCACGTAACTTCAAACCTAAAAGGACTCGGTCCCTAAGAGGGCCTAAAATATACGAAAGGAGAGGGATATGATCCGAGGTGGGTCTGGCTTTGGCTAATTGGGTTACAAAAGGGTAATGTAGTTCAAAGGATGGGGAAATAAAGATGTCTTCCCATCCTAGTCATACTTTTCTTAGTAAAAGTCATTGAAAAGTAAAAATGGAAAGCATTTCTATCGATTATACCCTACAAATAAGTAAACAAATAGAATGGTTTTACACATACCGCGTGTGTGAACAATTTTAAACAACCTCCTCACATTAGCCCTGTGGGGACTAGCAAGAGGGCCACTTTTGGGCCCACCAGGTGAGAGAAATGTGACAAGTTGTTTTAACATTGTCTATAGGGGCGGTACGTGAAGAATTTTTGAAACAAATAATAGAAAACTTTATGGGTTGGAGATAAAACTTTAATTCTCCTTATATTTAGCATTTTATGCTCAAAGGATGTCTTAGAAATAATGCCACATGAAATATTCACATTCACCATTGAAGAAGCTTTTAGGCATAATATCAACTATTTATAGTTTGAGTGATTATCCGATGAAAAACCAAACTAAACTCGATATCACCCAGATTTATGCAAACAAATAGCCATTAAAAATGAAATATTGGTGGGAATTGAAGCGGTCAATTAGAAGACATCTTAATTACCTTATATCACACTAATAACACATCTTCAAGATCGATTAGAAAATTAAAAATCGCCCGCACCCTTAAAAACGGTTCACAAAGACATGTTAGAGATGTTTAATTCTTATTGTCCGACTTTTATTTTCATGTGATTACGCCGCTGCACCCTTGAAAAATGGTTCACAAAGACATGTTAGAGATGTTTAATTCTTACAGCCCGTTCAGTTGGGAGAATTATAATCCTAGGAATTCAATTATGGGGTAATCCAATTCTTGGAATTGGATTCCAAGGAATTTGAGTCCATTCCAAAAAAAATTATGTTCGGTTGAGCTAATTCAATTACCTTTGTTTTTACCCCGGAATCCAACTCCATTGCATCATTGAACCAATGAAAAGGAAATCTATCATTTTGGAGGGAATTAGATTCCTAGGAATTAAAATTGCCAATTACATAGAGTTTATTTGTCCCGTTCCGTTCAAGGAATTAGACGCATTCCCTAGGAATACAATTCCTTGAAACAAATGGGCTGTTATTGTCTTACTCATGCGAATCTGCAATTACGCCGATAATCCGCAACTTCATTTTTTCATGAAAAAATTATATATAAATTTCTATAGAATACGTCTTTTGAATCTTACACATCATATGTTATGTATGAAAAGCTCAAAAATTTCAACCAAAGTTAACTTGTAACTAAATTCAAATTACGCAGACCTGTATAAACATGAGATGGCGGTAGAATTTGATCGAGTAGTATTGGATAAGCAATGGGTGGTGTTGGTCATGATTCTTTGAAGTACTTAGTGGTGCTTGATTTCGGTTTTGTACCTATTACCGTATCGGTTGTTGGATATTTTCAACAAACCCTTGAATTGAAGGCATTAACCTCAAGTCGGATCGACCTTGGCGCTACCTATATTGAATCGGAAAAGAACTTGGCGCCCTTTCACAAAGTGTCTACCAAAGAATGTGCATTCAATAAAGTGTAAGGAGATGGGACTCGGGTCCGTGAAAGAAGTTTGACCGCCAATAATCGGAAACCCAACTTATGTTATATTTTGAAAAAGATAAACTTAAGTTCAATGTGGTACTAACAAGTTATTGCAATGGTTATGGTACACTAAACTAAAATTTTCCATTGTCCTTCTAGTGTAGTGATTATGCATGATCTTAGGGATGGATGAAAATCCTTAATAAGTCTAACTATTATCACAAGGTGTCTCGCAAAACACCTTCGAGACTTACCTATATGAGTATTTGGAAATCACCCGTTTCCCTGAGAAGAAGACCGTTCTCGGAAAAGGACTCATGAATCCAGGGAGAAAGCACAGGGCCATTAATGTGCGAGCTATGGAACACACTACTTCCCCAAATCAATATGTGTGGAGGTTCCGGCTTTATCACAAGGGGTACTTGGTTCAAGATATAATTCACCATAGGACCTCGATGAAGCTTTGAATATCTTACACTAAGTGGAGGTTCAAACCCAAAAGGTACCTATCATTTATGTATTTGGTTTCCATGATGATGCTTTGTCTCAACTTAGCTTGAACTACGTTGGCTTGATCCCACTCGCACGTAGGCGATCACTTAGGTGATGCAGTCACTCCAATTTTAAAACCTTCTTATATTCATTATTTTGGTTTTTTGAAAATAAGGGAGAATGTTGGATATTTTCAACAAACCCTTGAATTGAAGGCATTAACCTCAAGAGAAATTTTTTGTTCTAACGTTTCTATTATCACTTAGAAAACTCCGAAAAAAACTCGTTTCACCAATGGACGCATTGAAGGAAGAGACGCGCCTTTCTTCACTCGAAAAGATGTCCGAGAGATGAAGATTCATCTCCACAGGGTGTGATTTCCTCTTTAAATAGGAGACTTGTTTTCATTCAAAACACATCTCTCAACTCTCTCTGTTTTCTTTCATACAAGCATCATCGTAAACAAAACCGGTATATGTTCTTGGTTGGATCAAGGTCGTACAAGCTTTGAATCCAACAACCGTTGTGGGGGCTTCAAGTATCCTGACGGCAATATTCAATTGACCTGTTTGTACTCGCCAATTCAATTGGGAAAGGGTCGAATAATTGTCGAAAAGAATCTTTCATAAGAGCCTTGAACCCTAATACAACATTCTTTTCTTCACCTTGTTTTACTGCCAATTTTCCAACATCAGTATCCAAAGCTTTAAGTTAAGATTTGTTGAAAATCCTTCACATTTTCTATCGCCAGATCGTGAAACAAAATCTGTTAAGATCTTCAATTATCGGGAGATAAAAGAGTTTATAAATTGCAAAAAGCTAATAAATTGAAAATAGAAAAAGTTTTATAAACAACAAGAAAAAAAATGAGAAGAAGGAATTACTTGCAAAAATGAGGGTTTTGATTTCGCAATATATACAGTCAACTGTACCTTGTTACTGGGACGTCTATTAACAAAACAGACATTACAATAAACTAAAATGGGGTAATCTAGCTTTAGTATGCGTGTTTAGATTTAAGCATCCCATTATCAGTTCCATGAGCTAAAAAAACGGTTGTGTTTTATCCATGTACACCAATGAAAACAACCTTGATTAAAATTACGATAATACTCCCTCCGATCCATCCAATTTACTTGATATTTTAGGATTTTAGTTGTGTTCCAAAATAGATGAGAGAGTTTAAGTATTTTTCCTAAATTCTCACAGATTTATCCTTGCTTTGGAATCACACCATACCATTAATTCTCATTAATTCCAAGAATTTAGAAGGAATATTTGGTATATTCCCAAGTAAATTACAATGGATACGTAATTTACATTAAATCTACAGACTAAAAACAAGGTGGTTTAAAATTTTAAGAATCCATTAATATGGGTAGATTTGGTAAAAAATTAGCATCCTCTTGTTTCTTAATCTGCGTAAAAAACTCTAAAACAGGAACGGAAGGAGTATAATTTAATACTTTGGAGAGTCTACACACATACAATGTACCATTGGGTAAACTAACCCGTTTTTAATTTCATAAATATATGTACAACATTTGAAGAGGTTAAGAGGACATGCAAGATTGCAACAACTAGCATATACAAAGGCCACTTGCACAACAATCTATCCCTGAGCAGTTTGATCTCCATACTCTTTCGTTCCAATTCCTATATTTCGTTGCCAGCATGTCCGTAAGTTCACCAAGAGAAGTTTCTGTATCAACAGAACTATCAGAGTCCTCCGACTCGGAGAGACTTTCATTCACTGTCGTCATCTGAGACCAAGTTCACCAAAATCGA
The DNA here is from genome assembly GCA_023531295.1 of Papaver armeniacum. Taxonomy (NCBI): domain Eukaryota; kingdom Viridiplantae; phylum Streptophyta; class Magnoliopsida; order Ranunculales; family Papaveraceae; genus Papaver; species Papaver armeniacum. The sequence goes on along the minus strand of JAJJWW010008320.1, from coordinate 79,785 downwards.
ACTTTCCTTTCTACTACTCAAGACTAGGCTCTCAAAAATCGAAATGGGAGCCTCTACGCACTCCACCATTGCTCGATTGCTATATTCTATTCCCCAAACCTGACTCTCTAAATCTGAAAGCATCTTTCTCCAACGTTCAGCTGCATCTGCAGGTGTTTGTTCAGCCTCATCCGTAGCATTAGTTTTTATAGTTTCTATGACCTCGCCTAATTCACCCTTGAGTTTAGTGCACTCGACTTTCTTCTTCTCAAGCTCCACAGACAATTCAAAACACTTACTCTTATAATGCTCTAGACTCTCCGATTCAACTAAAGGTTCCCTAGTTTTTGCCAATGATTCTGGTTCTCCAGACCCTTCCGTTCTTTCGACAATTTGACTCTTCCTCCCAATATTGCCAGTACCACCTTCTACAATTGTAACAGCTAGATAGAGAATTCCCAATTAGTTAGACAAAGCAATGCAGTGATTCCCCGGGGGGACTTGGAAGATGAAACTATGAATGTTCTCAATTATAGTATTTTAAAAATGTAAGCAAACGAATTGAACAATGACAACAACAACCACAAGAACACATAAAACTATGAAATTTCTTCAATTAGTAATCATAATTTCACTAAAATGAAGACATTATATTTACTTACAGGTATCATCACTTGTAGCCCCTACATTTTGATTTTCGGTTCCATCAGCAGCTCCCCTAGTTTCTTCTATATGACCTCTACCTGCAACTTCACCATCTCTAAATCTCTTCTTAATATTCTCACGACGAATGTAATGCTTTTCACAATATCTTGTCTTAGGAACAGCAGCAGCAGCAGCAGCAGCACCACAACCCATCCTAAAATTCTTGCATCTCCATCGTCCACCACCAGCTAGACCACCACCTTTTACACAACAACGCTGTTCATCTGGTGGAAGCTCCTTCTCCATCTCCTTCATCTTCTTCAGCATCTTATTTGTAGTGATCAAAGGAGGATTTTCTGTTAAATAATATGTAAAATCTAGTTCTCCAGACTCTTCTGTTCTTTCGACATTTTTCCTTTTCGTCCCAATATTGGCAGAACCAATTTGTATATCAGCTGAATAGAAAATTCCCAATTAGTTAGACAATGCAATAATTCTTAGTGTTCCTCAGGGGGCCTTAACAGATGAAATTAACTATGAGATTTCTGAATTACCAGCTATATATTTTAAACATGCAAGCAAACGAAATGGACAATTATAACAACAACGATAATTATAGATGAAACTTTGAAATTTGTTCAATAAGTTATCACAATTCTAAACAACAACATAAAAAATTAACAAAATGAAGAATTACTCACAGGTATCATTACAACTAGTAGCCATTAGTTTTTGAATTTCTGTTTCATCACCTTCCCCCGTCACCTTCTTCTTCCTCCGTTTTGAGCCCCTAGTTTCTTCACCATCTCCACTTCTCTTCTTCTCCTTAAGATTCTTATGATAATTTACATAATAATAGTAATGTTTCTCACAGCGATTAGTCTTAGGAACAGTACCATCAGCAGCAGCACCACCATGACTCATCCTTAAATTCTTGCATCTCCATCCTCCACGATCAGTTAGACAACAACGAACTTCATCTGGAGGCAGATTATTATTTTCCTCCATCTCCTTATTCTTGTTGTAATGCTTTTCACAATACTGTAGTTTATTCTCACCACTGATATTCTTGCATCTCCAGTTCCCATTTTTTCTTCTGCAAATCTGATGAGTCTCCTCCATCACTAACAACAAAAAGTTACAATTTTGATCTTTGTATTTTTTATCGCCTCTCCATAATATGACGCATGCAGATGCTGCTACACGTGGAGACATTTACCTTAGGTGGTGGACACCTCCGCTTGATGTTTACCACAGCTACCGTAGCATTACTGCCTGATGTCTCCCCAACACGGAGCTAAACAGGATCTACGTACACGTGCAGTAATTAACTTGAAGATAAATTTTGCGAGAATGGTTAATTAATAATTACAAATTGGGTAAAAACACACTGCACACTTAAAAAATAATCGTTGCCATTGTTTATTTAAAACTCTCACCTTCAAAATAAAATGAGTTTGCATGTTCACAAGTTTTTTTTTTTTTTTTGGGCAAACGGATTATTTTTGTTTTTTTTTTTTTTTTTTTTTTTTGGTGATGAAAAAGGTTAATATATTTAATTAACCAATGTAATACGAAAGATTTGTAATTTCATTTTCATCAAAAATATTAGAAGTAATACTCTCTTTTCGCACTCGTTGACACGAGTGTGTTGACATATGATGAAGTCTTCTGATCCTTACTTCTTTTGCAACTGAGTTCGCTGCAACATCCTAATCTCTGTTTATAACTTTTACCTGAGCTTGAGAAACTTTATCCAACAAAGAAATTGCTTCTTTAATAGTATTCTCTGCAACCCATGAAGCATATGTATCTTTTTTGGTGATAGAATCCAGTCGGAGTTTACAGTCTGTGATTATACAGACGCTAGAAAGAATATTATTTACTAACAACTTTAAAGCATTTAACAGAGCTTTTGCTTCTGCATGTAATTGTGACGGATCAGAAAAATCTGGACTTCTAGCGAACCGGGTTTCGACCCGCTTAGCAAACTCCGACTCTCCGATACGCCACTCAAGTAACCGGACCTTCAATTTCTTCTGAGCAACTCGAATTTGAATCACCCAAACTGTATTATAAGAAAGCACACTTAGTATTTATTCTCCAATTATGAGAGACGACCAGTTGTCAAAATGAGAGATGACCATTTCCAAAATAATATACTTATATGGCCAGTTGCCAATTCTAAGATTTCCATGGCGATTGCCACTACTAGGGGTTTCCATGGCGGTTGCCACTACCAAGATTTCCATGGCCGATTTCCACCACTAATAACATGGCCGGTTGCCACCACTAATAACTCTCATGGCCAGTTGCCACTACTAAGATTTCCATGGCCATTGCCATCACTAATAACATGGCCAGTTGCCACCACTAATAACTCTCATGGCCAGTTGCCAATTCTAAGATTTCCATGGCCAGTTGCCACTACCAAGATTTCCATGGCCAGTTGCCACTACCAAGATTTCCATGGCCAGTTGCCACCACTAATAACTCTCATGGCCAGTTGCCACTACTAAGATTTCCATGGCGATTGCCACCACTAATAACATGGCCATTGCCACCACTAATAACTCTCATGGCCAGTTGCCACTACTAAGATTTCCATGGCCAGTTGCCGGTGACAAGGTTGCAATCATCTCCGAATAGATGGCATGAACTGCCAAAATAGTAACCAACCTTTCAAATGATATGAACACCCTTGTAGAGTTGTGCTGAACCGCATAGCGGCTGCCTACGTACCCCTCTCCGTTGCTCGAAGGGATCAAGCACGACCGTAGTTAAATCGACTATTTATGTAGATAATATGAACTACCTTCAATAGTAGCAATTATCTCTTATAAAATATCAAGTAAACTTATTCCACTTGCAAAGATGTATAAGGACTTTCGAGTAACATACTCTAGCAATTAGGAGATGGAAATCACATTCGAGGTAACAATCATCCCTGGAATAGAGGTTATATATCAACAACAAAGAAATCATTCAAATACAGTTCAAAAACCAGGGATGATGCAATTTTAACAAAAACGGGCTATGATGGATTCTCCAAATTGTGTCTGGTCCATATAAGGCAATAAAATACTGCAATAGTAAAAACAAGCTATCCATTTAACAATAAGAAATAAGCAGTTATTTGGCATAATGATTATAGAGCATAACTGTAAAAGAATAGAATGGAACACAAACTTTAATAGGCCAATCAAGCAAATAGAAGAAGATATCCTAGCTAAATTGGACTAACTTGCACATCTGAATAATGACATACAGAAATGTGGCATTAAGATAAGACCCACACTAGCTAGCATTACGTATTTACACCACAAGGAAAATAACAACGATTGTAAACTTTAAATCCTCGTCGTACATTCACAATGACTCGGAACAAGTGATCTATGTAGATTATGTCATAACAAATTCAAGAGGTCCAATAATTCCAAGTGATTAAGATATGATGCACCTATTACCTCGGATTCGAGTCTAAATAAAAACTAGTCACAACCACGCTCTATTCCTTTACTTCTTTTGTGAACTACAAATGTTACATTTGGTCTTAGTAACCAAACTTGCAATTACAACTCCACTTGCTAGATCTAAACCCTCCCCGTATACAAGATACACACAATCATTTTACACTCCTAAGCCTGTATATGTATATACACTCAAATGCAACAAAGATATCAATACAAGAAAGAGTGGGTAGTGATTAGTCAATATAAACATGAATGGGTGAGAACCTTTACAATGATACGTGACGGATGAATCTTGTATTTCCATCCTTGACAAGTACTCAAGTGTGCTAATGAAACATAGCCACTTGCGAAAAAAAGTATCATGAAGGAAGACTAAAAAAAATTGTACATTTCAAATCTATACAAATTAACTTACAGTGATCTATATATCCATTTCGACACCGTAACTAAGAATGAAATGATAGCAAATTCCAGAAAAAAATAAATAATTACATGACAGAACAGTTCAAGCAGTAGGGGCATAGCCCAGTTAAGTTCAAGTCTATTTCCCTGATCACTCAACAGCATACCCACATTAAGCAACATAATACACAAAATAAGTTCATTTCTAAAAGAAATATAAGTACTCGTTACCTTAACCGACAAGGAGCAACCGCTAAATGTATCACCCATATGTCTATGTGATAATAGTGGTCACTAGCAGATGACTAATGTCCTAATGTGTCCACATATGAATCAAGGTTTGTTCTTAGCTTAATGTCCGATCAATTCCAAACCAAAGTAGCAAGTTTCCAACCCGAGGAACCAAGATATACAACACATCGTAGAACTAACCATTTCTCGTTATAAAACAAAATATAGCACAATAATATTTCCAATTTCGGATCACGAAATCATGTGTGCTATCAAGATAAAACGAAGATGGAACAATAAGCCGGGATATTAAACAAATTCAACATGCTTGCCACTGTTAAGAAGTGCACAACGCACTCACAAGAGAAGTAAGGGTTTTAATTCAAACCCATGAAGTGTATGAGGTGCTTGTCATTTCATTCTCCAAAGAAACCACTTGGATGCCAAAGACACACATATTATGTCAAGCATTGCTTCCTAGATGCTTAAACACTTTAAGAATATTAACACGAATGTACATAAACCTTCTAGTAATTAAAGTGATCTAATTGTCTCCAAAATTTTACACTAACCTTATGACTCGTGTAATCAAACCATGTTCAAAATTCAGGCCATTATAATGGATCATTAAAGAGGTAAACACATTACATCCAGCAACATTTATTACCTATTACGAGAATCACGATCACGATCCTTTCACACTTTTGGGTACCTAAAATAATCGTATCACCATGAAATTATTACAGAAGATTAGTTATAAGGTAGTAGACAACATACTAAAATTTCAGCTTTATCCAATACACAAACATTGGGAAGTACCATAAACACTTGTTGTCCATAGTTTAAAATCTGCATGTTGCAGTCACCGTTTATTTAATGTTTTCCATAGCAAATGTGACCTGATTTTCTTGAAAATTTTACAGTACTTCCATTACACAATGAATTACCACATATATAAAATTCATCACGATCCAACCATTGGATCTCAAGATATCAATAAATAGAAATCGGATTTTCTAGAGTTAACAAGTTAAAAAAGATGAAATGGGTGATTCTCTTCAATACAACATGAATTGGGTGAAACCCCACAAAACCATATTGTTAATTCACAAGAATTGAAGTTCACATACCAAATTATAAATAAATCCTAAATCTCATAAAAACCCTAGTTCTAAGATTTTGCATTAGGGATGAAATCAAATCCAAATCATCTTTATCACTATTTAAATGAAATCATTAAGGGAAAACCTCCTTACCTTCTCTTGAAAATCAACTCCATAACTTTGAAATCAACAACCGATTTTCTTTATTTTCAAACCCTAGTCTCACCAACCTCCCAAATGTTTTCTCCATGTCCTTTGTTGAGAAAGAATAATCAAAAACCACAAACCATTTGAGAGAATGGGAGACTAAGAAGAGAAAAGTTGCACCTTTTTCTAGCAACACTCCATGGAAAACATTCTTTTTTTTTTTTTAAGAAGATGGAGAGCTTAGAAAAAAAAAGTCTATGTTTCTTATTCTCTTTTTACACTTTTTTTTTGTTTTCTGTTTTTAACTCAATTGACAAAACTGCCCTTGGAAACAAGTGTTGTAGCATATGCTTGACACATGTGTAGATGCATGTTATGAGATTTCTACACCCAGTTTATGTTCAAGGCCAACTAAAGGTAGGTAGTAATGTATTTAGGTAGCCACATTGATACATGCACCCGTTATTTCAATTTTAAGCATTCTAAATAGAGAATTCGACTAACAGAATTGGTTCAACTTGAGAAACAGTTTCTGGGTATTACATCATCAACCCCTTAAAAGAATTTCGTCCCGAAATTCAAAATAAAACTAGAAGTGACGTGTATTACACGGGTTACTTTGCATGAGTGGAAGATTGGTGAGTTCCAAATGCACAGTCGCGTTGAACCGGAATCGCTCACGATACAAATGTGACGGATCAGAAAAATCTGGACTTCTAGCGAACCGGGTTTCGGCGTGCTTAGCAAACTCCGACTCTCCGATACGCCACTCAAGTAACCGGACCTTCAATTTCTTCTGAGCAACTCGAATTTGAATCACCCAAACTGTATTATAAGAAAGCACACTTAGTATTTATTCTCCAATTATGAGAGACGACCAGTTGTCAAAATGAGAGATGACCAGTTTCCAAAATAATATACTTATATGGCCAGTTGCCAATTCTAAGATTTCCATGGCCAGTTGCCACTACTAGGGTTTCCATGGCCAGTTGCCACTACCAAGATTTCCATGGCCAGTTGCCACCACTAATAACTCTCATGGCAGTTGCCACCGCTAATAACTCTCATGGCGAGTTGCCACTACTAAGATTTCCATGGCAGTTGCCATCACTAATAACATGGCCAGTTGCCACCACTAATAACTCTCATGGCCAGTTGCCACTACTAAGATTTCCATGGCCAGTTGCCACTACCAAGATTTCCATGGCCAGTTGCCACCACTAATAACTCTCATGGCCAGTTGCCACTACTAAGATTTCCATGGCCAGTTGCCACCACTAATAACATGGCCAGTTGCCACCACTAATAACTCTCATGGCCAGTTGCCACTACTAAGATTTCCATGGCCAGTTGCCGGTGACAAGGTTGCAATCATCTCCGAATAGATGGCATGAACTGCCAAAATAGTAACCAACCTTTCAAATGATATGAACACCCTTGTAGAGTTGTGCTGAACCGCATAGCGGCTGCCTACGTACCCCTCTCCGTTGCTCGAAGGGATCAAGCACGACCGTAGTTCGTCGACTATTTATGTAGATAATATGAACTACCTTCAATAGTAGCAATTATCTCTTATAAAATATCAAGTAAACTTATTCCACTTGCAGTATGTATAATGACTTTCGAGTAACATACTCTAGCACCCGAGATGGAAATCACATTCGAGGTAACAATCATCCCTGGAATAGAGGTTATATATCAACAACAAAGAAATCATTCAAATTCAGTTCAAAAACCAGGGATGATGCAATTTTAACAAAAACGGGCTATGATGGATTCTCCAAATTGTGTCTGGTCCATATAAGGCAATAAAATACTGCAATAGTAAAAACAAGCTATCCATTTAACAATAAGAAATAAGCAGTTATTTGGCATAATGATTATAGAGCATAAAGTAAAAGAATAGAATGGAACACAAACTTTAATAGGCCAATCAAGCAAATAGAAGAAGATATCCTAGCTAAATTGGACTAACTTGCACATCTGAATAATGACATACAGAAATGTGGCATTAAGATAAGACCCACACTAGCTAGCATTACGTATTTACACCACAAGGGAAAATAACAACGATTGTAAACTTTAAATCCTCGTCGTACATTCACAATGACTCGGAACAAGTGATCTATGTAGATTATGTCATAACAAATTCAAGAGGTCCAATAATTCCAAGTGATTAAGATATGATGCACCTATTACCTCGGATTCGGAGTCTAAATAAAAACTAGTCACAACCACGCTCTATTCCTTTACTTCTTTTGTGAACTACAAATGTTACATTTGGTCTTAGTAACCAAACTTGCAATTACAACTCCACTTGCTAGATCTAAACCCTCCCTGTATACAAGATACACACAATCATTTTACACTCCTAAGCCCGTGTATATGTATATACACTCAAATGCAACAGTATATCAATACAGTAAAGAGTGGGTAGTGATTAGTCAATATAAACATGAATGGGTGAGAACCTTTACAATGATACAGACGGATGAATCTTGTATTTCCATCCTTGACAGTACTCAAGTGTGCTAATGAAACATAGCCACTTGCGAAAAAAAGTATCATGAAGGAAGACTAAAAAAAATTGTACATTTCAAATCTATACAAATTAACTTACAGTGATCTATATATCCATTTCGACACCGTAACTAAGAATGAAATGATAGCAAATTCCAGACAGAAATAAATAATTACATGACAGAACAGTTCAAGCAGTAGGGGCATAGCCCAGTTAAGTTCAAGTCTATTTCCCTGATCACTCAACAGCATACCCACATTAAGCAACATAATACACAAAATAAGTTCATTTCTAAAAGAAATATAAGTACTCGTTACCTTAACCGACAAGGAGCAACCGCTAAATGTATCACCCATATGTCTATGTGATAATAGTGGTCACTAGCAGATGACTAATGTCCTAATGTGTCCACATATGAATCTGGTTGTTCTTAGCTTAATGTCTGATCAATTCCAAACCAAAGTAGCAAGTTTCCAACCTGAGGAACCAAGATATACAACACATCGTAGAACTAACCATTTCTCGTTATAAAACAAAATATAGCACAATAATATTTCCAATTTCAGATCACGAAATCATGTGTGCTATCAAGATAAAACGAAGATGGAACAATAAGCCAGGATATTAAACAAATTCAACATGCTTGCCACCTGTTAAGAAGTGCACAACGCACTCACAAGAGAAGTAAGGGTTTTAATTCAAACCCATGAAGTGTATGAGGTGCTTGTCATTTCATTCTCCAGCAAACCACTTGGATGCCAGCACACACATATTATGTCAAGCATTGCTTCCTAGATGCTTAAACACTTTAAGAATATTAACTCAATGTACATAAACCTTCTAGTAATTAAAGTGATCTAATTGTCTCCAAAATTTTACACTAACCTTATGACTCGTGTAATCAAACCATGTTCAAAATTCAGGCCATTATAATGGATCATTAAAGAGGTAAACACATTACATCCAGCAACATTTATTACCGGTACACAAGAATACGGTCACGATCCTTTCACACTTTTGGGTACCTAAAATAATCGTATCACCATGAAATTATTACAGAAGATTAGTTATAAGGTAGTAGACAACATACTAAAATTTCAGCTTTATCCAATACACAGACATTGGGAAGTACCATAAACACTTGTTGTCCATAGTTTAAAATCTGCATGTTGCAGTCACCGTTTATTTAATGTTTTCCATAGCAAATGTGACCTGATTTTCTTGAAAATTTTACAGTACTTCCATTACACAATGAATTACCACATATATAAAATTCATCACGATCCAACCATTGGATCTCAAGATATCAATAAATAGAAATCGGATTTTCTAGAGTTAACAAGTTAAAAAAGATGAAATGGGTGATTCTCTTCAATACAACATGAATTGGGTGAAACCCCACAAAACCATATTGTTAATTCACAAGAATTGAAGTTCACATACCAAATTATAAATAAATCCTAAATCTCATAAAAACCCTAGTTCTAAGATTTTGCATTAGGGATGAAATCAAATCCAAATCATCTTTATCACTATTTAAATGAAATCATTAAGGGAAAACCTCCTTACCTTCTCTTGAAAATCAACTCCATAACTTTGAAATCAACAACTGATTTTCTTTATTTTCAAACCCTAGTCTCACCAACCTCCCAAATGTTTTCTCCATGTCCTTTGTTGAGAAAGAATAATCAAAAACCACAAACCATTTGAGAGAATGGGAGACTAAGAAGAGAAAAGTTGCACCTTTTTCTAGCAACACTCCATGGAAAACATTCTTTTTTTTTTTTAAGAAGATGGAGAGCTTAGAAAAAAAAAGTCTATGTTTCTTATTCTCTTTTTACACTTTTTTTGTTTTCTGTTTTTAACTCAATTGACAAAACTGCCCTTGGAAACAAGTGTTGTAGCATATGCTTGACACATGTGTAGATGCATGTTATGAGATTTCTACACCCAGTTTATGTTCAAGGCCAACTAAAGGTAGGTAGTAATGTATTTAGGTAGCCACATTGATACATGCACCCGTTATTTCAATTTTAAGCATTCTAAATAGAGAATTCGACTAACAGAATTGGTTCAACTTGAGAAACAGTTTCTGGGTATTACATCATCAACCCCTTAAAAGAATTTCGTCCCGAAATTCAAAAATAAAACTAGAAGTGACGTGTATTACCTGAAGTTACTGCATGAGTGGAAGATTGGTGAGTTCCAAATGTACAGTCGCGTTGAACCGGAACTGCTCTGATACCAAATGTGACGGATCAGAAAAATCTGGACTTCTAGCGAACCGGGTTTCGGCCCGCTTAGCAAACTCCGACTCTCCGATACGCCACTCAAGTAACCAGACCTTCAATTTCTTCTGAGCAACTCGAATTTGAATCACCCAAACTGTATTATAAGAAATCACACTTAGTATTTATTCTCCAATTATGAGAGACGACCAGTTGTCAAAATGAGAGATGACCAGTTTCCAAAATAATATACTTATATGGCCAGTTGCCAATTCTAAGATTTCCATGGCCATTTGCCACTACTAGGGTTTCCATGGCCAGTTGCCACTACCAAGATTTCCATGGCCAGTTTCCACCACTAATAACATGGCCAGTTGCCACCACTAATAACTCTCATGTCCAGTTGCCACTACTAAGATTTCCATGGCCAGTTGCCATCACTAATAACATGGCCAGTTGCCACCACTAATAACTCTCATGGCCAGTTGCCACTACTAAGATTTCCATGGCCAGTTGCCACTACCAAGATTTCCATGGCCAGTTGCCACCACTAATAACTCTCATGGCCAGTTGCCACTACTAAGATTTCCATGGCCAGTTACCACCACTAATAACATGGCCAGTTGCCACCACTAATAACTCTCATGGCCAGTTGCCACTACTAAGATTTCCATGGCCAGTTGCCGGTGACAAGGTTGCAATCATCTCCGAATAGATGGCATGAACTGCCAAAATAGTAACCAACCTTTCAAATGATATGAACACCCTTGTAGAGTTGTGCTGAACCGCATAGCGGCTGCCTACGTACCCCTCTCCGTTGCTCGAAGGGATCAAGCACGACCGTAGTTCGTCGACTATTTATGTAGATAATATGAACTACCTTCAATAGTAGCAATTATCTCTTATAAAATATCAAGTAAACTTATTCCACTTGCAGTATGTATAATGACTTTCGAGTAACATACTCTAGCACCCGAGATGGAAATCACATTCGAGGTAACAATCATCCCTGGAATAGAGGTTATATATCAACAACAAAGAAATCATTCAAATTCAGTTCAAAAACCAGGGATGATGCAATTTTAACAAAAACGGGCTATGATGGATTCTCCAAATTGTGTCCGGGGTCCATATAAGGCAATAAAATACTTTATGCAATAGTAAAAACAAGCTATCCATTTAACAATAAGAAATAAGCGATTATTTGGCATAATGATTATAGAGCATAACTCGTAAAAGAATAGAATGGAACACAAACTTTAATAGGCCAATCAAGCAAATAGAAGAAGATATCCTAGCTAAATTGGACTAACTTGCACATCTGAATAATGACATACAGAAATGTGGCATTAAGATAAGACCCACACTAGCTAGCATTACGTATTTACACCACAAGGGAAAATAACAACGATTGTAAACTTTAAATCCTCGTCGTACATTCACAATGACTCGGAACAAGTGATCTATGTAGATTATGTCATAACAAATTCAAGAGGTCCAATAATTCCAAGTGATTAAGATATGATGCACCTATTACCTCGGATTCGAGTCTAAATAAAAACTAGTCACAACCACGCTCTATTCCTTTACTTCTTTTGTGAACTACAAATGTTACATTTGGTCTTAGTAACCAAACTTGCAATTACAACTCCACTTGCTAGATCTAAACCCTCCCCAGTATACAAGATACACACAATCATTTTACACTCCTAAGCCCGTGTATATGTATATACACTCAAAATGCAACAAGATATAAATACAGAAAGAGTGGGTAGTGATTAGTCAATATAAACATGAATGGGTGAGAACCTTTACAATGATACAGACGGATGAATCTTGTATTTCCATCCTTGACAGTACTCAAGTGTGCTAATGAAACATAGCCACTTGCGAAAAAAAGTATCATGAAGGAAGACTAAAAAAAATTGTACATTTCAAATCTATACAAATTAACTTACAGTGATCTATATATCCATTTCGACACCGTAACTAAGAATGAAATGATAGCAAATTCCAGAAAAAAATAAATAATTACATGACAGAACAGTTCAAGCAGTAGGGGCATAGCCCAGTTAAGTTCAAGTCTATTTCCCTGATCACTCAACAGCATACCCACATTAAGCAACATAGTAAACAAAATAAGTTCATTTCTAAAAGAAATATAAGTACTCGTTACCTTAACCGACAAGGAGCAACCGCTAAATGTATCACCCATATGTCTATGTGATAATAGTGGTCACTAGCAGATGACTAATGTCCTAATGTGTCCACATATGAATCTGGTTGTTCTTAGCTTAATGTCTGATCAATTCCAAACCAAAGTAGCAAGTTTCCAACCTGAGGAACCAAGATATACAACACATCGTAGAACTAACCATTTCTCGTTATAAAACAAAATATAGCACAATAATATTTCCAATTTCAGATCACGAAATCATGTGTGCTATCAAGATAAAACGAAGATGGAACAATAAGCCAGGATATTAAACAAATTCAACATGCTTGCCACCTGTTAAGAAGTGCACAACGCACTCACAAGAGAAGTAAGGGTTTTAATTCAAACCCATGAAGTGTATGAGGTGCTTGTCATTTCATTCTCCAAAGAAACCACTTGGATGCCAGCACACACATATTATGTCAAGCATTGCTTCCTAGATGCTTAAACACTTTAAGAATATTAACCTGAATGTACATAAACCTTCTAGTAATTAAAGTGATCTAATTGTCTCCAAAATTTTACACTAACCTTATGACTCGTGTAATCAAACCATGTTCAAAATTCAGGCCATTATAATGGATCATTAAAGAGGTAAACACATTACATCCAGGCAACATTTATTACCGGTACACAGAATACAGTCACGATCCTTTCACACTTTTGGGTACCTAAAATAATCGTATCACCATGAAATTATTACAGAAGATTAGTTATAAGGTAGTAGACAACATACTAAAATTTCAGCTTTATCCAATACACAGACATTGGGAAGTACCATAAACACTTGTTGTCCATAGTTTAAAATCTGCATGTTGCAGTCACCGTTTATTTAATGTTTTCCATAGCAAATGTGACCTGATTTTCTTGAAAATTTTACAGTACTTCCATTACACAATGAGTTACCACATATATAAAATTCATCACGATCCAACCATTGGATCTCAAGATATCAATAAATAGAAATCGGATTTTCTAGAGTTAACAAGTTAAAAAAGATGAAATGGGTGATTCTCTTCAATACAACATGAATTGGGTGAAACCCCACAAAACCATATTGTTAATTCACAAGAATTGAAGTTCACATACCAAATTATAAATAAATCCTAAATCTCATAAAAACCCTAGTTCTAAGATTTTGCATTAGGGATGAAATCAAATCCAAATCATCTTTATCACTATTTAAATGAAATCATTAAGGAAAACCTCCTTACCTTCTCTTGAAAATCAACTCCATAACTTTGAAATCAACAACTGATTTTCTTTATTTTCAAACCCTAGTCTCACCAACCTCCCAAATGTTTTCTCCATGTCCTTTGTTGAGAAAGAATAATCAAAAACCACAAACCATTTGAGAGAATGGGAGACTAAGAAGAGAAAAGTTGCACCTTTTTCTAGCAACACTCCATGGAAAACATTCTTTTTTTTTTTTAAGAAGATGGAGAGCTTAGAAAAAAAAAGTCTATGTTTCTTATTCTCTTTTTACACTTTTTTTTTGTTTTCTGTTTTTAACTCAATTGACAAAACTGCCCTTGGAAACAAGTGTTGTAGCATATGCTTGACACATGTGTAGATGCATGTTATGAGATTTCTACACCCAGTTTATGTTCAAGGCCAACTAAAGGTAGGTAGTAATGTATTTAGGTAGCCACATTGATACATGCACCCGTTATTTCAATTTTAAGCATTCTAAATAGAGAATTCGACTAACAGAATTGGTTCAACTTGAGAAACAGTTTCTGGGTATTACATCATCAACCCCTTAAAAGAATTTCGTCCCGAAATTCAAAATAAAACTAGAAGTGACGTGTATTACCTCAAGTTCTTTGCATGAGTGGAAGATTGGTGAATTCCAAATGTACAGTCGCGTTGAACCGGAACTGCTCTGATACCAAATGTGACGGATCAGAAAAATCTGGACTTCTAGCGAACCGGGTTTCGGCCCTCTTAGCAAACTCCGACTCTCCGATACGCCACTCAAGTAACCCGGACCTTCAATTTCTTCTGAGCAACTCGAATTTGAATCACCCAAACTGTATTATAAGAAAGCACACTTAGTAGTTATTCTCCAATTATGAGAGACGACCAGTTGTCAAAATGAGAGATGACCAGTTGCCAAAAATAATAGACTTATATGGCCAGTTGCCAATTCTAAGATTTCCATGGCCAGTTGCCACTACTAGGGTTTCCATGGCCAGTTGCCACTACCAAGATTTCCATGGCCAGTTGCCACCACTAATAACATGGCCAGTTGCCACCACTAATAACTCTCATGGCCAGTTGCCACTACTAAGATTTCCATGGCCAGTTGCCATCACTAATAACATGACCAGTTGCCACCACTAATAACTCTCATGGCCAGTTGCCACTACTAAGATTTCCATGGCCAGTTGCCACTACCAAGATTTCCATGGCCAGTTGCCACCACTAATAACTCTCATGGCCAGTTGCCACTACTAAGATTTCCATGGCCAGTTGCCACCACTAATAACATGGCCAGTTGCCACCACTAATAACTCTCATGGCCAGTTGCCACTACTAAGATTTCCATGGCCAGTTGCCGGTGACAAGGTTGCAATCATCTCCGAATAGATGGCATGAACTGCCAAAATAGTAACCAACCTTTCAAATGATATGAACACCCTTGTAGAGTTGTGCTGAACCGCATAGCGGCTGCCTACGTACCCCTCTCCGTTGCTCGAAGGGATCAAGCACGACCGTAGTTCGTCGACTATTTATGTAGATAATATGAACTACCTTCAATAGTAGCAATTATCTCTTATAAAATATCAAGTAAACTTATTCCACTTGCAGTATGTATAAGGACTTTCGAGTAACATACTCTAGCACCCGAGATGGAAATCACATTCGAGGTAACAATCATCCCTGGAATAGAGGTTATATATCAACAACAAAGAAATCATTCAAATACAGTTCAAAAACCAGGGATGATGCAATTTTAACAAAAACGGGCTATGATGGATTCTCCAAATTGTGTCTGGTCCATATAAGGCAATAAAATACTGCAATAGTAAAAACAAGCTATCCATTTAACAATAAGAAATAAGCGGTTATTTGGCATAATGATTATAGAGCATAAGCGTAAAAGAATAGAATGGAACACAAACTTTAATAGGCCAATCAAGCAAATAGAAGAAGATATCCTAGCTAAATTGGACTAACTTGCACATCCGAATAATGACATACAAAATGTGGCATTAAGATAAGACCCACACTAGCTAGCATTACGTATTTACACCACAAGGGAAAATAACAACGATTGTAAACTTTAAATCCTCGTCGTACATTCACAATGACTCGGAACAAGTGATCTATGTAGATTATGTCATAACAAATTCAAGAGGTCCAATAATTCCAAGTGATTAAGATATGATGCACCTATTACCTCGGATTCGGAGTCTAAATAAAAACTAGTCACAACCACGCTCTATTCCTTTACTTCTTTTGTGAACTACAAATGTTACATTTGGTCTTAGTAACCAAACTTGCAATTACAACTCCACTTGCTAGATCTAAACCCTCCCTGTATACAAGATACACACAATCATTTTACACTCCTAAGCCCGTGTATATGTATATACACTCAAATGCAACAGTATATCAATACGGTAAAAGAGTGGGTAGTGATTAGTCAATATAAACATGAATGGGTGAGAACCTTTACAATGATACAGACGGATGAATCTTGTATTTCCATCCTTGACATACTCAAGTGTGCTAATGAAACATAGCCACTTGCGAAAAAAAAGTATCATGAAGGAAGACTAAAAAAATTGTACATTTCAAATCTATACAAATTAACTTACGGTGATCTATATATCCATTTCGACACCGTAACTAAGAATGAAATGATAGCAAATTCCGAAAAAATAAATAATTACATGACGTAACAGTTCAAGCGGTAGGGGCATAGCCCAGTTAAGTTCAAGTCTATTTCCCTGATCACTCAACAGCATACCCACATTAAGCAACATAATACACAAAATAAGTTCATTTCTAAAAGAAATATAAGTACTCGTTACCTTAACCGACAAGGAGCAACCGCTAAATGTATCACCCATATGTCTATGTGATAATAGTGGTCACTAGCAGATGACTAATGTCCTAATGTGTCCACATATGAATCAAGGTTCTTAGCTTAATGTCTGATCAATTCCAAACCAAAGTAGCAAGTTTCCAACCTGAGGAACCAAGATATACAACACATCGTAGAACTAACCATTTCTCGTTATAAAACAAAATATAGCACAATAATATTTCCAATTTCAGATCACGAAATCATGTGTGCTATCAAGATAAAACGAAGATGGAACAATAAGCCGAGGATATTAAACAAATTCAACATGCTTGCCACTGTTAAGAAGTGCACAACGACTCACAAGAGAAGTAAGGGTTTTAATTCAAACCCATGAAGTGTATGAGGTGCTTGTCATTTCATTCTCCAGCAAACCACTTGGATGCCAGCACACACATATTATGTCAAGCATTGCTTCCTAGATGCTTAAACACTTTAAGAATATTAACCTGAATGTACATAAACCTTCTAGTAATTAAAGTGATCTAATTGTCTCCAAAATTTTACACTAACCTTATGACTCGTGTAATCAAACCATGTTCAAAATTCAGGCCATTATAATGGATCATTAAAGAGGTAAACACATTACATCCAGGCAACATTTATTACCGGTACACAGAATACAGTCACGATCCTTTCACACTTTTGGGTACCTAAAATAATCGTATCACCATGAAATTATTACAGAAGATTAGTTATAAGGTAGTAGACAACATACTAAAATTTCAGCTTTATCCAATACACAGACATTGGGAAGTACCATAAACACTTGTTGTCCATAGTTTAAAATCTGCATGTTGCAGTCACCGTTTATTTAATGTTTTCCATAGCAAATGTGACCTGATTTTCTTGAAAATTTTACAGTACTTCCATTACACAATGAATTACCACATATATAAAATTCATCACGATCCAACCATTGGATCTCAAGATATCAATAAATAGAAATCGGATTTTCTAGAGTTAACAAGTTAAAAAGATGAAATGGGTGATTCTCTTCAATACAACATGAATTGGGTGAAACCCCACAAAACCATATTGTTAATTCACAAGAATTGAAGTTCACATACCAAATTATAAATAAATCCTAAATCTCATAAAAACCCTAGTTCTAAGATTTTGCATTAGGGATGAAATCAAATCCAAATCATCTTTATCACTATTTAAATGAAATCATTAAGGGAAAACCTCCTTACCTTCTCTTGAAAATCAACTCCATAACTTTGAAATCAACAACTGATTTTCTTTATTTTCAAACCCTAGTCTCACCAACCTCCCAAATGTTTTCTCCATGTCCTTTGTTGAGAAAAAGAATAATCAAAAACCACAAACCATTTGAGAGAATGGGAGACTAAGAAGAGAAAAGTTGCACCTTTTTCTAGCAACACTCCATGGAAAACATTCTTTTTTTTTTAAGAAGATGGAGAGCTTAGAAAAAAAAGTCTATGTTTCTTATTCTCTTTTTACACTTTTTTTTTGTTTTCTGTTTTTAACTCAATTGACAAAACTGCCCTTGGAAACAAGTGTTGTAGCATATGCTTGACACATGTGTAGATGCATGTTATGAGATTTCTACACCCAGTTTATGTTCAAGGCCAACTAAAGGTAGGTAGTAATGTATTTAGGTAGCCACATTGATACATGCACCCGTTATTTCAATTTTAAGCATTCTAAATAGAGAATTCGACTAACAGAATTGGTTCAACTTGAGAAACAGTTTCTGGGTATTACAGTAATGCTGAGAGAGCCCAATTAGAGCCAGCTGAAATATGTAGGAAAGCTTCTTGGTCTGTCGAGTATAGAATGAAGGCATATCCCATCGATAAATTTGTTTTTTTATAGGTCGCATCAATGAAAATTTTCCAATCCGACCTGATGTTGTTCCACCCGTGATTGGGAATCTTCGTTTTTTGGATGCCTTGAGATTTGGTCTCTTCCTTGATAATTGAAGACTGGATGAATATTTTTATCTGCATAATTATAGAGGAGGGACCCATAACGGTTTTTCTGAAAACTACCTCACATCTATATTTCCATATGAACCAAAGAATGATTGCAATTTGTTAACTTAATTGTGAGAAGTTTTGATCAGGGATCCATAATTTAACCCACTTGCTAATCACATCTGTGTTAATTCGTGAATTGACCGCGTCCAAGGAGCAACCAAACCAAACTGATCTGGCAAAAGGGCATGTTTTAAGAAGATGATTTTCCGTTTCCGTAGCTTGGTTATTGCACATTTGACACTCCGGGGAAACATCTGGGTTATGAGCCGCTAGTCTACTCGAGGTTAGTAAAGCTTTCTGAATTAATTTCCAAATAAACAGCCTGATCCGAGGCAGAGTCTGCATCTTCCATAGTTTTTTCCATGGGAAACAATATCATTCTCATTATCATAATTGCGATTTATGAGAAAGTTATAAATATTTTTTTCTGAGAAATCTCCTGATTGGTGGTGAGCCCATCTTATCCCGTCTCTATCTTCTTTATTTGCGGTAATAACTAGAATTTTTTCTTTTATTTATGAAGAGAACAAACCATCTAGCTTTTCCATGTTCCAACATCCTTCGTTTGCGGCAAATTATCATCTCTGTCCCTTGGTTTATTTATTCTCTCCGTGTTGGGAATCCTGTTGTCCTCCCAAATCTTCATATTAGCTTCATTTTTCACTTTCCAAATATAATTGCCTTTAATGGTATTTAGACCTTTCTGAATGCTTGTCGAAATCCATGATAGTTTATAGTTTCTTGTAGGATCGAAAGGATTGGAATTATAGAAGTATTTCGCTTCTAGAAGTTTAACCCATAGCTGATCTTTTTCCATCATTAATGTGCTAGATAGTTTTGTTAAAAGGGAAATATTGAAATTATGAGGATTTTTTATTCCCAACCCCTCTTGTGTTTTGGGCTTGCACATGCCTTTCCACGCCTTTATATAACCACCTTTACCTTTTGACTCATCTTTCTTCCACCAAAAATCTCTCTGGATTTTATCAAATTTATCCAAGGTTTTTTTAGGAAGAGCTAGCATCTGCATCTGATATGTCGGGTATGCTTAAAGATTTGATTGAATTATGACTGTTGTGCCTGCTTAAGATAGCAACTTTGCTTTCCAACCTTGTAAGGTATTATAATCTTTTTGAAGTAGCGGTTCAAAATTCTCCTTCCTGTTTTTATCAAAGAAGAGAGGAGTTCCTAGATATATATGTTTTTTAGTCAGCAGCTGGACTTTAAGGGTTTTTGCTAATATTTTCCCCTGTTTGGGATGAATTTTGGGGCTAAAATAGATTCATGGTTTTTGAAGATTAACCATTTTTCCTATAATTCCCCCAAATTTAGATAAAATATCCAATAAATTTTTCGCTTCTCCCAGGCCCGCTTTGGTGAAGAGAAACCAATCATCGGCGAAGAAGAGATGGGATATGGTAGGGGCATGTTTATTTATTTGAATCCCCGAGATTTTATTTTCTCTTGTTGGTTTTTCAAGGAGTCTTGAGAGAATCTCCATGCAAATTAAGAAAAGATAAGGGGATAAGGGATCACATTGTCTTAGACCCCATGAATTAGAAAAGGTATGGCCTGGGGATCCGTTTAGAATGATAGCAAAGCGGTAGTGGAGATGCATTGATGAAATTAACCCAGTCATCACTGAATCCAAATGAGGATAAAGCTTTCCTAATAAAAGGCCACTCAACTCTATCAAAAGCTTTGGAGAGATCGATCTTAAGAGCAAAAAACCCCTTCTTCTTTTTTTTTGGAAGTTTTCATTGAATGAATCAATTCATGGGCTATGATAATGTTGTCTGTAATTTGTCTCCCTTGAAGAAAAGCCGATTGATTGGGTGAAATTATCCAATTCAATAGGGGTTTTAATCTACTGGAAAAAATCTTGGAAATAAGTTTATATATTGTGTTGCTGAGGCTGCTCGGTCTGAAATCCGCTGGGGTTCGAGGTGTTGATATTTTTGGGATTAGAGTAATAAAAGCATGGTTGAATTTTTGTGTCATAATCCCTGTTCAAAAAAATCTTGTATGGTGTTTGTAATATCTGACCCCAAGATTTCCCAATTGGCTTTAAAAAACTTCGGTTGAAATCCGTCAGGGCCAGGAGCTCCCGAAGGGTTCATTTTAGAAAGAGTGGACCAAATTTCTTCTTTGGATGGAATTTGGGTTAGAGAAGAATTTTCCGAATATGAGATATAAGGTTAGATTATTTCTGAGAGGTCGACATTGTAGTTACTCGTTTGAGAAGTTCCAATTTGGGTGAAATGATTGATCAATAGAGTATTGATTTGGTCTCGGTCTAATATCCAAAGACCAGAAGGTTCTCTAAGAGAGTGAATGTCATTGATCCTTTTTCAATTAGAGGCAGAATCGTGGAAATATTTTGTGTTTTGATCATATTTTTTAAAGAACTTATCCCTAGATAGTTGATGGTTATAGTCATTTTTAATCTTGTACCATTTCCCCAGTTCTGCTTGGAGGTTCTTGAGAGTATCAATTTTGAAGAGAAGTTCTCGGAATTGTGAATGTTTTCTATTTTGTTATTAAGATTTTTTAATATTGATCTTAAAACCCAACCCAATAACCAATAATCGCCACTAAAGCGAAGTTAAACCTCAAAAGAGTAGATAAAACCATCATAATGGTGTAGATAAGTTGGAAACATAATAAAAACTACACTAAACTACTAGCTAACCTAGAAAACAAGAGAATAATGAAATGAAGAAATCTGTCCAGATCACTAGATTTGAGCAGAAAAGGGTGAATTAGATTTGAGCAGAAAAGGGTCGTTCCTGGTGGGTTTTGTCGGAGAAGGAAGAGTGTGAGAGAGAGGAGGAGAGAGAGAAATAAAAATAACAAATTTTCCATAGTTCTCATTGGATAAGCAATGGATGGTGTTGGTCATGATTCGTAGAACTTAGTGGCGCTAGATTCGGGTTATGTGCCTATTACTTTATCAGTATCCAAAGCTTTAAAATTTGTTGAAAATCCTTCACATTTTCTATTGTCAGATTGTGAACAAAAATCGGTGAATCCGGAGATAAAGAGTTTATATAATTGAAAACCAAAAAGTTTATTAATTGAAAACAGAAGAAGTATTATAAACAAAAAGAGAAAATGAGAAGAAGGAATTACTTGTAAAAATGAGTGTTTTGAATTTTGCTAGGTCCATTAACGAAGGAGACATTACAATGAACTAAAAGGGGTAGCCAGTCTAATCTAGCTTTAGCATATGTAATTCTAAGCATCCCATTATCAGTTCCATGAGCTAAAAAACGGTTGTCTTTTATCCATGTACACCAATGAAAACAACCTTAATTAACTGAAACTACGATAATATTAATTTACTACATTGGAGAGTCCACACACATCCAATGTACCATTTGGTATACTAACCAGCTTTGAGTCTCATATATGTACAACATTTGAGGTGGTTAACTAGTGAAAATGCAAAGGCCACTTACACAAAAATCTATCCCCGAGCTGTTTGATCTCCATGGTCTTCGTTCCTAATACTATATTTCATTGCCAGCATATCCATAAGTTCCCCAAGAGAAGTTTCTGTATCAGCAGAACTATCAGAGTTTTCAGACTCGGCGAGACTTTGACCACTGTCGTCATCTGAGACCAAGTTCACAAAAGGCTTCTTAGTCATTTCCAAATGATCTTGAGATGATGATCCATGTTTGGTAGGTCTCTCCTCTGAACAGCCCCAACCCTTCCCTTCTTCATCGTTTTCATACATATTCAGCACCTCCTCTTTGGTATTCAGCTCATACACATGAGAATACTCCTTCCCTCCGCATCTGGTTTCATCTCTTTGCTTTTCATCACTTTGAGTAACATCATTTTGTAAACCCTGCGTTTGGGACACTATCTTATCTGCATTCCGCAATTTTACACATGCCAATATTGAACTTTCCTTTCCATTCCTCCGGACTTGGCTCTCTAAATCCAAAATGCCAGATTCTACACATCCTGCCGTTGCTAAATTTTCATTTTTAACCTTTCGGACTAAACTCTCCAACTTCGAATTGATATATTCCATCCTCAGAACTCTTCTTTCCAAATCCAGAAACATCTTTTTCCAACATTCAGTTGCATCAGCTTCAGTCTCCTCTGTACCCGAAGTCTTTCTCGTTTCTATGACCTCCGCTAATACACCCTGGAGTTTAGTGAACTCGAGTTTCTTCTTCTCAAACTCCACAGACAATTCAGAACACTTGCTCTTATAACGCGCCAGATCAACCACGGGCTCCCTAGTACTTCTTTTCGATGATTGCGGCTCTCCAGACCCTTTGGTTCTTTGGACATATTTCCTCTTTGTCCAAATATTGGCAGTACCCCCATCTTCTATAATTGTAACAGCTGGATTGAAAATTCCCAATTAGTTAGGGGACAAAGTAATGGAACTATGAAATTTCTCAATTACCAGATATTTTAAACATGCAGGCAAACAAATACAACAACAGCAAGATGAAACCATGAAATTTGTTCAAAAAAACGACCAACAACAAAAAAAATTAAGAAAATAAATAATTACTCACAGGTATCATTATAACTAATAGCCCTTAGTTTTTGAATTTCATTTTCCTCCGTTACCCTCTCCCTCCTCCGTTTCGGGCCCCTAGTTTCTTCACCATCTCCACTTCTCTTCTTCTCCTTAAGATTCATAGAATAATTTGCATAATAATAATAATGTTTTTCACATTGTTTAGACTTAGGAACAGTATGATCAGCAGCAGCACCATGACTCATCCTTAAATTCTTGCATCTCCAGCCACCACCACCAGTTACACAACAAAACTGTTCATCTGAAGGCAGCTTCTTCTTCTCCTCTATCTCCTTCTTCTTCTTGTAATGTTTATCACAATATTGTAGTTTATTATCACCACTGACATTCTTGCATCTCCAGTTCCCATTTTTTCTGCTGCAAATCTGATGAATCTCCTCCATCACTAACAGCAGCAACAACAAAAAGGTACAATTTTCTCGTTGTATTTTTTATCGCCTCTTCTTGATACGATGCATGCAGGTGCAGCAACACGTGGAGTGATTCACCTTAGGTGGACACCTTTCTTGATGTATGCCACAGCCACTGAACCCCTAATGCCTCCTGTCTCCCAAACACGGAGCCAAATAGGATCTACGTACACGTGTAGTTATTAACCTGAAGATAAATTTTGTGAGAATGCTCAATAATTAGAAAAATTAGAAAACCTATTGCACACTTGAAAAATTGTCTCCCTTGTTTATTCAAAACTCCAACTTCCACAATATAAAATGCGTTTGCATTAAGGGCCTAAACGGAGGCGAACAGGGACATGTCCGAGCTGAAACTCGGAAACATCCTATATTATCCAAATTTGTTTGGAAATTAGCGGGTATAGTTTTTTCATTTTGAATGCGTATCGGAATTTTGGATATTGGATGATGTAAAAAGAAAGTTAGGATGGAGATATTCGTAAGTGATTTATGATAAACTAAACAAAACAAAACAAAATTCTAGGTTGAAAATTAAATATTAGGTTTAAATTTCCGATATGAATTTTTTTGTACAACATCATATCGTATCCAAACCCGTTGACAACCTTAGTTCGTATGTTGTCACGATTTTTCTTTAGGTTTGAAAAATAAAAAAAGAAAAAGTAAATAAAAGAAGACATGTTTCTTCACCATCCACTAACAGATTTCATGTTATTTATGCTTATAAATCCCCACATCCTTTTGATGGCATTTATTTTTCTTCCAAGTACTTCCAACACATATAAAGCTTTATAAAGAATGCGTCTTCTTTATCTGACGCAGCTCTATTACGATGAGTTACCAAACGGATCGTATCAACCAAGATTAACTCAGAAAAATCACTTGCCCAAAATTGATATAAAAATGAGTTGTCGGTGGAAATTGAAAAAAATAGCATTGGATAGTGATCAGCGTATCCTTAGGTCTTGCAAAGGTTTCAAGCTGCACAAAAATAAATTACATAATGTTTAAGCATATCTCCTCTCTGCCTCACTCTATATGCAAGTTTTTACTCCTAAAAGTCTCGAGGAGATGGAAGAATATGAAACCATCTTTCAGAATTAGGATCTACGTATGTAAAAAGGATCTTCAATTCAACCTCCCAAGGGTGGCAATGGAATACTGATAGCACGAATTTGACATTCTGTTATGAAACCTCTGTTGCTTACCTCAGAAAACCCTAATTGATTCAAGCCCCCTGAAGTGAATTCTTTGATGGCAGGTAGTATCTTGGTTTTCTAAACTTTCTTGAACCTAAAAACACACCCGAGTAGCCCATTGTGTTTCCACTGGAATTAATAAACATCATGCAGTAATAATAATTACTAACCAGGCCAACGTATAACTAACCAGACAAGTTGCTTTCGATAATTACATTGTACACATTTAGAGTATTTTTTTTTAATCGGCAAACTTAAAAATATACAAGAAGTAAGCGAAGAAAAGCTCAAAGAGCCTACAAACCCAACAACAACGGGTAAAACCAGGCAGTAAACCCCTACAAACGGAACCAAAGACACAAAGAAACTAAATTACAAACAGATTATTCCAGTTTCGCATTATATAATCCAAACTAATATTTTTTAGCTCCTCCGTATTTCTTCTCCACATTTAGTTGTAGTTATGAGGTAAACAAGGGTTATTTTTCTCCATGTTGTACTCCCATCAAAACAACGTGAAGTGTCACTACCAAAATATTACTTACTATATTGGAGACTCCATACACATCTAATCTACTAGTATTTGGTATATTGACCAGTTTTCCCATTCCATATATGCACAGATGTTAGTCAAAAAAGCAACGGACACTTGAACAACAATTTTTTACTTGGAAGTTTGATCTCCATGGCTGGCAGTTGTAGCTGGAAGGAAAAAAGGGACTTTTTTTATTTTGGTAGATGCTGAATAACTGCTTCGAGTAGCTTCTAGAGATATGATCCAACGGTAAAGAGCCGTTTTTGCGGGAAGTCATCCCGCAAAGTCGTGTGGGATAGCATTTGTTTTAGCACAATCATATATATCACCACTAACTATATTGAGGATTGACAATCACAAGTCCTTCATAGAGATATGATGTGTTATATCATTCTTCTTGCCACGCAACTGATTCCAGATCATAAAAGGTAAGTCTTCAGGCAGATATGCAACTAATAGTGCTGTAAAACTGCAACATTCAGAGGGCGTTCCTTTATATACCCCTTGGAATTACCAACGATACCCCATAAATTAGTTATGTTAGTTAAAATTCTTAAATTACTTGAAATTTTTTCTACGGATTCCCCTGTATAACTTTACATATATAAAGCGGTCAAAAAAATACCTGATTTAAATACGAATCTTTATAAAATATTTTTTCCAAAAAGAATATTCGCTCATTGCTGGGTGAAAAATTATGGCCGATTTTCTGACCTCTGTTTGCATCGATCCGTGGCTGATTGTAAGGTCAAGAAAATGGTAAGCATGCTCAGCTAAATTCTTTATGGAATAAGGAGGAATTCTTTTGATTCCGCGGGGTGGAGAGAATTTGTAGGCAGTAACAAGCTTACCGTGATCTGCTTATTTGAGATGACTTTTTCATCGTCATCTAACTTAAGAGTAAATCAGTCATTCAAAAAACGACATTGTAAAGCCAAATTGGATATGAAATGTGTCATTTATATGATACCGCTAATAAAAATACTAAAAATGTGATCGGGTGCTTGTTGTGCCGTAAAGCTGGAGAGTCAGTAGAACATTAATTTGATGTTTCATTGTGATTTCTCTTTTGGAATTTGGAGGCATTTCATGGATGTTGTGGGTTTTATCGGCCCATTCCCTAACTGTATTGATCAAATTATTAAGGGATGGATACCTCGTACATCGCATCCGCTAGGAAAAGTGTTGGGGCCAGTCATCCCTGCTTCTATATGCTGTTCAATTTGGAACTGCCGCAATAACATTGTTTTTGAAGATGGTACTTCGGACACTCAACGGGTGATTCAACAAGTTAAAATTCAGGCTTATAATTGGAGAAGAAATACGGAGGAGCTAAAAAACATTAGTTTGGATTATATAATGTGAAACTGGGATAATCTGTTTGTAATTTAGTTTCTTTGTGTCTTTGGTTCCGTTTGTAGAGGGTTTACAGCTGGGTTTTACCCGTTATTGTCGGGTTTGTATGCTCTTTGAGCTTTTCTTCGCTTACTTCTTGTAAGTTTTCTTTATTTTTAAGTTTGCCTATCAAAAAAAAAAAAAAATACTAAAAATACAACCAATGAGTTTGCAACAAAAAACGAATAGAGACCATGCAGTAGTAATTGAAAATGGACCGTACAAAAATGTAACCTAACAAGCTTTAATGCAATGACAGTAATTTCATCCGGTTTTCAAATATAAGCGAATTGGAAATGAGTGAAAATCGTAGAGAATCATTCACATAGCTGTGACGTAACAACCCCTTGGTTGATATTTCAACTTCAGCATGCTTCATGCATGCTTCTTCACCATCTCCGCTAACAGACTTCCTTATCATGTTCGTTATATACTGATAAACTCCCACGTCTTTTTAATGGTCTTTATTTTTCTTCCAACATATATAATGCTTCATCTTACAAGTCTTTATTACATATGAATTACGAAAGGCATCAACATATTAATCAAAGTTAACTCACAAAAATCACTTACGCAAATTGATATAAAAATGAGCTGTCGGTGGAAATTGAACAAAGCAATACTGGATGTTAGTGTTCTTGTAGGGCCAGACAGAAATTATCTCCGGTTTTACAATGGTTTTAGGAAGCACATGAAAAAACTACACAATCTGTGCAGATGTATACTTTTTTCTTGGCATCTATTTCTACAGTTTATTAATATCACTATTGATAAGCTCCTCTTAGATTGGAATCTGGTTTTGAATCTATGAAGCACGCATACTTGAAAATTGGTGACGTATCCGTATCAGATTCCTTGTCAGTGTCAGGTATTTCGGGATATTTGGGGACACCTTCAATATTCATTTATAGTAATTTTCGTCTGCTTTCACGAAAGAGTAAAATTATATGAAAGGAGATAATAGCATGTGGAATATCAATGGAGATGCATTTGATTCACTACACGGTGTGAGAGAATTTCACTTGACGAGGCAGAACTAGAATCGGTGTTCTTTGATGAATAAAATATTGATTAGTAATGGGTGAGCGGGATGTTGAATTTTTTACTTATGTTTTTTAATATTCAAGAAAGTATTTATGACTTTTTTTATGTTATGTGATGTGATGTGATTCTTTTTGCTCAAATAAATTATTATTGAATAAAATATTTTAATAAATAAATGTGTCACTGCGTATCCCGTATCCTTATTTTATGAAAATTAACGAATCCCCATATCAGTATCTCCGTATTCGTACCGATGTATCAGTACCCGTGCTTCATAGTTTTGAATACAATGTCTTGCACAAAATTAATCGTTCATAACCATAGGAGATGTCAATTAATTCTTCCAATCACTTACCACATCTTTCAATAATTAATGCACAACAATGTTTCTGAAAGGATCTTTGAGGTTCTATTTTTCATGAGCACTATTATCGGGATTACCGAGGGCTGTAGTTTTTCGACAAAATATATTCATAAAATAGTAGTCTCCCTTATCCAATTAATTTCAATAATCGCAAATATATCCTCGATTTAATTAGTGTTAAGAAAGTTGATCAACATCACTAATTGAGAATATAAGTGATTCAATTGGCTTAATCATTTGATTTGTCTTTTGAAAATAATTACTTTTTTGTCTAGTACAAGGTAAAGGTCTACATTTTTGAACCTTAAAAGAGTATGATGAGACATACCCCGAAAGTAGTGAGGAAAACCTCGTACCTGATTCTCATTACAATAATTTTGCTAATTTTAATCCGTTGAAAAAAGTATAGACTTTTGTGAGAGGGAGAGAAAAAAAAGATTCGAGGAGAGCAAAAACCGTACTGAATCGGGACCTATCCAAAATATTACCCCAACTCGGACCAAATTACCCAACTTAGTACACCCAACCAATGGCCACAAAAAATTTACACCCATATCTCAAACAACTCCGCCAACAGTGGACCGCCGTCAAAACTAATCAAGCAACCATTTCAGAATTATTTCAATATCTCGATCAATAAGCAAAACAAATCAAAATCTAAAACTAGATCAATAAGTAAAACAAATCAAAACCTAAAATTAGATCAAAAAAAAAAAAAATCAAGCACAAGAGCACCTCCACAACACATTCATCGTGCCTACCATCCTTAAGAAACCCAACAATTCTACCACCAGAAAATTACAATGCGACTTTTGATGAATCTATCTTGACCCCTCTTGTGAATTTTTGAATCTCGTTAGAAGACAAAAAAGAACTGTGAATAATCCATTTGTTTAAGAGTGATTATAATTAGCAAAATAGCAATCAAACCCTAAGTGGCTAAATCAATCAGGGAAAGAAGGAAACATTAGAAAAATATATGTTCTTGAAGGTTGAATTGATAAGACCCAAATAATTTGGTTTTGAATTAGATCACAACAAAACACTATACTTGGTGACTTATTGAAGTGGGTATTCTTTGGTGGGTGCTCTGTGGAGTGGACATACGGGGAAGTAGAAGGTTCCACGAATCCATAGCGATCGGACAATGTAGCAAGATATGCTTTGTAGTTTCAGGTCGAATTGCATTGGGGCAAAGATTGGAGTTGGTGAGGCGGATGTGATTGAGTAGTTGGAGGGTTGGTAAACCCTCGTTTAGTGCTTTCCACAAGAAAAACTGTACTTTTGGTGGACAGGGAAGCGTCCATAGGAAGTTGGTTGGAGGGGTTGGTGGGTAGCCATATGGAGTATCTTTGATGGGTTTGTTTGCTTTTGGTTGTATACGATGTCATTTGTAGCTATCCAAAGGGACCAGAAAAGAAAGCAGAATGTGGTGGTGGTGTCGTTATCGATTTTAGCCTGAAGAAGTAGGCATATAGATGTCCGTGGGTTTATTGAAGCGGGTATTCCTTGGTGGATGCTCTGTGGAGTGGACATCCGGGGAAGTAGAAGGTTCCACGAATCCATAGCGATCGTACAATGTAGCAGGATATGCTTTGCAGTTTCAGGGTCAGAATTGCATTGCGGGCAAAGATTGGAGTTGGTGAGGCAGATGTGATTGAGTAGTTGGAGGGTTGGTAAACCCTCGTTAAATGCTTTCCATAAGAAAAACTGTACTTTTGGTGGACAGGGAAGCATCCATAGGAAGTTGGTTGGAAGGTGTTGATGGTGGTTTTTAGACAAAGGATAAAATCGTAAAAAACCATGACCTAGTGTTACCCGCAACACATTAACAAAGAGCATTTAACTCAGGTGTAAACAATTAATAGGGGTATTTTTTCAAAATACCAGATTAGGTTTTCAACGCAGAACCCTAATTCCAAAAACCAAGCCGCATCTTTGCGCACCATGGTAACAATGCCAAACCAAGCCGCATCTTCAGCACCACAAAGAATAATGCCAAACCAAGCCGCATCTTGCGCACCATGGCAACAATGCCAAACCAAGCCGCATATCACGCACCATGGCAACAATGCCAAAACCAAGCCGCATATCTGCGCACCATGGCAACAATGCCAAACCAAGCCGCATCATTGCGCACCATGGCGAGCAATGCCAAACCAAGCGCATATCTTGCGCACCATGGCAACAATGCCAAACCAAGCCGCATATCGCGCACCATGGCAACAATGCCAAACCAAGCCGCATCATCGCGCACCATGGCAAACAATGCCAAACCAAGCCGCATACTGCGCACCGCGGAAACAATGCCAAACCAAGCCGCACCCTGCGCACCATGGCAACAATGCCAAATCTCCAAGCCGCTATGCCTTTGGCCCACGCCCAACATAGCACCCTAGGTTTGAAAGACTTGCAACTAGGTCAACATGGCCGCGCGTGCCATTGGCACATGCCAACACGTGCCGCAAGCCATATTTCTAAGCCGCTATGCCTTTGGCCCACGCCCTAGGTTTGCAAGACTTGCAACTAGGTCAACATGGCCACACGTGCCATTGGCACATGCCAACACGTGCCGCAAGCCATATTTCTAAGCCGCTATGCCTTCGGCCCACGCCCAACATAGCGCCCTAGGTTTGCAAGACTTGCAACTAGGTCAACATGGCCGCGCGTGCCATTGGCACATGCCAACACGTGCCGCAAGCCATATTTCCAAGCCGCTATGCCTTTGGCCCACGCCCAACATAGCGCCCTAGGTTTGCAAGACTTGCAACTAGGTCAACATGGCCGCACGTGCCATTGGCACATGCCAACACATGCCGCAAGCCATATTTCTAAGCCGCTATGCCTTTGGCCCGCGCCCAACATAGCGCCCTAGGTTTGCAAGACTTGCAACTAGGTCAACATGGCCGCACGTGCCATTGGCACATGCCAACACGTGCCGCAAGCCATATTTCCAAGCCGCTATGCCTTTGGCCCACGCTAAATATAGCGCCCTAGGTTTGCAAGACTTGCAACTAGGTCAACATGGCCGCACGTGCCATTGGCACATGCCAACACGTGTCGCAAGCCATACTTCCAAGCCGCTATGCCTTTGGCCCACGCCAAACATAGCGCCCTAGGCTTGCAAGACTTGCAACTAGGTCAACATGGCCGCACGAGCCATTGGCACATGCCAAACACACACGCTGGTAGCCTAACTTGCAAATCGTGCAACCTACCACCAAGGCATTCCGCACATGCCATTGGCACATGCCAAACACACACGCTGGTAGCCTAACTTGCAAACCGTGCAACCTACCACCAAGGCATTCCGCACATGCCATTGGCACATGCCAAACACACACGCTGGTAACCTAACTTGCAAACCGTGCAACCTACCACCAAGGCATTCCGCACATGCCATTGGCACATGCCAAACACACACGCTGGTAACCTAACTTGCAAACCGTGTAACCTACCACCAAGGCATTCCGCACATGCCATTGGCACATGCCACACGCGCCACTAGCAGCGCCACTTGCACTCAAGATGCAACCAACACTCGAGACATCGACACAAACTGGGGATGCTTCTTTAGGGTTTTGGTTTGGCGGTCACAGCATGCAACGTACACTACGCTCACATTAAGAAAGCGTGAAAAGGAATAAAGCGGTCAAATAAAAGAGGAAATAATGGTGAAAACGTTTTCGCCCATTAAACCATGCGGTTACCACCTCCTCCCATTATTTCACCCTTTACTCTCTTCCTTCATGAGGCCAGGGTACGTTTCAATATCGACTTGTATAAATAGGTCTTACCTATTTCCACCAGACAACACGTCTCGGTCAGGAGAAAAACACTACACTCTCAGAAAGGCAACTTTGCAAGCTCTCCCAAAAAAGCTTTCATCTCTTGCAAGCTTCCCAAGCTTTTACTTTCCTCGATACAAGTCGAGATACTACTCTCCCGTAACTATTCCGGTCTCAACACCTTTCTTTGCTTCCTCCCCAAATCAACCCTTCTCCTCCACTTTGTGACCGAAGCAAAGTCCGGAAACGGCCATTTCTTGGTTTAGGCCGGACATGTACATGATTGATCTCTCGAATCTATAAAGTGCTCACGTGCGGACATTTGTTTAGGGTTTGAACCGCTTTCTCACTCACCTACCGAATTTACCGAAATCGGCGAAACGATTTTTACCCATAAACAATTGGCGACCACAAATGGGAGGATTGATCTATCGGCTACAATGTCGACCCATCGATCTCGTTCTTCGACCCAGATGTCAAGATGGTGGGGAAAGGCGACTCAATCTGACGCAACTACCAGACAACCCGGTTACTAGTTGTAAAACTACACGAGAAAACGGGGACTTGCCGAAGATGCTACCGCTCGATCCGACTCAATCAGACGCCGGACTACCGGTTGTAAAACTACACCAAAACTGGGACTCGTTGAAGATGCTACCAGCGATTGGGGACTTGCGACTCGGTCCGACTCAACCGCCAACAACCCATGTTATCGGTTATTAAAACTACACCCCGAGAAAAACGGGGACTCGGCTGAAGACGCTACCAACAATTGGGGACTTGCGACTCGGTCCGACTCGAGACAACCCGGTTATTAGTTGTTAAAACTACACCGAAAAACCTGGGACTCACAAGACGCTACCAAAATCGGGGACTTGCACGATGCTACCAACAAAGCCACTAGCAAAGAACCGCCTTTTACATGGAGAGGGGCGTGTTCGCAAAATCTATGAAGTGAGTAAATTCGATCAGGCAAGATATACAATCTATTTTTAGGTTCTTAGTAAAACCGTCGTACTTCTTGAGTCTTATGCCTATTGCTAGCACACACTTTCATAAAAGCAATATTCCTTTCCCAAAACATAATCGAGTCATATTATCAAAACCATTCATCCCGTAAATAATCCAATACCCTAAAAAGCTACCAAAATTGTCTATCAAAGTCAAGTTTTGAACCCCGGACATCCAATATGTCTTTCAAAAAAAAAGAACCTAAATGAAAGTTTAACGGAGAAACATTCAAGGAAAATCATCCAACAGAGGTCTGTTCTTCTTGGAGAAGGTCAACTTTGCATCTTCAAGAGCCGCTCTCTTCATAGTCAACATCTTGGAAAGTTTTTCGAGTTCTACCTCCCGACGAGCAATCTCCTCAATGGAAAGGCTTTCGATCTATTCTGCATCTTTCAACTTTGCATCTCTGCAAGGCCTTCAACAAACTACTTAAGTGTTGAACTCCTTTTCTATGCACACGTCGCGATGGTGCTCCCGGTCGGCAATAACGTCTTCGAAACGGTGTGACCGGTCACCTCACGCATATCCTCGATGGAAGATAAAGCCTCTTCCACACGCTTAACCAGTGCAAATCGACTAGTGACTTTCTTGGTTGTGGCCATATGTTTGTACTTCTCCCAGATTTCGGTGTACAACGCCTCGTGCTTAGCCGGCACGCTGAAGCCGCCAACCATCACATGACCTGGATAAGGAACCAAGTACGGAGGATCATAAAAGGCGCATGCACCTGGCCTCACGACTCGCAAAGGGTCTTCTTCCATTCTACGGTAGCAACCATCAGAGAATCATCCGCCGTTTGAGCCACATCTGTGCCCGGCAATTGGCTAACGCCCATCTCCAAGTCACCAGCGGTGGTCACCAAAGACAAGTTTTCGTATGGTTCTACCCGAATCATCCTCCGAACCGGATTCCTCCATGAACTTGAGTTAGACATTTTTCAAAAGAAGAAACAAGAAGAAAGAAAAGAAGCGCTTGCCAGACGCACTTGCCAGACGCGCTTACTAGACGTGCTTACCAGACACGCTTACCAGACGCACATGCCAGGCACACATGCCGCACGCGCATGCTATCCACAGTACCACACTTTGTGCTAACAATTTGCATCCTTCCAGCGCTAACATCTTGAGCCCTTCCGAACCATCCTCTCCCTTCGAAACAACACCATGAACTCAACCCATCTATCAAAAGAACGCAATGGGCTTTGGCACATCCACAGAAATCAATATTGGAAGAGGAATATACCCCTTTATGAAGACAGAACCGTATGGTGTTCTGCAGGCGAACCAACGTGTCTTCTTTTCATCTTCACCACCGGTTGACAAAGTTGGCACGAAAACTGGGTGATTCTTCCGAGCAGAGGCAAGTTTTTTGACGAAGAATTCATCATCCGTGTTTGTTTGGAACTATGGACATCTTTCGATGAGGCGAAATTCGTTTGCAGTAACATCTTACCGGATTTCTTCATAACAACTTAGTAACAAGATATCTCGCACAAAACAAACGGAGAAAGACGAAGTTATCTCCACGACACATAATCGTACCCAACAACAAAAAAAAAAGAAGGGGAAGGAGGACGTATTTTATTCGCGTTCAAGACTATACACGCAAAAGTATTTTCTTGAGGTTCAAAAATACACACGCGGTATTTTCTTCGTGTTTCAAATTATATACGCAGATTTTATACGGGCTCAAGTGTGTCCTGCAGATATCATTCTTCGGGTTCAAAATTATATATGGAGCATTTTTCTACGGGTTCAAAAATTGCACGCAAAGATTTCTTTTAGGACCGAAAATTCATATATGCGATATTTCCTACGGGTTCGAAGTCATATGAAGCACATATACGGTATTCTTCTTCGATTCATATACGGTATTCTCTACGGGTTCCAAACTCGCACACGCAGATATTTTCTTCGGGGTTCGGAATTATACGCAGTATTTTATACGGGCTCAAATGCGTACGCAATATCCTTCTTCGGGTTCAAAATTATATATGGAGCACTTTCCTACGGGTTCGAATAATATATGCAATATTTCCCTTGGGAGCATACATACAATATTTTCTACAAGAGACACGCCAAGAAATTATATGCGCAATATATAAATGCCCACTCTTAGGGTTTACACCTACATAAAAAGGAAACAAGAGAAGTACTGGAAGACATACCTGGAAGCTGGTTTTTCTTTGTGACTCTGCCACTAGTAGGAAAGGATGAAAGGAATAAGGTGCAAGATGAGAGAAAGGGATTATATATATGGGCGTGAAGATTCTGAAAAAGGGAAGGATTTCCCTTTACCAAAAATCGTGCAGGCTCACAAGAACGCCCAATGCCGCCCAAGTTGCGCCGGTCCCGCCAGCAAGCACGCTCAGCTTCCCTACCTTGTGCCGGTCCCACCCGCCTAGCACGCTCGGTTCCAACTCGCCTAACTTCCCAATGTCGCCCAAGGCGCATCGGCCCCACCAATTGCACCGACTTCCCAATGACCGCCCAAGTCACGCACAATCGCCTTCCCAACTCACGCAAACTTCCCAACGTCGCCCAAGTTGCACCGGCCCCACCAATTGCGCCAACTTCCCAATGGCTGCCCAAGTCACTCCTTCCACACCTTGCGCCGGTCCCACCAGCTAGCACAATCAGCTTCCCAACTCACGCCAACTTCCCAACATCGCCCAAGTTGCACCTACCCCACCAATTGTGCCGACCTCCCGATTCGTGCAAAACTACCAGAGGCAAGGATTCCAAATCCTATTTATAGAAGGTCAGGCAAGCCTCCCTCAATTCTCTTTACGGTTTGCTGTTAATAGTTTGTCACCATCTTATGCTTACCTCGCAACAAAGCCCCTATTCCGAGCTAAGCAGGGGACTTAATGTTGATGGTGGTTTTTAGACAAAGGATAAAATCGTAAAAAACCATGACCTAGTGTTACCCGCAACACATTAACTAAGAGCATTTAACTCGGGTGTAAACAATTAATAGGGTATTTTTTCAAAATACCAGATTAGGG
This sequence comes from Papaver armeniacum, assembly GCA_023531295.1. Taxonomy (NCBI): domain Eukaryota; kingdom Viridiplantae; phylum Streptophyta; class Magnoliopsida; order Ranunculales; family Papaveraceae; genus Papaver; species Papaver armeniacum. The sequence goes on along the minus strand of JAJJWW010008320.1, from coordinate 43,413 downwards.
TTTTCAACGCAGAACCCTAATTCCAAAACCAAGCCGCATACTGCGCACCATGGCAACAATGCCAAACCAAGCCGCATACTGCGCACCACGGCAACAATGCCAAACCAAGCCGCATACTGCGCACCATGGCAACAATGCCAAACCAGTCCGCATATCACAGCACCATGGCAACAATGCCAAACCAAGCCGCATATCACACACCATGGCAACAATGCCAAACCAAGCCGCATCTTCGCGCACCAGGGCAACAATGCCAAACCAAGCCGCATATCAAGCGCACCATGGCAACAATGCCAAACCAAGCCGCATACTTGCGCACCACGACAACAATGCAAAACCATGCCGCATATCACAGCGCACCATGGCAACAATGCCAAACCAAGCCGCATATCATGCACCATGGCAAGAATGCCAAACCAGCCGCATCTTGTGACCGCTGGAACAATGCTAAACCAAGCCGCACACCACGCACCATGGCAACAATGCCAAATCTCCAAGCCGCTATGCCTTTGGCCCACGCCCAACATAGCACCCTAGGTTTGCAAGACTTGCAACTAGGTCAACATGGCCGCGTGCCATTGGGCACATGCCAACACGTGCCGCAAGCCATATTTCTAAGCCGCTATGCCTTTGGCCCACGCCAACATAGCGCCCTAGGTTTGCAAGACTTGCAACTAGGTCAACATGGCCGCACGTGCCATTGGCACATTCCAACACGTGCCGCAAAGCCATATTTCTAAGCCGCTATGCCTTCGGCCCATGCCCAACGTAGCGCCCTAGGTTTGCAAGACTTGCAACTAGGTCAACATGGCCGCGCGTGCCATTGGCACATGCCAACACGTGCCGCAAGCCATATTTCTAAGCCGCTATGCCTTCGGCTCATGCCCAACGTAGCGCCCTAGGTTTGCAAGACTTGCAACTAGGTCAACATGGCCGCGCGTGCCATTGGCACATGCCAACACGTGCCGCAAGCCATATTTCCAAGCCGCTATGCCTTTGGCCCACGCCCAACATAGCGCCCTAGGTTTTGCAAGACTTGCAACTAGGTCAACATGGCCGCACGTGCCATTGGCACATGCCAACACATGCCGCGATCCATATTTCTAAGCCGCTATGCCTTTGGCCCGCGCCCAACATAGCGCCCTAGGTTTGCAAGACTTGCAACTAGGTCAACATGGCCGCACGTGCCATTGGCACATGCCAACACGTGCCGCAAGCTATATTTCCAAGCCGTTATGCCTTTGGCCCACGCCAAATATAGCGCCCTAGGTTTGCAAGACTTGCAACTAGGTCAACATGGCCGCACGTGCCATTGGCCCATGCCAACACGTGTCGCAAGCCATACTTCCAAGCCGTTATGCCTTTGGCCCACGCCAAACATAGCGCCCTAGGCTTGCAAGACTTGCAACTAGGTCAACATGGCCGCACGAGCCATTGGCACATGCCAAACACACATGCCGGTAGCCTAACTTGCAAATCGTGCAACCTACCACCAAGGCATTCCGCACATGCCATTGGCACATGCCAAACACACACGCCGGTAGCCTAACTTGCAAACCGTGCAACCTACCACCAAGGCATTCCGCACATGCCATTGGCACATGCCAAACACAAACGCTGGTAACCTAACTTGCAAAACTGCAACCTACCACCAAGGCATTCCGCACATGCCATTGGCACATGCCACACGCGCCACTAGCACCGCCACTTGCACTCAAGATGCAACCAACACTCGAGACATCGACACAAACCGGGGATGCTTCTTTAGGGTTTTGGTTTGGCGGTCACAAAGATGCAGCGTACACTACACTCACATTAAGAAAGCGTGAAAAGGAATAAAGCGGTCAAATAAAAGAGGAAATAATGGTGAAAACGTTTTCGCCCATTAAACCATGCGGTTACCACCTCCTCCCATTATTTCACCCTTTACTCTCTCCTTCTTGACGCCTGGGGTCGTTTCAATCTCGACTTGTATAAATAGGTCTTACCTATTTCCACCGGACAACAAGTCTCACTACTACACTCTCGAAAGGCAACTTTGCAAGCTCTCCCAAAAAGTTTTCATCTCTTGCAAGCTTCCTAAGCTTTCACTTTCTGATACAAGTCGAGATACTACTCGTCTCAACACCTTTCTTTGCTTCCCTCCCCAAATCAACCCTTCTCCTCCACTTTGTGACCGAAGCAAGTCTGGAACGGCCATTTCTTGGTTTAGGCCGGACATGTACAGATTGATCTCTCGAATCTATAAAGTGCTCACGTGCAGCACATTTGTTTAGGGTTTGAACCAGTTTCTCAGTCACCTCACCGAATTTACCGAAATCGGCGAAAACGATTTTTACCCATAAACAGAGGGGTTATTGGGTTGTCTTTGCAATTGGTCTGAAATGTCAGTTAGGCATTTGTATCCTGAAGCTGTCATGTATTTTCCTGATTTTGTGAAGGGCCGGATTAGTCTATCCGGCTGGTTCTCATGTGGAAGGTTAAGGTTGACGATTCTTTGCGCATAATGTTTGGTGTGAGGATGCTCAGCTTTTCGTGGTTCCAAGACCGAGTTGGTGGGTCAATGATATCAACTACTGATTGTATGGGGTAGCAAAGTGTTGGGTCTATGTTATTTTCGAACTGAGGGATCTAGTTTTCTTGGATTGGGGTGGTGGAGCCGTTTCCTATCTGGTGAAAGAGATGTTTTTTCAGGTTTGGTATGAGGGAAGCCAGATTCCTCCATAGGGGGATTGTGGATGAGGGAGGATGAGGGATGTTTTGGAGGATTGGTTGATGTTTAAGATATTTCTCGTTGTACAACGAGGCCACTATATAGTTTGGTTCCTCCATAGGGAGGATAAGGGATGTTTTAGATACAGATATATAAAAATAGACATAGATTTTTCTGGATAACTGCAAATCTTGACAAGATAGACATGGACCTTTAAAGATGTATACAAATATGGTGAAGATTAAGTATGAATCTTTCAGGATATATACAAATATTGAGGAGATAAGTATAAGTCCAAGTGGTTATTTCAGATAACCACAAATTTCATAAGATAGACAGGTAAATCTGGGTGGTTATTTTAGACAACTACAAATCGTAACAATTGGATTTGTTTATACCTATATGTAGAGTCACGCTTACCCATAGATTGGTAAGTGTTGTATGGCTATCAAGACATATGGCCGACGTAACTTGTGGAATCTTCTGGGTTGGCTCGTTTCTGGCCGACCCTCAAAAAAAAAAGGTATAATCCAACTCAAAAGGTACACAATCACTATTATTTTTTTCTTTTAAAAATTTGTCTAGAGCTCTCATCGACTCAAGCATCGGAGTGTCTTTGTAGATACCCCTCAATTTTCATCTACAATTTTTGAAGAAATAAACCAACGATGGAGACTCCATCATCCTCTATATATCTCTTGAAGATTCTTGGGTAATTAAATTTGGAATGATTAATTGGGGGATAGACAAACTAATTGGGGGATATGTGCCGGCATAGTTTTCAATGAAAACCGGCATGGTCGATGGACTATCGGCATTGAAAAACCATGCCGGCAGCTACAGTAAAATATCCCCCAATTAGTTTTTCTATCCCCAATTAATCTTTCCAAATTTGTCTCAGCGAAGTCAATTTTTATCTTTTTTATTTGTTAGGAATCATGAAGCACGCATGTTAATAAAACATGTTAAATGTTCCAATTTTTTAGCTTAATTTTTGTTGTTAGTTTCATCACTCATTTTTGTAACGGGTAATCACCCAATTTTTAATATATATATCCTCTTTGCCTTCCGCATAATATCAACCATTAACTTATAGTTGGAGTGGTTAACCGAAAACCAAAACTAAACTCGACATCACCGAGATTTAACTATGCAAACAAATGGCCATTGAAAAGGAGATGTTGGTGGGAATTGAAGCAGTCATGAAGTCTATTTGTAAGTACACTTATTTATCTCCATCGCCACGTGTACTAGCAGAACCCACGTGGAGGCCATGTCATAAAAGGATCGACACGTAGAGGCACCCATGGTGTCTATATGACGTGCCATCTGTCGAGACCAAGGGTTGGAGATGAGGGGACATCCAAGGTAGATGATCCCGCGCAACACTAGAGGGTCACTTTGCCCCATCACGAGAGGAAACGCGATCAACTACTGGGGATAGTCCGACCGACACCGACGTGACAAGAGAGGATCGACATCGATCGGCGTGGACTGGACCGCCCCAACCACTAACATTTAATGCTGCCCAAAGGGCACGTGTCGGATGACCACCGAAGAAGATGAGCATTAATCAGCGTAATGAACTTGGGTATTGTAGAATCCGCGGAGTGACAGAGAGGTCCGCGGACCTGGCACAGAGCACAAGAAGATAAGATCTCAACAGCTCTATGACAGTGGTTCTACACAAATTAGCTATATATAGGTATGTCCCTTCCACTAAAGAGGGGATCGAATAGAAATTAGAGGTAAGGGATAGGAGAGAGAATAGTGAGAAGTAAGTAAGCGTTTATGGAGAATCTCTCCATAAACCGCATAAATCAATCCCCCCCCCCCCTTTCTTTTGTAATCGTTTACTTCATAGTGAATAACACCGGATCCGTGGATGTAGGCCTTAGTGCTGAACCACGTAAATCTTCGTCTCCTTTATTATTAGCACTTTTATGGTTTTATGTATGTGTTGATGTCTCAGATCTATCATTCTAGGGATGATGACGAGATCATGACAAACCCTATGGGTTTGGAATCTATGAGTCATCACCCGCCTAGGCTTACTATACTGTACTCACACTTTAAATGCAAGTATTCAGTTCATATTTAGATTGTTTGTGATCATGCGGACCACACTTGAATTCCGCGTTCACAATTTGGCGCTAGAAACAGGGACTTCGTCCGGTAAAAAAGATTTATCTTTCCCGTGACTTCACAACCTCTACCTCAAAAATTTTACTTAAAAACACAAACAAATCCGTTCAAGGACTCGTTTTTCACATATTTGTGTCCTTTATACTTTCTACCCGCAGATCTGGATCTTTTACAAACACAAACTAACAGATCTATGTTTTCGAACTCTTTTTCGCACGTATTTATGTCTATTGTGTTTTCTACCAACAGATCTGGGCATTGTGCAACCTTTAAACCAACAGATCCGAGTTTTAACTGTTATTTCAAACACAATTGCCGTCCAAAGATTTGGACTTTTTGCAAACAACCATCCATGGACCTTACCCCGGTTAAGTCCTCATCCGTCTACAGTATTCATATTGCTCGCCAAACTAACAAGCTTGAACTAACAAGTAACCCGTGGACTTTTTGTCTCGGTTTACCTCCGTGCTTTCTGTGCAGAATATTACAATGGAAAAGAACAAAGATACCGGGAAAATAAAGATGTTTTCGAAAGAAACACCAAGGACTACGCCAGTAATAACCAGGAGCAAACAAAATGGCGCAGTGTTCTCAACCAGGGAAAAGACGCAGAACGGAGCGGAAAGCACATTCCTTTCAGACGCGGGTATCATCGCAATGGAAGCAAAGAAGACCGCGGCAGAAAAACCGCCACAACACCGAAGGAACTTCTCAAATGGTCGCCTCCAAAGTGACAGCTACAACTCGCCCATCAACCTCGAGAAGCGGTAGCAGAATCCGTAATCCGTAACCGTCCATACGGATGCCACGAGATCGATGAACATAATATACCAATACACGCAAGGTCCTACGGAGTGATCGAGCCGGGTAGACGACTATTAGAGGAAGTCAACACCACAGCCCCCAAAGGACAAGCTCAGATACAGGTAGGAACAAATCAGGAATCAAATCAATCTGCGCAGATATTGGCGCAATTAGAAGAACTAAAAAGGAATCAGCAGATATACGCGGACGCGGTGGCCTTACTAGCCCAAGAGAATCAGCAATTAAGAGAGAAGATCCTCCAAAGCGCGGAGCTAGAGAATCAGCAGGACGAAGCCAATTCTACGATACAAAATAGAGATCCGAGGATGATCCACGAAAACGTCCCCGCAGTAGTCGACCGAAGAGGAGCACCCCGAAAGGGTACGCAGAACAATAGAGGGATCGACCGGACTACCACCCGAAACCTCGGACTACTATGATGAAGAAGAAGTCACAACTTCACAACCTACAAGGAAGACACGGACTTCCATTCAAGATGAGCAGTGTTTGGCAATGGAGAACCTCCGTGCGGAAATGCTAGCGGAAATCAATCAAATCAAGACCAGGCAAGCAGGCGGAAGACTAGAACAGGTCATGAAGGAAGCCAGCACTACCCCACTAGCACGGCAGCTGGCTACCGCCATCATTCCACAAAAGTGTCCGGTCCCATCCTTCGAGTGTTACGACGGATCCACGGATCCCGCGGCTCACCTACGGTATTACAACAGGATAATGGCCAGTGGGATCATGACGAAGCTATATTATGCGGATATTTCCCTTCAAGCACGAAGGGATCCGCGTTATCTTGGTTCGATAACCTCAAGCCGGGTGCATCGGTTCATATGATCAACTCACCGAAAGATTCTTGGCCACCTACATGTATAACAAGGTCGTGAACACAGGATGGACAAACTCTTCTCACTCGCAATCAAATACAATGAGTCCATTCGATAATACACGGATAGGTGGCACAAGATATGTCAAGCCATAGGACAAGTGGATCCCGTAGTAAGTATTAATTGTTACAAATGGGGGCTTGACGGATGAGCCCATTGTTCGTCGAAATTCACGGTACCTCTCCAACCACGGAGGAGATCCGAGGATAATCACCGAAAAACATGCTAGATTGGAAGAAATTCAAAGAGAAAACCCAAGAGCACAGGCTCAACGACCCTCACGAACCAACTCCGCGGAACTAGCGAATGTATCCAAAGAACATCAAAGGGATTAGAAGGATGACCACAAAAGGGGTGGAAAAAAGTTTGAAGACCGAGTCTACACGAAGCTCAACGCCAGCTACTCATGCATTTTAAAAGAGATCAAGGATCGCGAGGACCTAGACTGGCCCTGGTCCAAAGGAAAACAACCACCGGCCTCGGCAGAATCTAAAGAGTACTGCGATTTCCACTGCTTCTACGGACACCCAACTGAGAAGTGTAAAAATCTCAAGATAGCGATACAAAAACTGATTGATGCAGGAGATCTAAAAAAATATATAGAAAAGGCTGGAACGGAAGATAGAGCCAAACGCAGCAATGGTGTCCACTTACCAGAAGGTAATCGCACATTGAACACTATATCCTGCTCGGAAAGCAAAGGGCCAACCCTAACGGCACAAATAGGGAAACGACTGAGAAAGCAGTTTGAAGATTACTGTGAGCTTTACAGCGCAAATGGAAAGGAAGTGCAAGAACACGAGGAGTTGATGAACGCACCTCTGACCTTTGAAGCCGAGGATATTGAGGATGACATGGAAGATCACAACGACCCATTGATCCTCACATTGCCAATCGCAGGATGCAACATAAAGAAAATCCTTATCGATGGAGGAAGTTCCGTAAATGTCTTGTTTTACGATACATTCAAACGTATGGAGCTTAACGATGAGCAATTCTTGACTTCGCACTACACCATCTACGGGTTCAATGGCACGACTACGAAGCCTCTGGGGATATTATCTTGCAGGTGGACGCAGGCCCCATGAAAGTCGACACTCGCTTTAGTGTGGTAAACACGCCTTCGCCCTACAACGCCATTATTGGACGAAGATGGGTCCACAAGCTTAAAGGAGTCGCAGCCACCTACCATCAATATCTTAGATTTCCCACTCCCCTAGGAGTAATGGAGATAAAGGGTGATCAAGCTTCCGTAAAGGAATGCCACGCGATGCAAATAAAACTCAACAATGAAGAAGATGAGAAAAGAAAAACCCGCAAGGCTCGGAACAAGGCGATATCCAGAGACAAAGCCATCGACGAATATTTGGAAGAGATCTCAGGGAAAAGCTTGTCTAAAGGGAACTCTGTAGGAAACACGGAAGCCTCAACATCAAAGGATAACCAGGGCGACCTCGCAAACAAAGAATCTGAGACTACCAAATAGCAATTAAAGAAAGTCCCCCACCTTGGGGAACCAAAGCCCACGTTTACATCCTTGGAGGCGGTGAAGGAAGTTAACATAGTGACGAGAGCGGGAACCCCAGAAAGATCAAGATAGGAACTCTAATGGACGGAGAACGCGAAGCTTCACTAATAAAACTACTAAAGGAGTACGCGGACATCTTCGCGTGGAAACTATCCGATATGCCGGGAATAGACCCACAGATAGTACAACATGAGCTGCGCATCAAACCTGGCACACCCCCCGTACGACAAAAGATACGAAAGGTGGCTACAGAATATCATAAAGCAGTAGAAACGGAGCTGCGAAAGCTGTTGGAGGCCGGTTTTATAAAAGAAGTCAAATATCCCACTTGGATCTCTAACATGGTAATAGTACCAAAGAAGAACGGAGGGGTCAGAATCTGCATCGACTTCACCAACCTGAACAAAGCATGTCCCAAGGATAGTTATCCGTTACCCAGCATTGACCAATTAGTCGACGCAGTAGAAGGATACGAAGAGTTATCATTCATGGATGGATACTCCGGGTACAACCAATTATTTTTGGCAGAAGAAGATCAGCAGCACACTGCATTTTACACACCCCATGGTCTGTATTGCTACGTAAGGATGCCGTTCGGGCTCCGGAATGCGGGAGCAACGTACCAAAGGATGGTCGATGCTATTTTCAAGCCGTGGATTGGCAGGACCTTAGAGGTCTATGTTGACGATATGCTCGTAAAGAGCAGGTTAAGGAAGGACCACCACCAGGACCTGAGGGATATCTTCGAAGCTATGAGAAAACACAATATGAAGGTAAAACCGGAAAAGTGCACTTTCGGAGTAACCTCAGGAAAATTCCTTGGGTACCTGGTGACAAAAAGAGGCATTGAAGTAGATCCCGCAAAAATCCGAGCCATAGTAGACATGCCGTCTCCAAAGAACCTAAAAGAGGTACAAAAGCTCAATGGATCCCTAGCAGCCCTGGGAAGATTCATTTCAAGATCCTCAGATAGGTGCAAACTCTTTTTCAACATACTAAAAAAAGGGACGAAATTTGAATGGACGGCAGAATGCGAAGAAGCCTTCTCGGGTATCAAACAGTACCTAGCAGAAATCCCCATCCTTCAGAAACCGGACCCGGATGAGGTCTTGGCACTATACATTGCGGCGACAGACGATGCAGTAAGTGCAGTACTCGTCAGAACCCACACAAAGGAGGAGCAACCGATCTACTATGTCAGGCAAGACCACAATTCCGCGGAAAGGAACTACACGAGAATCGAACAGACTAATCTTAGCCGTCGTATGGTCTACATTAAAACTAAGGACGTACTTCTTAACACATGACATACGTGTCCCATGTCGAGCACCCTTAGAGACCATCCTCAAAGGGGCAGGAAAGGTAGGACGCATAGCAAAATGGAGCACGTACCTCGACCAGTTCAACATCCACTATGAGCTTCAACACTCTCAGAAATCACAAGTGTTAGCAGACTTCCTAGCAGACCTACCTTTGGACAACGAAGAAGAAGTGCGCATACAAGGATGGAGGGCTGTGGGAGCCCCAGAAATAGAAAAACTAGAGCCAAATAATATTCTTGAACCAGTAAACCCACGACAATGGGAGGTCTTTGTTGATGGCTCCAAAAAATAGAGAGGGCGCGGGGATAGGCATCGTCATCACCACACCCACGAGGGGGACAGAATTGTGCACGCATTCGATTGGAATTCGAAGGCCATACAAACAACATCGTAGAATATGAAGGTGTGATCCACGCACTCCGTTTGATAATTGAATTAGGGATACAAGAAGTACGGTTGACAAGTGACTCACAACTAATCATACTAATGGATAGGCTACGAATACAATGTGTATGACGAAACGCTGATGACGTACATGGCTCTGGTACAAACATTGGCTTCCCAAATACCAAAAATCAAATTCCGACATCTGCGTAGGAAGGAGCTTAGACACGCAGATGCCCTGGCATACATATCATTCATGCTTAAAAATGAGGATGTCAAAGCCATCAAGATAACAAGAGTGTACGAACCATCCATCAAGCTCCAAGAGACATGCGCGGCTAACCGACGCAAATCTAAGGAAGAGGATATCTCTGATGATGATGTCGGAGAGCACATATTCGACGACTTCCAGGACGATGATATCACGCGACAAGCTGACGAAGATGACGATCACAGTCAGGAGCTGATTGGAGAATCTTTCTTAAAAGAGGGGAAACTCCCCGGGATATCAAGCAAAGCTAGAAAAATACAATCCAGAGCAGCAGGATGTACGAATTAAGGGACCAAACCTTATAGGAAAATCATTCCTCCAGGCCACTTCTCCGCCGCCTATCCCTACGAGGGACATATCATCTTGAAAGATATCCACAGAGGAGACGCGGGGAATCATAGTGGAATGAGATCCCTAGCAGATAAGGCAAAGACGCAGGGTTACTACTGGCCTACCATGATCCAAGATGCAGCTAGAATGGCGAAAAAATGCGAAGAATGTCAAAGGTTTGGTAAACGAATCCACGCCCCACCCACAAAGTTAAACTCGTGGACAATCCGTGGCCCTTCGGGAAATGGGGTATCGACATAGTAGGCCCACTCGTATCGTGGACTGGGAAGAGAAGATTTCGATAGTGGCAACGGATTATTTCAGCAAGTGGGTAGAAGCAAAGGCACCGGGCAAGAATTCGGGATTCGGACGTGTTTACTTTCATTTTTCAAAATATCATCCGCAGTTTGGCATCCCCAAGCAGAGATAGTTTCCGACAACGGTAAACAACTGCAAGGGAAGAATATCGACTTGCCATTCGACACCTTCAAAATTCGAAAAAACAAATCCACCCCCATATATCCACAAAGCAACGGACAAGCGAAGCCACAAATAAAACTTTGGCGCTTATCCTTAAAAAAAAAAAACAACTAGACGAATACAAGGGGTGGTGGTGTGAGCGGTTGCATAACGTTCTATGGGCATATAGGACGACTCGAAGATCGGCCTACCGGGAGTCTCCGTTTTTACTCACATACGGAGCGTATGCGTGAATCCCTACGGAAATCCTACTTCCAACAACAAAGACAAGCATGGGAGAAGAACTTCACCACGGACATGATGTTGGAAAAGCTTGACGATCTCGAAGAAAGGAGAGAAGCGACTACAAAGAATGGAAAACTACCAACGCAGGCTAGCCAGAGAATATAACAAAAAAGTGAAACTTAGGAATTTTGTAGAAGGGCAGTATGTATTGAGAACCATTCCCCAATACCAGCGAGAAAAGAAGTGGGGAAAATTAGCACCAACTTGGGAGGACCCTACGTAATACACGACATCGCAGAAATGGCTCTTACTATCTCGCGTAACCCGAAAGGGGAAATCCTCATGCACCCGTGGAATGCCAAATATCTCAAGCCATACTACCCATAACCCACCACCTGCGTATGCCTTTCGTAAGAAGAAAACGGATTTACGAGTCCGCATGTCTCTATCTCTCGACAAAGGAGTAACGCGCCTTAACTTTTAATCAATACAAGCTTTCATTTTCAAATGACACATCCTACAATATTCTATTCATTACCCATACACATTTCAATTTATTCAAGGTCACAACCTATACCATATGAGACACATGTATATATTACTTACACAATGTACATTGTAAACCATGCCACATCTTAATAAAACATCGATACTATCGTTACCCCGTGGACGTAGGCCTTAGGGATGAACCACGTAAATCATTGTGCAGTTATTATTATTAAGAATTGGCACTATACTAAGAGGGATATCCCGCACAAAGCGTGGATCATACCCACGGCAATATACCGGGCAATACCCCATACAAAGCACACACACGCAACATATCGGAGCATACAAATGCAATCTCTCGGAACTCCTCCGTAAGTGTCTATAAGTGTATGACCAGGAGGCGACTTCCCACGGAATGAGATACCCGAGCAATATTACAAGCCACGAACTCAATGGAATATATCCTTGAACGTCGGCCGTACCCCCACCGTTCAAGAATCCTCCGGCCAAGGAATTAGCTGGGCGGGGTGCAAGGTCACAAGACAATTCCGGGGATATCAACCTACGGAATTGCACAGACAATACACTTTCTCAAATTGATAAACACTACGGAATTACTCATTATGTTTAACTTAATGTGTAAAGCTGATAGATGTAAATTCAACAAAATTCAAAGTCAGATTTAAACACCAAAGTTTGATCTAGTACATGGCAACGATTACCAGCCCAACAAGCAAAATAGCAAAAACACCAAAAGGATAAGCAACTGAGATCAATCCCTAGCATACTAGCTACGGTCTACTGAGAAGGAGCGTTATCCGCAGGTTTATCCTTCATTGATGAAGGAACACTACCACCCGAGGAGGGTCCAGAAGAACTTGACGGGAGCGCGGGCAAGGGACGCCGGGTATAATTCTTAGTCAACCCATGACTCTTCTTGAGATCCAGCTCAATCTCACCAAGAGTCCTGTTAATCTCTTCTGCTAGCTGCTTACGAGCCACGAAGCCTATGGCTACGCTCTTCATTTCAGCCTGGTTCAGGGAAGCAGAAAGCTGATCTACCTTTTGATTGGCATGCTTCAACGCTTCCTCCTGAGACAAGGCTAGACCGCGATGATAGTTAACCTGACCTTCCAACTGAACTACTTTAGCTTGAGCTTCGGCAAACTTGCCATCCGTTAGACTCTAAGCTGTCCTTGAGTTCTCGGACAATAAAAGAGAACAAAGGTGTTATAACAAATAAAATACAAAGCACACTCGATGACAAAGACGTTACCTTCACGATGATCAACCGCGGAATCCCTTGCTTCGCAAAGATAATCATATTCGATTGATAACTTATCATAATCTACCCGCAAAGTTTATGAGCATACCGACTCGCGCTTAGGTCATCTCTGAGCACCGAGTCCGAATGACGATATCGATTAACCTCATCGTTCTTCGATTCCAACCCTTTATTAAGACGGTACATAGCCACTTCTAAGTTTTTCTCACACTCAACCTGACGGGCCACATCAGCTCGAGACGCGGATAAAGCACTACTAAGAGCGCAAGAGTCTGCCCTAGCGTCGTCCCTTTCCTTAGCAAGACGTCGCATATATGCCCGCACATCCGAGGGATGGGAGGACCGCGCCTGCTGCAGCTCACTTTCCATAATATTAAGTTTAATTTCTAAAGAGCAAATCTGATCGCGGGCCTTCTCAAGATTATCCCGCGTCCATAAAAGAGCCCCGTTGAATAAGTGACGGTCATGGTTGTTTTTATTTTGCGATCTACCATGCAAAGCTTTTCTTACGCCATTCTTCGGCCATCGCGTTATGCACATCCGCTCGGGCATTCCATTTCACGGACTCACTCTTAAGTCTTTCAACTAAATCGGCAATACGGCCCTTCCTCGACGAACTCTCTCATTTCGAAGCCACAACAACTCGGGGACTCCACCCATCAAGACAAGACAAGGGAGGAGGGAAGAAGGAGATAACTCGAACATATAAGGGACATGTAACTATCAAAGAAGAGGAGATACAAACCTCAAATAGAAGAGGAATTTTTCTCAAGAACCGCTAACTTGGCCTTAACCGAAGTTAGCTCGGGCGCAGCCTTCTCCTCTTCCGCGTCCCGCTGCTCCTTACGCTTAAGCTCCTTCAACTCGCTATCTCCTCATCTTTAGCGGAGACCGCCGCCTCGACGCTTGTAAGCGTTCCTTCATAATGTCGGAGCTTCCCTTCTAGCTTGAGAGACTTAGATTTGAAGAGCCGGTAAAGATGATGGTTACAATACTCACTCCTCATCATCTACCAATCAAAAAGGGAAATTAGTTCACAACACTTTTAAGCAAAATCGTGGATAGAAAGAACCGGACAAACCTCCAATAATCGCTGCTGGGATAATCAGACTGCGGTACCCATCAAGCAATGGCCATCATGTCGAATCGTAGGGGGATCCACCACGAGATCAATCCCACCGGTCACAAGATTCTTGCCCCACCCTCGATCTACCACCTCCTCGGGGTTAACTCCATCTCGCCTACGAGTAAATGAATCAACTTTTTTCCCCTTCAATCACCAGGGCAGGATGAGGCACAACAAGCAAATTTTTCTTTCGCAAAGTGCCAAAAACAAAGATCATCGCCATCCGCATCCAAGGACCGCGTGAAATCATCGAGGAAGAGTCTGAGGGCTTCCCACTAAGCAAAGCACCAGTAGTACTTATCACCAAGGCCTTACCAGCAGTGGAGGAAGTGCCAACACAACTCTCGGGCTGCACAGCCAAAACCCCAACATCAGATCCGCGCGTAGGACCAACTCCACAGCTATCCTTAAGAACACTCCAGTCATCACCAGCGGGAAGCAGGGTGAAATCCGAAACAAGCCCCATAACTCTGGCCATGTCGAATGATTGCTCCCCAGATAAAACCCTACCAAAAGAAAACTCATCACAAGCACCCCCATCCTTGTCACCACTGCCAAGAACAATTCCCTTACCTTTGTCTATAACATCCCCACTGAACTTAGTAGCCCCCTCGGCCTGATATCCACCACCACTACCAATAGACGGATTACCACCAACACCACCAATGGCCGGATCTTCACCACCACCAGTGGCCTGAGCACCATCATCTTCACCACCACCAGTGGTCTGAGCACCATCACCTCCACCACCACCAGTGGCCGGACCACCATCATCTTCACCACCATCAGTGGCCTGACCACCATCACCTTCACCACCACCAGTGGCCTGACCACCATCACCATCACCTTCTTGAACAAAGCGGAGAAGTCTCAATTCGCTCTTCCCTATCGAAACATCGTCATCACCATCCACGGGACTATTAACATCCTCGAAGTGTGAAGAGCCCTCGGTGGGAGAATTCGACGATTGTTTGGGATTAAGTTTCTTATTTCTACGCACCTACAACACACAATGATCAACATTGGCATCTCCTTTCCTTGGCATAATCAACATTATTAAAGAAAACGAAGGGGCATGTATACGTAGAAAACAAACAACACACCTTAGTAACATCAATATTCTCAGGAGAAGGTTAGCATCGAGATATCCTCGTCTTCCGCGACATCAACATCGCGATTATAAGCAAAGTCCATACCTTCAAAGCACATCTCGCCGGGGCAATAATGGGCATAACGAGCGGGAAGCTTCGCGATGAGGACTGTTATCGAGGTCACAACCATGGGGTCCAGGGGACCCAACCATAGGCCCACGGACCAACAACTTCAAGAACAAGTGGCGTGACCACTCATAATCGTGATCACGCTTAATTCTCTCATCGGCGGGAATATGAAGACCGTCAGTACCAGGAACCCTAGCCATCTTGGAATCACTCACCTCGCTCAAAAGGCGAATTTCCCCCTTCCCAGAAGCAATGTTCCGCAGACTCACAGACCACGGCTTACGAGTATTCCTGTTAACATAATCTCCGAAGGATCTGTTGAAATTCTCAGGAGTATACCACCCTTTCTCCTCCTCTAGTTTAGGGGCATAGCAAGTCATCATCGTCTGCCCCTTACTACGAAGATAGCATTCTCGGAGATGACGAAGATAGTTCCCTGTCAACTGCTGCACCCCACGATTATGGCTTTTCTTGGCAGAATTGCGGCTAGACAAGACCCGATAGTAGAAATCATCACCGCTCTATATAAGGGCAACATCAAACCAGCCTCGAAAGCACCCACTCGTCGTCAAGAAATGAAAGGCATCATACCGATAATTGGTAACCATCTCATAAGTTATATCTTTATCAGGGGCATAAAAACGCACTTGGAAGTGCTGAAGACCGTGCTTCAATTTGAAAGCTTCAAGATCAATATGCCTGAAAGTAAACTTCTTATTACCCAAAGGTAAAGGTCGAAAAGTAACAGCAGAGTCATCCTCGAAAGCATCTCCAATAGTATCTTCCGCAGAATCCGCTACCTTCTTCTTAGGAGGAACTACATCTCCCGAGGATTCTATTTCCGCAGCCTTTCTCTTTGAAGACAGAGTTTTAGTCGACTTACCTAAATTAGGCACAGGTGGATTAGTCCGCGGTGGAAGTTTGGTGCGGAGAGGCTGTACATCTAGAGGATCAGTGCGCGGAGTCTGCTGTCTCTTCGGAGACCCATTTCTAGGGCGATTCACGGCATATCTAGACCCCCGTGGCTGATCACCCCTTTTAAGTGAAGACCTCTGACCAGAGGACGAAGACGTTCGTCCTTCCCGAGGATTACCATGCGTAAGTGAAGGCGAAGCTTCATCCCTAACATTGGAATCATTCCGAGGAGATCTGTGAGGACTCGACGGAGGAGTTTGGTAAGGAACCCGCGGATGATCGGACATACCTACGGACACAAACACAAATAAAAGCGCAAGTCAGAGGCGAATAAGATCGAAAAGCAAAAAGTTCTCAAGAACAGCAACAAACGTGAAGAAAACCCTAGACTCCATCTGTAACTACTTAAACTCTCGAACTACTACTCAAAATCCAAAGAAGAAAAATAAGATCGAGGCAGAATGAAACATACGACTCAGTGGTATCAATTCTCAAATCCCGGGATATACATAAGATTAAACTCATCACCAGCGCATCACCAGAAAATCAAGAACTCAACAGGGTTGGACATGGCGATTAAACGGAATAAAAAAAAAAACCCATACCTGAACCTCAAAGAATAAAGTAGCAGCAGCAACAAAGGCGGCAGCGATGGTAGCAGCGACAGCAGTAGCAGGGACAGCGGCAACGAAGATGACGACAAAGATAACAGCAACAGCAGTAACAATGGTGTCAGAGGAAGTTAAGAAGGTAAAGAAGACAATGGAAAGGAATAAACAGAGAATGTGAATTTAATTCACATTCTCTCATTCTCCCCTCTTAAATAAGAACAAGAAAAACCGTCCACTACCCAATGGGCGTTATGGCGGGTAGGGGAAACGTGCACAATAAATGCGGTAGCACCTTTTTAGGAGGAGTTATGAGGAGGGAGATAAAACGTACCACACGATTCTTCTTCCCACTAAAGATAGCGCCCAGTCACAAGAAGAGGGGCAAATTGTAAGTACACTTATTTATCTCCATCGCCACGTGTACTAGCAGAACCCACGTGGAGGCCATGTCATAAAAGGATCGACACGTAGAGGCACCCATGGTGTCTATATGACGTGCCATCTGTCGAGACCAAGGGTTGGAGATGAGGGGACATCCAAGGTAGATGATCCCGCGCAACACTAGAGGGTCACTTTGCCCCATCACGAGAGGAAACGCGATCAACGGCCGGGGATAGTCCGACCGACACGGACGTGACAAGAGAGGACCCGACATCGACCGGGCGTGGGACTGGACCGCCCCAACCACTAACATTTAATGCGCCTGGAGGGCACGTGTCGGATGACCACCGAAGAAGATGAGCATTGATCAGCGTAATGAACTTGGGTATTGTAGAATCCGCGGAGTGACATAGAGGTCCGCGGACCTGGCACAGAGCACAAGAAGATAAGATCTCAACAGCTCTATGACAGTGGTCCCACACAAATTAGCTATATATAGGTATGTCCCTTCCACTAAAGAGGGGATCGAACAGAAATTAGAGGTAAGGGATAGGAGAAAGAATAGTGAGAAGTAAGTAAGCGTTTATGGAGAATCTCTCCATAAACCGCATAAATCATCCCCCTTGCTTTTGTAATCGTTTACTTCATAGTGAATAACACCGGATCCGTGAATGTAGGCCTTAGTGCTGAACCACGTAAATCTTCGTCTCCTTTATTATTAGCACTTTTATGGTTTTATGTATGTGTTGATGTCTAAGATCTATCATTCTAGGGATGATGACGAGATCATGACAAACCCTATGGGTTTGGAATCTATGAGTCATCACCCGCCTAGGCTTACTATACTGTACTCACACTTTAAATGCAAGTATTCAGTTCATATTTAGATTGTTTGTGATCATGCGGACACTAGGCCAAATGTGAGATTTGGTGACGGTTGGGAATTTTATACCATGACGGTTTAGAAAAAAGCGTCATGATACATTTCTGGAAATTTATAGGTGACAGTTCTCTGATAGAACTGTCACGAATTGCCATTAAGAATCATGACGGTTGTTAAAACTGTCGCAGATACTACTTATTGTGACGGTGAATGAGATAATCTGTTACCATAGACCTACTACCATACAGTGACGGTTGCGAACTGTCATGTATACTTGTTAATATGACGCTTAGGTAATAAACCGCCACAATAGCTCATAAAATATAACGACGGTTTGGTGATAAAGTATCACAATAGCTTATTATTTATAATGAAGGTCCGAGTGACTAACCCTTGTAATAGCTCATATATTATACAGTAATAATAATGATATTTGCTTATCAAATGCACTGTAAAACAATGAACGATTCAAAATATGCATGGACCGGGACCCTATGTTACTGTTGTACCAAAGTGCGCAGTATTTGCGAAACCCACCTAATATTAGGTAAAACAATAAAAAAAAAAAAAATACATTACTAGAAGTTAGGGCCCTGGATCTCTTTGGGACCTCCAATCCATGCGATAGCTGATGAAGGACCGGTTATAACCCAAAAGTGAATACCCTAATTCGATCTTTTAACTCTCCGCCGCTCTGGCTCCCTCTAACTCTCTTCTATCTTCTTCTTCCTCCCCTTCTCTGTTAATATTCCTCCACCACCAGCAATCACAAATTGATTGACCACATCACAAAATATCCCATCTGGAAAGTTTGTTAGTCATCTTGTTACGATTTTTTTTTTTTCTCATTTTTTTTTTTTTTTTTGATTTCTCTTTAATAGCAATAAAGAATCAAAATTACAAGAACCCCAAACTGAAAAATCCACAATTTTTTGAAGCTCAGAAACATAAATCGAGTCATACAAAGACAACCCAAGTAAGTTTGATTTCTTAAATTGATATTGTTTCACGGTGATTTATTTCTCCTTACCCTGCAGCCTAGTTTAATTCCAGCAGTTTCACCTGCCAATCAAGATCTGGCTACGACCCAAAAGGTAAAGTTTGAAACTTCGTTTGCAGAAACTTTTCTCAAATCCCCTTATCCAGTAGAATGTATTTCTTGTCCAGTTAGACTTGTTGAACCTACAAAAGTCCATTCGTTATTCTTAGTTTTATCTGGTCGTATATTTCAGGCGAGATGACTTTTGTTGTCTTGACAAAGATTGATATCATGGGTAAGGGTACTGACGTTGATGTAAGTTAGTTACTTTCCTGCAGTTCGTTGTTATGTACTGAACTAGCAACATTTTTATGGCTGGATAGGTTCTTCTCTTCCTTTTTCAGGTGCTAACAAGAAAGTTGTTGACAATCAAAGGCCTAAGTTCCACTTCTCAAGGCATTAAACTTTAGTTTGGAGTAATATAATTCTCAGTATTTTCTCTGTGAGTGTCAGCTAGACTTTGAGTTTAAGTTTTTCAATTTGTTGTTTTAATGTAGAATTCCTAGGAAAACTAAGTAAACTATAGACTTTATGAGTAAATTTGATGATCGTTGATCTTAGAGAAAATTAGTGTTCTTCATCCATTTTGCAAAAGTGACTAATGTTATCATTCCAATTTGAATCCAGCTTTGTTGAATTAACTTCAAGCACCTCTTGTTTCGGGTTTGTTTCTGATGCATCAATCTTTTCTACTGATCGAACGTGTCCAGACTCCAGAGCTAGTGCAGAATGAAAATTCAAATACTTTGTAATTTTACCAAATGTTTTGAACCTGGTGTGGGTACAATGTACTTTTATTTAAATTTTTAAATGAGATTGTAAATTGAATTCAATTATAGTATACGAGTTTATCATTGTTTTAATTTGGTTTCATATTTAGTTTGTGTTTGGAAGAAAAAAATCGTTAACTGTAATTTACCATTGCAAAGCAGAAACGTCACTCAAGGCCTAATAAAATGACGTTTACATGAACAAACCATCACAGATGTATTTTATGCCGACGCTTTTAAATGTCCCATTACAGTTTTGGAGATTTTATATGACGGTTACTTGGAGAAAGTGCCATTATACAACTGTTAAAGTGGCGGTTTTTAATAACATGTGTTGTTGTTGTATTTTACATTGACGGTTCCACATATCAAATGTCAGCATTATAGGTAAATTGTAACGGTTATATGACAGTTCACAACCGTCATTATAAACTGACCCCTACGGTGACACTGGCTTTGGTGACGCTTACAGATTTCACCTGAACCGTCATAAAACTGATACCATGACAGTTTTGAAATGTCACCAATGTGTATTTTTCTACTAGTGGGACCACACTTGAATTCCGCGTTCACACTATTGGAAGACATTTTAATTACAAAATATGTGAATTAGAAAATAAAAAAACGCGCCGCATCCTTGAAAAATGGTTCACAATGACATATTGTAGATGTTTAATTCTTATTGTCTGATTTCTATTTTCATGTTATTACGCAGATAATCGGCATTTTTTTTTTTTTTTTTTTGGTTCTCATTTTTTCAAATATGTTTTATGGAAGACATCTTTCATTTTATTATGGAATTCGTCTTTCCGTCTCCATTACCTATGAAAAGATTCGCACTACCATCCAAAGTTAACTTGTAATTAAATTCAGATAGCGCAAAACTGGTATAAACATGAGACGGCCATATAAATTGATCAGAGTAGTATTAGATGAGCAATGGATGCAGTGGTGCTTGATTTGGGTTGTGTACCTATCACATGTATCCAAATCTTTAAAATTTGTTGAAAATCCCTCGCATTTTCTATTGCCAGATAGTGAACAAAAATCGGTTAACATCTTCAATTACCCGGAGATAATCAATTCTTCTTAATATAAAGGAGAATGATTTTGCTGATGTGTCGACACCAGATTAAGTTTGATTTGTGGTGCGGCCACATCAGAACCAGTTTTAAATGTCATCGCCAACTCATTGCCATGTCATCTATGAAACTGTTCACAACAGATATGTCCGTTCGTATTTTCGGTTTTCAGATTAAAACAGTTCGGGAAGGACACATCTGAATGGTGCGTCAGGACTTTAGACTTACAGACGCGACTGTTGAGTTACATAAAAATTGATACCTTGCAGCAAATCCCTCAGTAACAAACGTACCGCGTGTTGGATACTTTCTGGATTTCTTCTTATTTTTGTGGTTTTATTAATTTCTTATTCTTTTTGTTTTGTATATAAGGGAATTGCCGATGATGTTTGGGAATTGGTTTTACCGATTAATAAAGTCGTCAATGGAAATTTGTTTTTGAAATGCGGTTCTTATCCAAAATGCAAATTAATGGTGCTTCTCGAAGATGGATGACGAGTTTTCATGCAACAAGTGTTAGAAAAAAATCTAACTTCAAGTAGTAAGTAAAATTTATAGAGTTTCAATTGATTGATTGGAATGAAACACTTCTCAAACCCAATCATGATTCAACTGTAAGTACAAAGTAGTACTGAATATACAAGACCTAACGTGGTTGGAAAAAACTGTAGCATTTGTCATTTGATGAAGTTGCACGATCACTAATCAAATGCCCTGTTTCTTTAATGGTATTCCGATTATTCAGATTAACTGATCAAATTGTGTTCGTTGTCAATATGTTTGCAGCAACAACAAGAAGAAAAAACTGTCAATTGTACTTCGGTAACAAATTGGAATTCAGTTTGTTTACGAGATCAAATTAGAATTCTATTGATTTCATGTGAGACAACAGAAGTCTGACTATTTTAATATGATATATCTGAAAGAGGAATCAGCCAATCAGGTCCATGTAAGTAATGTATGTTGGAGAAAATGAGTTTTTAATGTTTTGATTTTATGGTCTTGATAGGAATGGACTTAGGACCTTTGGGTCTCTAAGAGCTTTTACTCATTTTCTATGAGTGAATGAAATACAAATATGGGTGGGCATGAAACACTTGTCATGCCTAATGCATGTATGCACATGTATAAGTGAACCAAGATTAAAATTAAAACAAGTTTTAAATTTCTAAAAGGATTATTTAAAGAAGTTTTAATTCCTAAACGGAATAACTAAAACAAGATTTTAAGTCCCTCCTGTTTTGTTAAAATTAAAACAAGGTTTTAATTCCTTAGATGTTTTTATATTCAATGGGGGAAGTTACCAAATACAATTTATGTCAAATTCATTTTCACTGCCTATAAAAGAAAAAGAATTTCTTCATTTCAATGTGTACCAAAGCAAGCTATTATCCATAGCTATTTTCCCCTCTTGTCGCTTTGTTGTGCTCTTGTGTGTTTATTTCTCCTCCTAATCCTTGCTGTTGAGTTTGTAAGTGGGCAAGTGTTGTAGTGCTTATAATACTTGCAACGGGCAGTTTTATCCACACGACTTCACCACAGGGTATAAGCATCACTCATTTTGAGGCGTACTGGTGAACTATCGTGTTAAGGACAGCTTGATGATCAAGTGACTCTATTCTCAGTATGTTGTTAAATATTTGAGTGTTTTATTTCATTTTCAGAAATATAATTTTAACATCATTTTTCAGTATTTAAGTGTTGCAGTTCCAACAATCTTAACACGATAGACCTTTTCTGTAACAATTGAAAATGATGTTGAAAGACCAGAAAATTTAGAGGAAAGGACTTTAAGATATGTTTCTGGGTTAACATAATCTAGATAAATTTGTACGGAAATAATTGGATGATTCGGTTAGGCTGAATTATACGGATATAAATCATATATTGAATTGTTTGGAGGATACAATGCAAGAAGAACTTTACTACTTATGATTTGTGGGTTGCTAGCCAGAGTTTCAAGCGTTTAGGTGATGGATAAATTACCATCTTCCTAGTCAAAGTACAGATTGAGATTGTAACATGAAACTGGTGAGGTCTGTATGGTTGAATCGAGTAAGATCTATGATTCAAGTGGAAGAATTGTTTTGCACCGAGGACAAAGATGTGTTGTCTGCAAGTGACATGGCTAACAAGGCGCATGTGGCTGAACAAAAATTTTCGAAAGATGACAAAGGTGAGAATATCAAACTCAACTCTGAGTGAGGTCCTCACAAGAAAGGTATTTTTCTTATACCTGAATATACCAATACTTTAATTAAGGATGATTGTTATGTTTGTAAAATTCCTGGCCTTTTGGTATTAAATTGCAAAGAACATAAAAACCTTAAAGTTGATGCTAATTTAGTTGAAACAAACTAGGACAAGTTTTCTGCAATGGTGTCGGAAGTTATTTTAATAACCAATGTGAGAGACCAGTGGGTGGACTTTGAAGCCACCTAGCATGTGTATGTAGAAACAGAGACCTGTTCACCTCCTATTAGAGGATAGGGGATGTCGAGTGACTCTATATGAGTAATTCATCCGCAACAAAGGTTGCATAAAGGTAAAGGTCGAGCAGAAGCTTATATCTGTAAAGACTCTCACATTGAATGGAGTTTCCATATTCCGGGCATATGTAAGAATCTTGTTTGTTGTTCTTTTTAAGATTTAAAATATTAATTAAATCTGTAGAAATTGTTGAAACCAAGGGCACCGATTTTTAGGCAAGGGTTATAAGACTTAGGGTCTATAAAATTTTAACGGAAAAATATGATAAAGTAAACATAGTTGGTTCTTATGCTTTCTTTTGTGTGTTTTAATTGTTTGCATGGTAGACTTAGAACCGTTAGTTTATAAGTCAATGCATTAATCAAGCTAGCTGTTGATGACGAACGCAAACTTAGTTTGGTTTTTGAACACAAAAGTGAGACTTGTGAAGTATCCAAATTTGCTTTAAAATCTTTTAGAAAAATTAATCTTGTTAGACCTAATTGACTCGTTTTTAATGCTTTCTAAGGTGGTAAAAATTGGTTTGTAACTTATGTAGATGACCATACGTGGTATGGTCATATATACTTTCTTAGGGATAAGGATGATGCCTTAGAAGCCATAAGATGTATAAAGTTGAAGTTGAAAACCAATGAAGTGTTACCATTAAAAAAAGTTAGGTCTGGACGTGATTGCTAGTATGAAATTCTTAAAGAGAATTTTACTTTCAAAATGGCTTTTTTTCCATAAGATCACACTTATTTTCACCATAGTCTATTGGTATAGTTGAACTTAAAGAACCATTAAGGAGATGATATATGCCATGTTGATTAGCTCAGGATTAAACCGCCAACTTGTGGGGGGGAGGTCGTTATCTAAAACATGTTATATCCTGAATAGAGTACCATTTAAAGGATCAGATAAAACTCCATATGAATTGTGGAGAGGTAGACAACCTTCTTTTGCATACTTCAAAGTGTGGGGGTGTTTGGCTAAGGTTCAGATCCCTAAACCTAAAGCAACCAAGATAGGACCCAAAACTGTTGACCGTGTCTTCATAGGGTATCTTGAGCATACTCCTGCATATAGATTTATGGTCGTGAGTTCCGAAATTTCTGAAACTGGTGTGATTACTATTATAGAATCTAGGGATGTTGTGTTCTTTGAAAATGTTTTTCCTTTGAAATCTGACTCTCGTAAGAGAGGTCTTGATCCCCTAGATGTCCCTTCAACCAATCAGACTTTACCTTTAGTGGAAGATGAAGTAGAAATTGAGCCTAGGAGATGTAAAAGGATTTGAACTGAGACTTCTTATAGATCTGAATTCTTAATACGCCTAGGTTTGTCTGAGCTCCAGACTCATAAGGAAGTCATAACATTTACTAATTAAAACCCCATTCTGGTAAGAAGCTTCATTTAGTGAAATGGACTCAGTCCGTCAGAACCAGACTTAGAAGCTTGCTAGTTTACCTCCAGGGAATAAGACCATAGAGTGTAAATGAGTCTTTAGGAGGAAACGTAAGGTTGATGAAATTGTGGAATTTATAAGGCTAGGTTGGTAGCTAAAGGCTATAAACTAAAAGAAGGTTTAGATTTCTTTAATTCACTTGTGACGAGAATTACTTCCGTTGAGATGCTAATTGCTTTTGCTGCTATAGTGAGAGATACATCAGATTGATGTTAAGACAGCCTTTCTAAAACCGTGAATTAGATAAAGAAATTTACATAGACCAACCTGAGGACTTTGTAGTGAAAGGTTATGAAGACAAATTTTGTGAATTGAACAAATCTTTGTATGGTTTTCAAATAAGCACGTATATAGTGACATGGAAAATTTGATCATGTGCTAATGAGTAGTGGATTTAAGTTAATGAATCTGACAAGTATGTTTATAAGTAACTTGTTAAGGATGCCTGTTTGATTGTATGCTTGTATGTTGATACTTGATACAAACGTAGATGTGATTAATTCCACTAAAAAAACATGCAATGAATGAGAAAGTTGACTTGAAAGACTTAGGCCCTTTCGATGTAATCTTAGGGATGAGGATTAAAAGATAATCAAATATTTGTAGTCTTAGTCATTCTCATTATGTTGAATTTGTGCTTAAGAGATACAATCAGTCTGATTGTATGCCTGCTTGTACTCCATACGATTCTTCTTGTAGACTCGAGAAAAATAAGGGTAATGAAGTATCTTAACTTGAATACTCAATAGTTATAGGATGTCTGATGAATTTAATGAACTGTAAGAGTCCACACATTGCCTATATTGTGAGTAAGTTAAGTAGATATACTTGTAGTCCAGAGCAAGAGCATTGGGATGTACTTAGAGCAACTGCAGTGGTGCGACCATAACCAAAGAGCAAAGAGCAAAAAAAAACTAAAATTTGGGTTTAGTCCGTGTTGTAACGCAGTGGAGGGAGACTAAAATTTGGTCAGGCGCAACTTTGAGTTACGCCCCAACCAAAGCAATTCCAAATCTCGTCCCATTTCTTTTTTTTTTTTTTTTTTTTTTTAATATTATTGTTGGGGCGCAACTCAAAGTTGCGCCCAAAATTTTTTTTTTGTTTATTATTGTTGGGGCGCAACTCAAAGTTGCGCCCAATTTTTTTTTTTTTTTTTTATTATTGTTGGGCGCAACTCAAAGTTGCGCCCCATTGGGCGCAATTCCAAATTGCGCCCCATTTTTTTTTTTTTTTTTTTGTTGGGGCGCAACTTTGAGTTACGCCCCATCAGGCGCAACTTCAATTTACGCCCGACTAAAGACCAGACTAAAGACTAAATATGGTCTGGGTTTTGGTTATAGTCCGGTCTTTGGTCTTTACTCCGTCTCACTGCGTCTGTTTTTTACCAAAAAATTTGGTTATACTCCACGACTGTGGATGCTCTTAGTAGAGTATTATGGTACCTAAAAATACTCTATTACCTTTTGTTTGATTTATGAAAGTTATCTTGCTGTCCTTGAGGGACTTTGTGATGCAAACTGGATATCAGACTCAGAGGATACCAAGTCTACGAGTGGATATGTTTTCACTCTAGCATGAGGGTTTGTTTTTGAAAGATTTCCAAACAGACATATGTTGCTCAATTCTTTATGGAATCTGAGAGTATTGCGTTAGATAAAGCACGAGAGGGGGCCGAGAGCCTAAGACGCTTTTTAGAAGACATTCCTCTCTGGCATAGGCATGTGCCAGCTATATCTATACATTGTGTTAGCCAAGCTATAATAGCTAAAGCTAAAAATAACTAATCTCAATCGGCGTTACTTCCATTGATTGGATAAAGTCCAAGGAGAATATCGCGCAACCTTTGACGAAAGGTTTGTCCAAAGAGATAGTTAATAATGCATCGAGGGGGATGGGGCTTAGGCTCACTAAATAAACTTGCCATGAAGGATACTCAACCTTGCTTGACTGGAGATCCCAAGATCAAGGTTTTGAATGAGACAACTAATTTTTGGCGGGTCAAGGTAAACACTATCGAGAATTTCATTCTCTCGCCCCTTCCCTATGGTGTAGACGTGATAGTGTGACTTGCATGTGAAGGATGACTTTTAACTAAGTATTAATGAGTTGTATAGTTTCAATTTAAGATTGAAGTGGGGTGTAGCAAGAAACACTCTTGATGGAACTCACCTATCTGAATGTGGAAGTGGGTCGCTTCCTATGAGAATTGAGCTGATTCTCTAGAGCATTCGAGAAACGGGATTTGTCCAGGGCCAAAAGGACACAACGGCACGAACTTGACAAAGCACCTAGAGATATCACGCGTGGTTATTATCGCGGATTACACCAAACGATGGCGAGTTCAAGACATCGCGTTCACCATCCATCAAGTAGTCCCAGGCAATTTCTCACTAAGCAAAGGTTCAAGACCTCATGGACACCTCTTGCCTAAGTGGTATTTCTCGCTTTCCGTTTTCGATTTTTGTATCGGTATTTCATTCATGTGGGGGATTGTTGGAGAAAATGAGTTTTTAATGTTTTGATTTTATGGTCTTGGTGGGAATGGAACTTAGGACCTTTGGGTCTCTAAGAGCTCTTACTCATTTTCTATGAGTGAATGAAATA
Organism: Papaver armeniacum; assembly: GCA_023531295.1. Taxonomy (NCBI): domain Eukaryota; kingdom Viridiplantae; phylum Streptophyta; class Magnoliopsida; order Ranunculales; family Papaveraceae; genus Papaver; species Papaver armeniacum. The sequence continues at coordinate 15,973 of JAJJWW010008320.1, read as the reverse complement.
CAAATATGGGTGGGCATGAAACACTTGTCATGCCTAATGCATGTATGCACATGCATAAGTGAACCAAGATTAAAATTAAAACAAGTTTTAAATTTCTAAAAGGATTATTTTAAAGAAGTTTTAATTCCTAAACGGAATAACTAAAACAAGATTTTAAGTCCTCTTGTTTTTTGTTAAAATTAAAACAAGGTTTTAATTCCTTAGATGTTTTTATATTCAATGGGGGAAGTTACCAAATACAATTTATGTCAAATTCATTTTCACTTTATAAAATAAAAGAAAAAGAATTTCTTCATTTCAATGTGTACCAAAGCAAGTTATTATCCATAGCTATTTTCCCCTCTTGTCGCTTTGTTGTGCTCTTGTGGGTTTATTTCTCCTCCTAATCCTTGCTGTTGAGTTCATAAGTGGGCAAGTGCTGTAGTGCTTATAGTACTTGCAATGAGCAGTTTTATCCTGGATACGACTTCACCACAGGGTATAAGCATCACTCATTTTGAGGCGTACTGGTGAACTATCGTGTTAAGGACAGCTTGATGATCAAGTGACTCTATTCTCAGTATGTTGTTAATTGATGAAATTGATCGTAAATTTCTGTCAAACATAATCAAACGAGCAAATTAACTGTTCAAAGCGCATCAAATAATCCATTCAATCGATCTGAATTGATGAATTTCAAGTTCATTTTCATTAAAAATTTATAAGAAAAATCAACTCACAGTTTTGAAAATCCATTTCAAGGATCAGTAAGAGTATAATTTACTTCATTTCGATGCAAATAGAACATTCAAGTCACCATTTAAGTGATTGAACCTCTTAAATTTATTGAATTGAGCCTCAGAATTTAAATTCAGTAAAAAAATGAGATATCATTGATAAAAAAAGAAAGAAAATAAACGAGTTCTCCAGTCGTGTAATGGAGATGGAGTTGTGGGTCGGGTTAATGCAACCAAATCACTGACCTGACTGAACAATGGTCGATAACTCGGTGATGACTCAGTAGCATCTTTGTCTCTGTTTTTTCAAGAAAAGATTAGGAAAAAAAAACCCAAAATGTAAATCAGGAGAATAGAGAAAATACAGCTAGTAAAAGAAGATGAAATGAAGATTCTTTACTCTCTCTCTCTGTGTTTTCGTGAATATTCCTGAATATGAGTTTTTGATGGTAAAGGCACTTGAGTGGGGAAAGGAGAAAGCCACGGTCGTTGAAGAAGAGGGGATTATGCCTTATCTCCTAAGAGCTACTCAAATGACCAAAATACCCACCCACTATTAGCGTAAATCAAGACCCGACCCGTGGGTTAAATATAGTATGTGTTCCGCTTCCTCAAGCAATCACATACGTCTCTCGCATGGTATAAACAAAAATGTTGGGAACAAAGATTAGTAGTAAAAATTAAACCGGATCTATCTCGTTTGGATTTTCGGTCGGCCTCCCCACTGCACGCGGTCATCTAGTTATAAAAAGTGAAGGTCAGTAAGTCACCAAGTATAGTGTTTTGTTGTGATCTAATTCAAAACCAAATTATTTGGGTCTTTGCAATTCAACCTTCAAGAACATATATTTTTCTAATGTTTCCTTCTTTCCCTGATTGATTTAGCCACTTAGGGTTTGATTGCTATTTTGCTAATTATAATCACTCTTAAACAAATGGATTAGTCACAGTTCTTTTTTGTCTTCTAACGAGATTCAAAAATTCACAAGAGGGGTCAAGATAGATTCATCAAAAGCTGCATTGTAATTTCCTGGTGGTAGAATCGTTGGGTTTCTTTAAGGATGGTAGGCACGATGAATGTGTTGTGGAGGTGCTCTTGTGCTTGATTTTTTTTTTTTTTTGATCTAATTTTAGGTTTTGATTTGTTTTACTTATTGATCTAGTTTTAGATTTTGATTTGTTTTGCTTATTGATCGAGATATTGAAATAATTCTGAAATGGTTGCTTGATTTGTTTTGACGGTCCACTGTTGGTGGAGTTGTTTGAGATATGGGTGTAAATTTTTTGTGGCCATTGGTCGGGTGTACTAAGTTGGGTAATTTGGTCGGAGTTGGTGGAGTTGTTTGAGATATGGGTGTAAATTTTTTGTGGCCATTGGTTGGGTGTACTAAGTTGGGTAATTTGGTCCGAGTTGGGGTAATATATTGGATAGGTCCGGATTCACTACGGTTTTTGTTCTCCTCGAATCTTTTTTTGTTCTCCCTCTAACAAAAATCAACAAAAAATGAGAAGAAGGAATTACTTGTAAAAATGAGGGTTTAGATTTTTTAATAGATAGTCAACTACGTTGTTACTAAACTAGAAGGGGTAAAGGGGTAATCTATCTTTAGTATACGTAATTAGATTTAAGCATCACATTATCAGTTCCATGAGCTAAATAACAACTTCCATGGTTATCTTTTATCCATGTACACCTATGAAAACAACCTGAAGTGAAACTACGATAATATAATTTAGTACGTTGGAGAGTCTACACACATGATCCAACATACCATTTGGTATACTAACCAGTTTTGAATTTCATGTATGTACAACATCTGAGGAGGTTAAGAGGATACGCAAGATTGCAAATTTGCAATAACTAGTGAAAATGCAAAGGCCACTTACACAACAATCTAACCCTGACCAGTGTGATCTCCATGGTCTTTCTTCCTATTCCTATATTTCGTTGCCAGCATATCCATAAGTTCACCAAGCGAAGTTTCAGTATCACCAGAACTATCAGAGTCCTCGGCCTCGGCGAGACTTTCACCACTGTCGTCATTCGTCATCTGAGACCAAGTTCACGAAAGGCTTGTTACTCTTTTCCAAATGATCTTGCGAGGATGATCCACGTTGAAATGGTCTCTCCTCCGAACAGCCCCAATACTTCCCTTCTTCAATATTTTCATACATTTCCAGCACCTCCCCTTTGGTTTTCAACTCAAACACATGAGAATACTCCCTCCCTCCACTGGTGGTTTCATCTCTTTGCTTTTCACCACATCGTAAAATCGAACTATCCTTTCCACTCCTCAGGACTAGGTTCTCCAAAATCGAAACGCGAGACTCTACGCATTCCGCCATTGCAGAATTGCTATTTTCCATCCCCCAAACTCGACTCTCTAAATCGGAAAACATCTTTCTCCAACGTTCAGCTGCATCTGTAGGTGTTTTTTCAGTCTCATCTGTAGCATTAGTCTTTTTAGTTTTTATGACCCCAACTAATTTACCCTGGAGTTTAGTGCACTCGACTTTTTTCTTGTCAAGCTCCACAGACAACTCAAAATACAACCAAATCCAACCAAAGGTTGCCTAGTTCTTGTAGATGATTCTGGTTCTCCAGACCCTTCCGTTCTTTCGACAATTTTCCTCTTCCTCCTAATATTGCCAGTACCACCTTCTACAATTGTAACAGCTTGATAGAGAATTCCCAGTTAGTTAGACAAAGCAATGCAATGATTCCCCTGGGGGACTTGGCAGATGAAACTATGAAAGTTCTCAATATAATATTTTAAAAAACAACTAGAGGCAGATGAAACTATGAAAGTTTAAAAATGGAAGCAAACGAATTGAACAATGACAACAACAACCAGAAGAACACATAAAACGATGAAATTTCTTCAATTAGTAATCATAATTTCACTAAAATGAAGACATAAAAAATACTCACAGGTATCATGACTTGTAGCCCCTACATTGTGATTTTCGGTTCCATCAGCTCCCCTAGTTTCTTCTGTTAAGATTGTCAGGATATTATGATATCTTGGCAGTTATGTTGTGTATATCTTGTTTCCATGTTGTGTATATCTTGTTTCCATGTGTTGTAAGATCGTATAAGATCATATATTGTATATCTTTTCCTTTCCTTATCTTTAGATGTACAACTTGTATATATGAGGCGATTGCCCATTGAGGAATATATTGGGAAAGATTATTCTTCACAACCAATCTAGTTTCCCTCTGATGTGCATGTTCTATCATGGTATCAGAGCCAGGCCCCTCTCAACACTCCATGCGTCCGTGGTTTCCGTACCACTCCGTATCCCCGCCAGTGTGCGTTCGTGGTTTCCATACCACTCTGTATCCCGCCAGTGTGTGTCTGTGGCTTCTGTGCCACTCCGTCAGTGTAGCCCTAGTCGTTGAGGGGGGTGTCAAATAGTACCACATTGTCTAGGGCAACCTAGGTCCCATGCTTAATAAGCCTCAGACAATCCTAACCTTGTAAGCCGGTTTTCGAGGTTAGTTAGGCCCGAGGATTTCTAACATGGAAAGAAATCATTCAACGTGCTGGAATCACAGATGCTAAGATCGTAGACACTCCTCTTGAAGTGAATGTGAGACATAGTCCAACAGATGGGAATATCTTGCCCAACGCAACTCTGTACAGGCAACTAGTAGGCAGTCTAAACTATTTAACTATTACTCGACCTGATATAAGTCATGCAGTTCACATTGTGAGTCAGTTCATGTCTGCTCCTCGGTCTACACACTTTGCTGCAGTTCTTAGAATCTTACGCTATCTGAAAGGAAGTCTGTATCAAGGTTTGCAGTTTACATCTAAGTCTGATCTAGTCCTTCGAGCTTATTCAGATTCCGACTGGGCAGGAGATGTCACTCAGTTACGGTTGGTAATTAAATGCTCGAAACCAACCGTAACTGAAGAAAATTCTCAGATATAAGAACATACGGTTGGTATACCAACCGGAACTATTACCAACCGTATGTTCTTCAAAATCTCCAGTTACGGTTCGTAATTGAGTTATTACCAACCGTAACTCACATAAACCCAGAAATTTCAATTTCAATTTTCATACAAAACCCTAATTTTTGATACAAAATTAACTTAAATCCAACACGATAAACTAAACCCTAACTGGGTTTTTCCAAACATTTTTCAAATCGCCGATTAATCGAAGGCGGTGAAATTTTCAGTTTTAATGGAGGTTACGGTTGATGGAGGAGAAGAGAAGATGAAGAAGAAGAAGAAGAAGAAGAAGAAGAAGATGAAAAAAAAAAAACTGATTTGATTTTTTTTGATTCATTAGGTTTAAAAAAAAATTGATTTGATTTTGGTTGATTTAAGGTGAAAAGGGTAATCTAGTCAATCTACACCCCATATAGGACACCCCCTAACTAATAAGAGGGATATTGCTATCACACTTGCCGCCCCTCTACCGATTCTTGCCGCCCCTTTACCAAGCTTGTCTTGTAATGCTTATCACAATATTGTAGTTTATTGTCTCCACTGACATTATTGCATCTCCGGTTCCCATTTCTTCTTCTGCAAATCTGATGAGTTTCCTCCATCACTAACAACAACAAAAACAAGAACTTATACCTCAGCCAAGCCCTTGGGGACTCCGAAGTTTTTAAAAATATGCAGTCGTACAATCAAAAGAATAACACTAAAACTCAAGTAACAAAGATCAAGTATACTCAAGAACATAACGATATTTCATCAAACCAACAACAATCAAGTACTCAATGTCATAAACAGATCAATTCTCATGAAACTAGACTCTCAATCGGTGTTGATACCTGGAGTGAAATCACAGATGGAAACCCAAAAGATACAATTACTCATGCAAACATAACTCATAAAAAACCCAACCTTACAAAAACGAAACCCATCATCCACTTGATATTCAGGAACCTTCATCCATGGAAAAGAAATGGCAACAACATTTTGCTTCCAGACTCTCTACCTCTCTTCTTTGCCTTTGACAATGAAGCCCCGTCCTTAACCTTCTTAACTTCTCCCATCTTTTTCCCTTTTAGATTACAATCTTCTTTGTTTTCCTCCTCTGCTTCTATGATTGAAGTGGTGTCTGAATCTAAAGCTATAACCTCCTGCCTCCTAACCACTGAAGTAACAAAAGTTGGCCATGGCACAGGGAAAATCTCTCCATCAGCGCGTGCAAGCATGTCGAATTCTTCTCGCGGGCATCCATGTCTTGAAGATTGGAACAAAGATATAGGGGTTTATGGTTATATGCATATCTTAGTTTTTGGTCTCCTGCCATTTCTTTATTCCTGAAATTTCTTCCTCGTATGAAAACCCTGTTCTTCTTAACCTAGTATCTATGTCTTCAAAAATTCTTTTAAACTTGATTATATAGACCCAAATAGGAATAGGCATTTAATTCATTCTCAGTTTTTGAACCATAAGTCGGTCAAAATCTCTTTAGCATCCATAATTCTCATTCCTCATAGTCTTTACTGCAATGGAAAACAGGGTGTTTTAACTCAAACTACTAATCCGTCTATTGATTTCCCAATGTTTTCGTGCGGTAGAACCATCCCGTGGCCTCCCTTATACGTGCTCCAGTCCAGTCCAGTCCACACAGTTCACTTTGGCTTTGGTCCTTGGGATATGGGTTTGCCTTTGTCACTATCCTACTGCTATGTCGTACACTCTCAGGCACATGGCCTCCAGCTCTCAACGCACTCCACCAAAAAACCTCAGTCTAGGAGACAAAGTAACCTTCAAAATTGTCCTCACTCTAAAGCTGTTCAATTACTGGCATTACAAGCCAAGGAGCATTAACTGCACACACCAGCTCTTGTCATACAAAAGAAACTTTCCCCCAATCTGTTCTCTCCCTTTTTTCTTTCCGCAGCAAGTCGATCCACTTCCATACTCTTCATGCAGAAGCACACTAAAGAATCTTAGTACTTGGATTATCAGTAGTCACGTGAACTATTTTGTCCTTTGGTTCTGCCACCATAAAATCTCTTACCCACAAAATTCAAATATGCACCCCCCGAGGGTACACATTACTTCCTCCCTTGAAGCAAAGAATTAAAATCATAAATAATACTCAAATTTATCACCTGTATGATTCAAGATTCAAGTTCCAAACTTCTTTCCTAATGGAATCTACCTCTAAAGCTCACACTGTTGAAGAAATAACATAAGCAATGAAATCTAGTCAAATTGCTCTTGATCCATTACGACCTGTGGTGGTCCTTAGTAGAGATTCCTTAGAACCAAAGCCAGCTCAAGACGATAAATGGAGTGTTGTTGGAAAGCTTCATACCAATATTCTAATCAATCACCAGGAAGCACAAAACTACGCAAGAAAGTACTGGAATCTCAAAAAAGAGGTGATTGTTACTCCTTTCAACAAGAAGAAGAACTTTTTTCACTTCAAATTCCATCATGTCATTGATATACTTCATTGTTAACTATCCAAAACCTTGGATGATTCATGAAGCTATTTTATCCATCATTCAAATTCCCTTTGAAGGAGTTCACAAAATAAGAGATGAAGAGTTTGAAAGAGTTCTCATAAGCATCACTATGAAGCGAGTACCAAATGATTATATAACCTTCAGTGCTCTAGAAAGTATATCAACACCAGCAGGGAAGATGGTCCTCTTCAAAGACCCATATGGAAGAGATTACTATGAAAAAAATGTTGAAGTCATGGTTGATATTGATGTTAATCATATTCTCCCTTTCGGGACAGATTGTATTGTTGATGGAGTTAAAGTCTGGATCGAGTTCTCATACTCCCTACAACCTTTCAAGATGTGCCAGTTCTGTAGAACTCTATCCCACTCCAAGAATAGTTGCACTCCTAAAAGAAGAGAAATATTAGCTGCAAATCTTGCTTTGAGGACAACTCACCTCATTAATCCAGCTTTTAACAATCACAACTTGGAAATCACTGAAAGCGCTTCTCCTGCAACAACTAAATCTCCAAATAAAGTTGGTGCTTCAAGCCTCAATGCAAACCCATTTGCTTTGCTTGCTCGAGATCCACAGCTGTCAGAGATAGAAAGGATGTCAAACATAAGACTCAAAGGCAATACTTCTCAAAGCCCTCATACTCAAGGTGTAAATTCAGTGCACACTCCTTCGGAAGCTCCAATGATTGATCCCAAGTTTCACAATCCAGAGCTCCACCAAGTAACAATTAACAAAAAGACTATAATGTTACAGGCAAGCAGGTTGGAAAATTTCTCCTATAACCCTTTCCAAAACCGAGTCAACACAGTCACTGCTATTGAAAAACAAGTTAACCATGAGCCCAAATACCCACCAGGTTTTGGCCCAAATCCAAATTACCCTAAAGCTACATCGAGCAAACCCTCTGGTACTCCTCCTAAATCCAGAAAATGGAAAAGAGAAGAAAAGCAAAGAAACTCTACTCAAACCCTAAGCAACCAATTTGGTTATCACAATTCACCAATAGAAATAGGAAAACGAAAGGATTATCCTTCCCCTTACTCAAGCCAGAAAAAACCCAAATCTGATCCTAAGAATTCCCAAAATCCTAGTTTATGGTCCCTCTCAATCCCTAATAATCCTGAAATTCAAAACCTAAGCTTTAACTCTGGGTCTTCGGAAAACTTGCCTAAGTGCATTAAGGGCAAAAAACCCATTAAGTCTCAAAAGGCGGTTAAAGGAACAAAGGTTGGAATCACTGGAAATGAGCAAGGATTTAAGATGGATGATGATGGAGGTTCTTCGCCTGCGGAAAATTTGGATGCAATCTCTAACCAGGTTTTTCTACCAATCATCTTCTCCTATTTACTTATTTACAATCAAGATGAATTTGTTTGCCTTTTACATTTAAATTACTCTTGGTATGAAGGTAGAACTTTGAATTTTTTAAGTTTTGGATATCCAACAGTGTCTTACTTCTGGCAATTTGTTAGACTCATAGCATGGAACTGTCAAGGTTTAGGGCAACCCCATACTAGACAACAGCTAAAAAAACTTGTTAACTCTCATGAACCTAATATTCTTTTTCTCTCTGAAACAAAACAAATGCATCATTTTGTTGAAAAAACTCTGCATGACTCTCTTTTCTATAACATGGTTTGTCAAAATCCTGTTGGTCTAGCTGGGGGTCTTGTTGTTGCGTGGGATAACTCCACTAAACTCTCTGTTCTTTATAAGGATGATAATCAGATAAACTGTGCTGTTTGGGATGAAAAGACTAAAACTGAATGGGTGTTGACCTGTATGTATGGTAGCCCGTATAAAGATGCTAGAAAGGATGAATCTTGGAAGTTTGTTGTTCAAATGAGTGATACCATGATTAAACCTTGGTTAGTCTTAGGTGACCTTAATGTCATTCTTAGTCAGGAAGAAAAAAGAGGAGGAAACCAAGCTAAGGAAGCTGATATTAGAAAATTTAATACTCTTTTCAACCAAACTGGTCTAAAGGATGTAGGTTACATTGGCTTTCCTTACACTTGGTCCAACCAACAATGTGGTTCTGACCTGATTGAGGAAAGATTAGATAGACGAATGGCGAATGGATCCTGGTTAACCCTTTTCCCTAATGCTATTGTTAGACATCTAAATCACATAGGCTTTGATCACTCTTCTATCTTGATGAGCACTGACATTACATGTCAAGAGGGTTTCAAACCCTTCAAATTTTTTGATCTTTATCAGAATGAACAAAGATGTAGAGACATTATTAAAAACTCTTGGGAAACTAGGATCATTGGCTCTCGTGCCTTTGTTCTGGTGAATAGATTAACCACTGTTAAGAAGGAAGTTAGTCTGTGGAATCGTAATGATTTTGGTAAAATTAAGAATAATCTTATTGATCTCAATAATAAGCTTGACACTTTAATGGCTGACCACTCCATTAGATTAAATGACAAAAATATCATAGAAACTAAGAGTGCTATTCAGAAATTGAATGATTACGAGGAAGAATTTTGGAAAATAAAAGGTAGAGAGAACTTTATAAATTTAGGGGACAGAAACACTCACTACTTTCATCAAAATGCTATCATTAGGCAAAGGAGAAATAGAATTATAGGGTTATATGATAGCAACAATAATCTGGGTTGAAGGTAGGGATCAAATAGCTAACCTGTCTAAATTTACATTTTGAAGCCCTTCTCACTACTTACCTCCCCGTTATTAATAAAGACATTGTCAATCTGGTTCCTATTTCTATAAGTGAGTCTGATAATATTAAGCTAATGGTCTCTCCCTCTGAGGCAGAGATCCATGATGCTCTGTTTGGTATGCCTCCTAATTCTAGCCCTGGTCCGCATGGTTTCCTTCTTGCTTTTTCCAAAAAAACCATTGTTAAAAAGACATTATAGACACATTAGAGCTTTTTTTCAAAGTGGGCATATGCTCAAACAACTAAATCAAACCTTTATTTCCCTAATCCCTAAAATCCTTCACCCCGCTGGCCCCTATGACTATAGACCTATAAGCCTATGCAACATAACTTATAAGATTATTTCTAAAGTCATGGGCTAAGACTAAAACCTTTACTTGATAGATTGATATCTCCATATCAATCGCTTTTGTCAAGCAAAGACTTATCTCGCACAACATTCTTGTTGCTCATGAGATAATACATGCTATGAGAAAGAAAAGAAAATGTAAAACTGAGTTTATGGGTCTGAAAATTGACATGTCTAAGGCTTTCGATAGAGTTGAATGGGATTTTCTCATTGCAATTCTACGGAAAATGGGTTTTTGTGATGGTTGGTGCAACCTCATTCTTCAATGCATTAGTACTAGTCACTCTGCCATTCTTATTAATGGTGTTCCTTGCAAGCCTTTCAAACCCACTAGGGGCCTAAGACAAGGGGACCCTCTGTCCCCTTATTTGTTCATTATTTGCATGGAATCCTTTTCTAGAATGCTCTCTGATGCTGAAAGTAAGGGCCTCATTTCTGGTTTCAAGATAAATAAGCATTGTCCTTCAATCAGTCATCTGCTCTTTGCTGACGACTGTTTGATTTTTTCAAAAGCTAATACTTCTCAAAGTAAAAACCTCTTGAAACTTTTAGAGGATTATGGTAGTACTTCTGGTCAGATGATAAACTTCTTCAAATCTGGCATCTTTTTCACTCCTCACATATCTAATAGTCTTGGCAAAGATATCATAAACATTCTTCATGTGAAAAAAATTAGGATAAATGACAAGTATCTAGGAGGCCCTCTCTTTACGCATAAGTCTAAAATTGCTTGTTTCGATAGCCTAACTGTTAACATGGGAAGCCGTCTTAAAGGTTGGAAGAGTGAGTCTATGTTCATTGTGCGGCGAGCGGAACAGTGGTGCACAATCATTGTACACAGCGGAGCGAAACTTCGGCAATCATTGCAGGTCATTGAGAAATTCATGGCAGCGGCCATGAATAGTGAAAACATGTCAATATGCTCCCCTTTTCATACTTGTAGAAATTCCATTAAGACATATATAGGGAGGGGGTAGTTGGTTGAAGGTGCATATGCGGACTATGTACCAAGTAAGCTTCATAGCTTAGTAGGAAGAGCATAATGATGCCTAAGGCTCATTTATAGTTGCGTAGCCTTTCGAAGAGGGTATTTGATGCGTTGGCATCACTATGCCATAGCGCGGACCCGATGATGCATAATCATTATGCATCTTGGCGGAATAGCTCTATCTGAACCAGGCCATTACTGCGTTTTGCTAGGCCACTGACCTTGCAAGCGATTTGGTTTAAGTTTCTGTGCCTTCGCGGATGAACTACGGTGCAGTGCTTGATCCCTTTAGAGTAGGGAAGAGTGCGTAGGCGGCATGATGAGTTGCGGCATTGCTAGGTCCGGCACTCTGTCGCTCATATCATCTAATTCGGAGATGATTGCGACATTACAGCCCCTCGTATCATCTAAGCTCGGTGGATCGACGCAAGAGATGATTGTGGCCATACTTGATGAGGCTAGTTGCATTCCATTCCTTGGATGCTCGTACTTCCTATCAAGGCATTCGACATAGGCTAAAAACCCAGTGTCGTAATTTAGCTCAAGAGGAGTCCATTTTGATGGGGAAACGGCCCAAAGATCAAGACATGTTGACCACATGGTCACCAGAATTTAGCCAAATTCCATCGTTTAGAGCCTCAAAAGGCCGTTTTGACGTATTAAGCAAGTCTTTGCTTTCTTAATAAACCCTTTTGCTTGAACAAGGGTAAGTTGGAGCGGTGTGGAAGCTAAGTTAGGTGCATCGTGCTCCACGAGCATGCTTGCAAGAGCGAATGAACGTGCATTTGCCTAGATTTAAAGGCCCGGATCGTAGCTTCATCATGGCGCACCGGGGAGATTACGGCTGCTGAGGCAACGCGCCAAGGCGTAATTTTCGGTCACGTCACGGATGGTATCGGAGCAAGTTCAGAAAACTCTAGGGACTTGTGCGGAGTGGACTCATTGGCGAGTATTTTCCTTAACGGAAAAACTTTAGAGTTGGAGTAGTAGGCCAACTTATGCGCGGAAAGAGTTGGTAACTGCTATGCCAGTTACATTGCGAATCGAGTTGAGCTTGTATAAGTGCTGTGAGTTTGCCAGGCCTCTGTGGCACCCCGCTTACGAGCATCCGGAAGGACCGATGCAGGACGGTGGGTAGACAATGGGGCTGATCATCCCCACGCGTTGGCAGTGTCCAACGGTGTGCGTTGTCGAGCCGGCTAGCATCCACTTACAGTGGCAACCGGTAAATCCGTCGGGGACGGTGGCTTGCATCCAGCTGCTGGCATTAGAGATTGGTCCTCACGGTGTTGCGTTGAGTTTTTCCTTGTCATTTCGATGACATCTTTCGACCTTGTGAACCTTAGGGACTTACGAGTGCGTAGTATGGGATGCGCATTAGGGATACCTTGTCGAGATATCCTCTTGCAGCCTTTGGCCAATTGCGATTCTTGGTTTTGTTGTGGGCACTTTTGGATCCTGGGCGAGGTGGTATGGGACATGTGCTCGGAAGGTCTAAATTGTTGTTCATGACAACTTGAAGAAGCCGCGATTTCGAGCACAGTGCAGGACTTTTGCCTCAAATCCTTTCGAAGAGGGTATCCCACAATAGCTTTGGTTTGAATTGAGGACGAAATTCTTTGAAGGAATGTGATAATGTAACACCCAAAGTGTTTTAGCATGGCGCATGCTAAAAGATCCATTTGCGTGTGATGAAAGCTTCATCCCAACTTAGCGGCGTGAAAAGGTGGATTGGGTTAAGGCGATCTTGAAAAATGTATTATGTTTGGAATTTGGCCAAGGGCCAATATTGCATCATCATGATGCATTAGGCCGGTTAGGTAGGTGGCCTTGAGCTTACGTAGCGTAATCATTGCGCATTATGAGAGTTATTGGCCAACAACCAATATGCACAATCATTGTGCATCGGACAGAGGGCGAGTCGAGAGAATATTGCATAATCATTATGCGATAGGCCAAAGAGAATGTCGCATAATCATTGTGCGAGGCGGAGGCAGTGGTGCACAATCATTTATTGCAACGAAGCAGGAAACTTCGGCGTCATTGCGGTCATTAGTCATGGCAACGGCCATGAATAGTGAAAGCATGTCAATATGCTCCCCTTTTCATACTTGTAGAAATTCCATTAAGACATATATAGGGAGGGGTAGTTGGTTGAGTGCATATGCGGACTATGTACCAAGTAAGCTTCATAACTTAGCGGGAAGAGCATAATGATACTAAGTCTCATTTATAGTTGCGTAGCCTTTCGAAGAGGTATTTGATGCGTTGGCATCACTATGCCATAGCGCGGACCCGATGATGCATAATCATTATGCATCTTGGCGGAATAGCCTATCTGAACCAGGCCATTCCAGATTTTGCTAGGCCACGACCTTGCAAACGATTTGAGTTTAAGTTTACTGTCCCTTGCGGATGAACTACGATGCAGTGCTTGATCCCTTTAGAGTAGGGAAGAGGTACGTAGGCAGCCGCATGATGAGTTGCGGCATTGCCGGTCCGGCACTCTGTCGCTCATATCATCTAATTCGGAGATGATTGCGACATTACGGCCTCTCGTATCATCTAAGCTCGGTGGATCGACGCAAGAGATGATTGTGGCCATACTTGATGAGGCTAGTTGCATTCCATTCCTTGGATGCTCGTACTTCCTATCAAGGCGTTCGACATAGGCTAAAAGCCAAGTGTCGTAATTTAGCTCAAGAGGAGTCCATTTTGATGGGAAAGCGGCCCAAAGATCAAGACATGTTGACCACATGGTCACCAGAATTTAGCCAAATTCCATCGTTTAGAGCCTCAAAGGCCGTTTTGCCGTATTAAGCAAGTCTTTGCTTTCTTAATAAACCCTTTTGCTGAACAAGGGTAAGTTGGAGCGGTGTGGAAGCTAAGTTAGGTGCATCGTGCTCCACGAGCATGCTTGCAAGAGCGAATGAACGTGCATTTGCCTAGATTTAAAGGCCGGATCGTAGCTTCATCATGGCGCACAGGGAGTTCACGGCTGCGGGACAGCAGCCAAAGCGTAATTTTTCGATCGAATCCACGAGTCTATGTCTCCTCCTGGTAGAGGTATCATGGCCAAAGCTGTTACGGAATCTTTGCTTGTCTATAGTATGTCTACTTTTATCCTCCCTAAAACTACTACTAAAAGAATTGAGAATACCATACGTGACTTTTGGTGGGGAAAGCTAGGCCCTAAGAAAGGCATGTACATAAAAGGATGGCGGGGTCTTTGTAAAAGTAAGGAAAAAGGTGGTAATGGCTTAAAAAAAGTAGATCTTATGAATCTTTCTCTCATTGCCAAGAATGGTTGGAGGCTTTTCCATCAACCTAATTCTATCTTTTCTAAAACCATGAAAGGAAGGTACTTCCCTTTAACTAATCCTTTTCATGCTACCTGTAATGAGGGATCCTCTTGGGCCTGGAAAGGTGTCTATAAAGGCCTTATGATTCTTAAAGATTTCACCATCTGGGAAATTGGTAAAGGTACCAATGTTCATATCTGGACTGACAGCTGGATCCCTGATGATGAAGGCAAACCTATTAGACTGCTTGGACCTGGAGTTAATTCTAGATACAAAATGGTGAATGAGCTAATGACTGAAACTGGTTGGAATATGGAGATCCTAAATCGAGGTTTTGAATGGGATGTCATAGCTAGAATTCTTACTATCTCCTCTAATCGATCTAAGGATGATACCCTTAGATGGTTGGATAATAAACAAGGAAATTTCACTAGTAAATCTCTATATAACCTCTAGATAAAAAGACTCTCCAACCAATCGATGTGCTTGCTAAGAAAATCTGGAAGCTTGGTGTCATTCCCAGAATTCAATTTTTATATGGAAAATGAAGAGTAACATGCTTTGCCATTTAGTGGTCACCTATCTAGGTATATGAGTTACATAGACCTATCTCGCACTCTCCGTAATAATAGCATTGAAACAGGTGAACATTCTCCGATGTCTTGCAACTTTGCTAAAGGCATGCGGTCTCATTGCTCCCTAAGCTTAGAGCTGCTAGAAATGGCTTTAATAATCTCGGAGGATTGAGTCATGACATGCTGGTTCTCTTCCAATCATCTCGATACTCATCGGGGCCCTTGGGCTTGTGTTTGTAGCAACCATCTGTTGGTTCATATGGAAAGGAGATGTGATAATGTTTTTGAAAAGAGCTAAACCACTGTCCTAAAAATCACGCTACCCAAATTATTAATCATCTCAACTACGAAATGGTGATGAAGCAAAACTATTTGGGTAGACAAAATGAAAGTTTGATGGAACCTCCAGACCAACAACTCAATCAACATATCTCTTTTGCTTACATGACCATTATGAACTCTGTCACAGGACTAACAGGCATTGGTGTTTGCATATTAGGTACCCTACGGAGAAATACTTGGCGAGAAGAACCAGGTGTACCGGAGTCCATGACGAGGAGGAAGGGGAGTGCATAGTCTGTGAAGGAAGTCATGGATTGGGCCACCCTTCTCAACTGCAGAAGCTTCAATCTCATGGGATGCAACAAGAATATAACAACAACTCTACAAGGTGGAACTAGAAGTACCGAGTTGGAGGACAAATGAAAAAATAGACCAAATCATCTTGAGTCTCAAATCTTTTGAGAAAGTCTTTTGCAAAACTATCAAAAGTAGTAACTTTCTGATCTTAAAAATTTAGCGGCTATAGGCTGCAACACTCCAAAGTCCTCAAGCTGTGGGAGGCATCTTTATTTCCAACTCTTTGTCGAGTAAATTTCTCTTTATCTATTAAAAAAA